>JAAOMT010000590.1:367911-504239 GCA_016748015.1 Geosiphon pyriformis | reverse complement strand
TATTTTTCTTCACAATACTCAATAATGTTAAAATTAAGTTCTTGGAAGTAGGTAGCAAGTGTTTCACTATTCAGGTCTTCTGTTTCCAATTGTGAATAGTGCACTAAATTATTGTAGAGGTTGCTTCTAACTTCTGAAATGTTGTAGTTTCCAAAAAGATAATTGTTGATGCAGTTTTCAATGTATTGGTATACTGATTTCTTGACAACTTCAATTCCGTCTGGAATGTTGAATCTTTGCTTGCAGTGGGTGTAAATTGACTGGTAATACTCTAGAGTTGCTGTCTCTGGTGTGGTCACTACTTTGAATTTGTTTTTACTGTATTGTTTCTGTGGAAGAGCACCAAATGTTACTGGAGGTTTTTGGTCTCTTTTCTTGAATGTTGTAAATGTCTGTTGGTTGCAAATTCACGTTTTCTAGAAGTAGTTGAACCTCCAATAACTGAATTTATCTTCAAATTATCTCCTATAATTTGAATTGCTGGACTTATAAGTGGAATTGCTTGTCTGGAAGCTTACTAAAAATGTGTAGTTACTTTGCTGTAAAAGTCAACTCTTCTACAGAAATCTTGTCTGTAGGCTATCCTAATGATTGTAATAAGAAAAAAAAAGAAAAATACAAGAAATGTAAAAGAAATAAGATTTTATCAAGGGAAACGTTTTCTATTCAGGCCTGGAGTCACTAACAGTTTACTGAAATTGGTAGCTAATCAATTTCAAAACGTTAGTTGGGTTTTGGAAATTTTCTAAGTGCAATAATTAAAAAATTTGGTTTTTCAAATTATTTGATATTTTATTTCTTTTTGTGTGTGTAGGAATGGTTCTAAGTGATAAATCTAAAGTAAGATACATTTTCTTGAAGAGAAAAGCTCTTCTTTTATACAACTTGTTGTAGTACTAGTCTATGAACTTGCACTTTTTTTTTTTGCTCAAATTTTGGCAAACTAAAGATATATTTTGATGAACTACAAATTATTTCACTGAACTATTGATTAATTTGGGTGAACTATTCATAATTTCGGCGAATTTTGGTAAATTTCGGCAAATTTCTGTAAATTTTGGTGAATTTTAGAATGCTACAAAGTTCAGAGTATTGTGTAATTTGATCATCTTACTTTCTGTTATATTAATTAGATTATTTTAATTGAATCGTGATATGTGATAATTGATTAAATAATAAATGATAATTTGAAATGATATTAATATACTAATTAATTATAGGGATTATAAAGGTAATTTCATGCTAATTAATAGCTAAAATTCTACTGGTAACAATGCTAACCAAAACTGGGAAACCCACAACAATCAGGACAAATTATCAACAACCTGGGAATGGGAAGAGGATAAAATAAAAGAAAAAGGGAAAGAGAAAAAAGAAAATTCTATACCAACCTCTATTTACCCTACATATATGTACACAACACCACAATCAAGCTATTGTTGCCCAAAACTTATATGCATTGATTGCGGCAAGAAATTGTTGTCAATGGGTGCATGTTGTGACAATGATGAGGAATACTCAACAGCAACCAAATTCTATTGTCACACATGCATCATAGAATGCTTTAGACATCCAAAACGAAAAGAGAAATGGGACAATAAACCATGCTTGGCTTGTGGAGAAACTCTTCTGGACAAAGGAATGTGGAATGACATTACTGGGCGAAGAGGAATGTGCGATGAATTGTGTTAATACACGATTTTTATAAGTGACTGGGTAAAAAAAGAAATATCTATAGATGCTGTCTGAAGACAAGCCGTCAAATGTCTGGATAGATGTCCACACAACGATGACAAAATCTGGTGAATGGCACTTGCCAAAATTGAAGGAGCGACCTCAGAAGAAATAAAAACAATCAAAGACAACTCACCTGAATCCATAGAACTTGACTGAGACCCAGAACCAGTCATAAATCTACTAGATCCAAAACAATTCCACAAACACTACCAGAAATTAGCACCCACTAAAAAGAAACAAGAGCAATGGTTGGAAGAAATCAATACTCGACTATGTAATCATTGTTTAATTTCCTGTAACTTCCAATATTGTAATGAGTGTGACCTCATTTACAATCTACCACCATGCATAATTTACACAATTCCAGAGGAAGAAAAACCAATCAGCAGCTGTGCATTGGAATTGGAATCAGTTCCCAATCCCAATTCAGATTCCAACAACGACAATGACGAAAATAATGGTTCTAGCTCTGTTCAAAATGGCAATAACAATGACAACAATTCCAACTCAGATTCAAACTTCAATTCAAACTACAAACAATATATTATGCTCCCTGACTTTACCAAGAAGCAGGAACTAAAATGGTTCAGTGATAATGATAAAGGTATTATGCCAAAATGTGTGCATGATACTGATGCAGGGTTTGATTTGAGATATCTGGAGAAAGATCTCATCAAATTGGAACCACATTCACACACTTGCATCAATCTGAAAATAGCACTGGAAATTTCAGCAACAACAATGGTTCAACTAGCATCCAGGAGTAGTTTAGCAAAAAAAGGAATTAACATTAGAAGAGGAATAATTGATGCAGAATACGTAGGAAATATCATTGCTATGCTACAAAATGATTCAGAAAAGACATATTCTATAGATCCAAACAAAAAAATAGCACAGGGAATATTCTTATCTCTGGTGAAAATAACTCAATTAGTGTCAATGGGAAACAGAAAGGAATTAGGGATTACAGCTAGAGAGATACAAGGATTTGGATTAATGGATAGAATAGATATACCAGTCAATATGGCAGAGGAAGAAATTGTTGACAAAAGAGAAATTATCTCAACCCATTAAGCAATTTCCATTTCACAATATGATCAGTATATGTTAACCATAAAAAGAAAAGTGAAGAATTAAGCTCAATTGTTTGAAGCAGAAGCCACCATTTGTGAATCAGGAGAGATTGAACTTATCAATCTTTACATCTCAGCCAACAGTCCCAAAAATATTAAAATTCCTATCCACAACACAACTGGAAACATCATTAAAATACCAAAAAAAATCATTATTGGATATTTAACCACTGAAGTTGAGAATCAACCACCAAACCACATTCCAGATTTTCCACAACTGTGTGGATATATGGACATTACATCACAAACCATTTACAGACGAAGTGAATACTATTTGCTCCAACCAGAACAATTAGAACAAATAAACATAGGAAATCTAGACCCACTCCAACAAATGCAACTAAAAATGTTACTCAGTAACTTCAATAACATCTTTGCTAGTAAAAATGAATTTGGCTGCACCAACATTATCCAGCATCAGATCAAAACTGGAAATACAATGCCAATTAAACAAAGAGCATATAGAGTACTACCAGCTAGCCATAAGATCATTTGTCAAGAAATCAATTGGATGCTTGACAATGGGCTAATTCAGCCATCAATGAGTTCATGGTCATCACCAGTAATACTAGTCCAAAAGAAAAATAGAAAAATTCACTTTTGTGTAGATTACCAGAAATTGAATGGAATAACCAAGAAAGACAGCTACCCAACTCCAAAGATCCAAGAACTATTTGATGCTTTTGGAGGAAACAAATGGTTCTCAATACTGGATCTAGATAGTGGCTATTGGCAAGTAGCCATGGATCTAGCTGACAAAAAAAAGATCGCATTTACAATAAGAAAAGAAAATTTTGAATTTGAAGTTATGCCATTTGGCTTAATGAACATTCCAGCAACATTCCAACAGCTCATAGAAATTGTATATACTAGACTACTATGGAAATTAGTAGTCATATACTTAGATGACACCAATGTATTCTCAAAAACATTTGATGATTATTTGCATCACTTCCAGCAGGTGTTTGAAAGACTAAAAAGAGCCAGATTGAAACTAAATGCAATAAAGTGTTTCTTTGGAAAAACTGAACTCAAGATTTTGGGACATGTTGTAAGTAAAGATGGTATCAAAACAGATCCAGATAAGATTGCAATAGTAAAAAACTTTCCAGTATCAACAAATTTGTCAAAACTAAGAGCATTTTTGGGATTCGCAGGCTATTATTGCCACTTCATCAAGGACTTTTCCAAACTAGCTCAGCCACTTCACCAGCTACAAACTAAGAATATAAAGTATGAATGAACTGAAGCTCAACAAAAAGCATTTGACACATTGAGAAAAAAGCTTATTCAAGCTCTAGTGTTGATGTATTTAGACTACAGCAAACTATTCATCATCACTACGGATGCATCAGGTCAAGCATTGGGAGCAGTACTATTGCAGAAAAGACCAGATGGAAGAGAACATCCAGTAGCTTATGTCAGTAGAAGCTTAAGTCCAGCTGAAAAGAACTATAGAACTCCAGCACTGGAACACTTAGCAATCTATTGGGCAGTTATGAAATGGAGAGAATACTTAAGCCAAAAGTTTGAAATATACATGGATCACAAGAGACTGACTTCAATTCAGAAACAAGAATTTGCAGATGATTGTCATGCCAGATAGAAAATAGAACTTTCACCATTTAACTACATAGTACATTATAAAAAGGGAAAAGATAATGGAAAAGCCGATGGATTGTTGTGAATGAGACAAATCTAAAAACATTCCAACCCAAAAATATAACAAAAGATGAATATACAAAAATACCAACAACCACAACATTATATAAAGACTCAATTATTCAAGGAGAAATTATCTCAAAAAGAACAAAGAGACATAAAACAACAATCCAAATATTTTATCAACCATCAAAATATACTTTACCAAAAAAACAAGAAAAATTCAGATCAACCAACCAGAGTAATCACAGAACCAGAGAAAGAAACAATATTATTCAATATGCATTCAGACCCAACAGCAGGACATTTTCACAAAGAAACAACCATAGAAAGAACCAGAAAAAGATACTATTGGTTATCAATGTATCCAGACATCATCTAATACATGTAAAATTGTGATGCTTGTCAGAGAAAAGGAAAAACAAGACCAAATGAACCATTAAAACCAATCAAAGTGGGACAACCATTCGATTGCATTGGAATTAACTTAGTCAGATCATTAACAATCACCAGCAAAGGCAACAGATATATCACAGTAACCATGGACTATCTTATCAAATGACCAGAAGCAAAAGCCATTCAAAAAGCAGATACAGAATTTGTTGCCAAATTTGTTCATCAAAATTTGATTTGTCGACATGGATGTTCAAAAAAACTATTATTAGATCAAGGAACTCACTTTGTGAACAGAACACTGGCAGAATTAAGTCAAAGATTTGGAATTAAAAGACCATTATTATCACCATATCATCCACAAACCAATGGACTAGTTGAAAGATTCAATAGAATATTGTGTAAAGCAATTGCCAAAATCAGTCAAAAAAACCAAAATGAATGGGATTTGTTCATACTATCAGTATTATTTGCTTATCAGACAATAAAGCAAGATACCACACAAGCAACACTATTTGAACTAGTATATAGTAGAACAGCAACATTACCAGTTAAAATAGAAGTCAATACATATCCAACTGAACCAACAACAGAAGATAATTTTCAAGAAACATTGTTGAGAAGAACATATAACTTAATAAAAACACTAGAAAACAGACGACAAAAAGCAGCTGACAACATACAAAAGTTACAAGAGAAACAAAAAAAGAGATACAATAACCAACTACTAGACAAACCAGTTGAATTCAAGATTGAAGACAAAGTACTTCTACATTATACTAAAGTGGAAAAACAATAGAGTGGAAAATTTGACTCCAAATGGGATAGACTATTTCACATTGAAGAAATTCATGGAAATGGAGCTTACAAATTAAGATGGTACAACAAAATTTTAGCCAAAGCAGCACATGGTGATTGACTAAAACCATACCACAATACCATACTACCATCCACCAGTAATATTTCACAATTAAAAGTACAGAGAATACTAGTCCAACCAGATCAGATTCCATGAGATCTGGAACCAATCATTATTATTGACAACAACACGACAAATTGATCCATCAAAAAAATATATAAAGACATGGTAGACATGACAAGAAATATCAGAAAAATGGAAATTACAGACAACATTCACTCACTAGCACAACAACTCTTTCAATTGATCCAACACCAGGAAATAGAGATTACAATCAATCAACAAACCATTTGATATCAAGATACTAGAAAGACATTGCAATCCAAAACACAGAAAAAAACTGAAAATACTGTGGACAAATTATTGCGAAAGTAAAATTAGCAATAAAAGAGTTGACAAAAGAGTCACTATATCAAGAGTTGAATAAAGAAACTTGGAATTGGTGGATACAACAATTTCTATGAAACTATTGTTATTTTTACTTAGAACAACACATAAATATCCAGAATCTATATACGGATAAAACAAAGTGATTATTCGACAAAAAAATACTACAACAATTAGAACATTTTGTGGGAAAGAACAACTTATCTACACAGGCCTGAGCTATATACCAAATACACACAGCATTTCAGGATAGACCAGAAATATTATTCAACAAAGCAATGAATATGGTTACCAGTAATCAATTGGGAAAGATCACCAATGCTCAATTTGAAGAATTACAGACCCAAATAACACAAGTAATTCTCGAAAATGAAATCCAGAAAATACTTTAAGAGGGGGAATTAAACGAATTGGATTTCAACAGAGCTCAATATTAAAAAAAAGAAATAATATTACTCATAGAAATATAGAAAATATATTAGCATGATTATTATTCAATCAGAAGTAGGCATAGTAAAGGTGGAATTCCAGGATTCTTCTCAGGAATTGCAAGATTCCAGGAATTTCAGGATTCCCCGATGAGGAATTGCAGGATTCCAGAATTCCAGGATTCCTCTCAAAGAAATCACAGGATTCCAGAAATTCCAGAATTCCTGTCGTAAAGAATTGAAGAATTGAAGAATCTCAATCATGTATATATAGCAGCAGGATTAAAAGCTAAAAAGACAGACCTCTCAGTTTAGATTTGATCTAAGCAACCTTCCAGTTCCCAATTATCAAATAAATAATTATTTTATATCTCAATCCACTCTCCACTATTAACACTTCATGTTAATAGTAATTGATACTTAACTATGCTGGAACAATAGCTCTTGATCACAGCTATTGATGGGATACTAACTTACCAAACTGCCTTGGCTTATTTTCATCATTGTTATTTTCTTTATTTTATTTCTTTTTTTCTTTGATTTTGTTGTACATACTAATTGATTGAGGATTAAAAGCGTTGAGTTATTGACGTCATGGATAGCCTGGTAAAAAACCCAGAAATAAGGGTAGATTTATATATATTATCAGTTAGCTTACCAGAAGGACACGACTGCCAGAATAAATCTGGCCATCAAGCTGAAAAAGAAATTAGGAAACAACTGACAACAAATGACAAATCACCACACTATTGAATCTCTGTCTATTATATAAAAGACTCCATCAAAACTTTCAGATACAACACTTTTAGAATATCATTGGCAGAAATAGCTTTTGAGCACCAAGTTACAGGTTTGTTATTTAACTTGAGACTCCAAATATTCAACTATAATATTTGGTGCTTTCTGTGAGGTATAATCTTACAGAAAACCAGCACTGACAACACCAAACCAAAAGTGGCAGAATCAGAAATAATAGGGACAAACCATTTAAGATTCGCGAAATCTTTATTTCAACAGTACAGCCAGCAGCTAGGCCTAAACAACAACCATTACCCAGCAGAATCAGCTTTCAACTTTTACATCAACAAAAGAATCACAGATTTCCTAAAAAGACCAGTTAACATTGAATCAGCAAGAGAAAATTTCTATTTGGAACTAATCTAACATACCAACTTACCAAGAAATCACAGCTTTGCACCCATCATCAGAGAAATCAACCAAGAAATTGAAAGATATACACAAAAGACATTCTCTATTACTTACTAGGACAAAAACAAAGGAAAACTACAGACACCAGCAGTAACATCCAAAGAAATACAAATTCCTAACTGGAAGAAACAAAGAATTGAATCTCCGATATATCCATTATACTATTACATGCCCAGAAGTACCATCAACATCACATCAGCAGACATGTCCATCAGTACAAAGACGCTGCTAGCAAAAATCATGTTTCAGAGTAAACAAAAGAAAAACAAACTATTAGGAGCATATGGAAATTATTTTGAAAGATTTAAATCGAGATTGCCAACACCATCAGGATTTTGATTACTGTCTCATCAGCCAGATTTTGGAACTGTTAGTCCTTGGGAAATTACTGAATTAGAAAAAAAAAAAAACAAGGATCAGGAATTTAATTACCAAAACCTGATCCTAGAAAACCCGAACATTTAAACTCAGCAATATTTAGAAAATTCAGAAATCAAAACTCCGAATATTTGAACTCTGCTAAATCAAAGAAATCAAAACTCCAAGTTAATTCATCAACAAAACCTACCTCCAGTTATCATCATTGATCAACCACCAATTGAGCCAATCAGTGAGCCAATTCAATCATCTCAAATACCACTCCAACAACTGTTACCTCTTCAACAACCACTTCAATAGCCACCCAAACTTAGATCCAATGGCCTATACACCAATCGCAAAACTTGACAACTTTACCAGTGAAGAGGATGATGCTCAAGTATGACTGAATGATGTAGAAAAGGCCATCACAGCCAACGGATAGAATGACGGCTGAGCAATGCAAGCCATTTTCTACTTTCTCAAGGATACCACTAATTCATGGTACCAGAGCTTGATTAATAAACCACAAGATTTTAATGCCTTCAAAGTGGAATTCCTAAGATACTTCAGCAACAATAACAGCATCAATTGCCTAGTCAACACATTTACCATCATGAAACAAGGAGAAACTGAAACAGTTACCACTTACCTAGAACGCTTTTATCAAAATCTGCGCCAAATTCAAGCAATTGATGCCAACTATTTCACAGCACCACAGATCCTCAACCAGTTTATCTGTGGCCTGTGCAGTAGCATTTTGCAACATATATGTCCATTGCATCCAAGCACACTTCAAGACGCAGTTACACATGCCAGAGATTTTGAATCTGCTGAGTCAGAAGCCAACCATGCCCAAGCTGTTAATCTAGTAATGAACAGATCATCTGAATTGGATTCCA
This sequence comes from Geosiphon pyriformis, assembly GCA_016748015.1. Taxonomy (NCBI): domain Eukaryota; kingdom Fungi; phylum Glomeromycota; class Glomeromycetes; order Archaeosporales; family Geosiphonaceae; genus Geosiphon; species Geosiphon pyriformis. Next base: position 495,112 of record JAAOMT010000590.1, on the reverse strand, counting down.
AATTGGAGAAGTTCAGTGAATCAATTAATAAGAGATTAGAAGAATATTTAGCTGACAATCACGCCATTTATCAGCCTCCATAACAACACAATAATCAAAAAAACTCTAATTATGGCCAAAATCAACCATGTCCATCTTCATCAAACAATCAACAGTGACAACAGAAAACGCATATCTGCCACTATTGTGGTAAACAAAGACATATTCAAATTGACTGCCACCAACATTTAAATAACCAACGATTGGAAAATCAATATCGAAACTCCAATTGCTGGTTCTCAATTCCGAATCATCAATCAAATACCACACAGTATCAACACTTACTTTATTATGCACCAATGACACAGTAATCAATTTATCAACCACCAGTATATCAAGCCCCAATTTATTAGCCACAGCCACAGATAATATATCAACTGCAACTGCCAACAATCTATCAACTCCAAATGATTCAAACCCCACCATAAAACTTACTGGCCAGTGAAGTTCAAAGACTGAGAATCATGCAACAAAACTGGAGATTGTCAATAGTAGTTCATCAGCCAATCCCCAGCTCCTCCAGTCAAACAGGATCTCGTCAATGGAATTCGGGTGCTGGTCATCCCCAAAACCCGAATTCCCAAGACTATTTAAGTCTCCTGGTTACCCCAAAAGACACCTCACCCAGCAACTAGGAATCCACCCAAAAACAACAAACACTTATCAACAATATTCTGCCAGCAACAGTCACCAATGACAAATTACTAGCCGCCATCTTCTCATTTGAGATCGAAGAGCCATCAAGTACTCTATTATTTAGTGGAGCTGCTCTCAATAAAAAACCCATCACCATGATGTATACAGATGCTAAAGTTAATGGTCAATTTATCAAATTGATCCTTGATAGCAGTTTAGCAGGCAGTATCATCACATAACAACTCATGGACCAATTAGATTACCAAATTGATCGAGCTGCCAGCACCAGAATCATCACAGCCGATGGAGCGACCAAAACTCCAATTGGCAAAATCAATGACTTCTCTTTCAAAGTCAACAGCATCGTAACTCCCATTAAAGTTTTAGTGATGGAAGCCACTCAATATTAAGCTCTAGTTGGTAATGACTGGCTGTCTAAAGTCAATGCGACATTAGACTGGAACACCCAGGAACTCCAGCTAACATATCAGGGCCAACACATACATGTACCAGCCATGTGTGGCCATTTCAAGACTCCTCCAAAAGAAAAACTATTGATCAAACTGGAGAAGAAGAAAAAGAAACCTACTTGAGAAGCTTACCAAGTCTCCTGGGCCGACGCCAACTACAATGAACTACCACCAATACTTTTGTAAAATGACAACCCCAAGGGAAAGCAAAAAAAAGAACTGACCTGGGAGACAGATGATTTGACCTGGACCAACAACGAACAAGAAGAACCATCGAGTTGGGAGTGGAAAGAAGAAAAAAGAAAAGGGAAAGAGAAGAAGGAAGAAAATACTTAAGCCAACAACACTTATATCTCATACATCTATGATCAACAACAATCATCAACCTATCACTGACCCAAACTGATATGCATTGATTGTGGCAAGAAATTGTTGTTAATGGGCGCATGCTGTGGTGACAACGAAGAATATTAGATGACAACCAAGTTCTATTGTCACACATGCCTCATTGAACGTTTTGGAAGACCAAAACAAGTGGGAAAATGGGATAATACATTATGTCTAGCCTGTGGAGAAACTCTCCTTAACAAAGGAATATAGAACAACATTCCTGGGAGAGGAGGAATGTGCGACGTTTCCTGCCAATACATAATCCTCATCAGTGACTGGATTGAGAAAAAAACACCAATAAAAGCCACTTGGAGAAGAGCTGTACAGTGATTGGACAGTTGTCCACACGATGACAATGAATTATGGCAAATGACAATTGCCAAAATTGAAGGCCTGTCACTAGAAAAAATCAGAACAATTAAAAACAATCCACCAGAACCTATTGAGCTTGACTGGAATATAGAGCCAGTTATAAATTTCCTGGAACCAGAAGAGTTCCATAAACACTACCAAAACTTGATATCCACTAGAAAAAAGCAAGAACAATGGCTAGCACAATTGAATACAAGACTGTGTCACCATTGTTTAATTCCCAGTAACTTTGAATATTGTGATGATTGTAACCTTATTTACAATCCACCACCACACATGATCTACATGATCCCCGAAGAGGAAGAACCAATCAGCAGCTGCACATCAAAGTCGGAATTACCATTCGATCCCGATTCAAATTCCGACAACGACGACAACAAGAATAATGGTTCCAGCTCCGTTCAAAATGGCAATGACTCCAATTTAGATTCAAACCCCAATTCAAACTGCGAACAATATATCACACTCTCTAACCTCTCCAAAGAACAAGAGCTCAAATGGTTTAGTCATAATGGTGAAGGTATCATGCCAAAACATGTGCATGATATGGATGCAGAGTTTGATCTAAGATATCCAGGAAAAGATGCCATCAAATTGGAACCAAATGCACGAGTATGCATTGATTTGAAAATAGCTCTGGAGATTTTAACAACAACTATGGTTCTTTTAGCATTTAGGAGTAGTTTAGCAAAAAAGGGGATTAATATTAGAGGGAGAATAGTAGATGCAAAATATACAGGAAATATTAGTGCCATACTACAAAATAACTCAGAAAAGGCCTATACAATTGAGCCAAATGAAAAGATAGCACAGGCCATATTCCTGTCATTAATCAAAATAGCCAGCTTAGTAGAAGTGGAAACAAGGAAGGAATTGGGAATAACAGTAAGAGGGATACAGGAATTTGGGTCAATGGGTAGAATAGAGATACCAGTTAATATGGCAGAAAAAAAAATTGTTGGCCAAGGAGAAATTATCTCAGCCGGTTAAGCTATTTCTATTCCACCATATAGCCAGTACATGCTAGCAATAGAAAGGAAGGAAAAGAAGCAAGAACAGATTTTTGAAGCTGAAGCAAACTTTTGTGAATCAGGAGATATTGGACTGATCAATCTCTACATACCAGCCAAAAGCTATAGCCACATAAAAATTCCCATCTACAACAACACTGGCAAAGTCATCAACATACCAGAAGGAACCACCATCAAATATTTAACCACAGAAATAGAAGACCAACCACCAAACCTTATTCCAGACTTTCCACAACTTTGTGGATATATTAACATCACATCACAAACAATTTATGAACAGGATAAATGTTATTTGCTTCAACCAGAACAATTGGAACAAATAAACATGGGAAATTTAGATCCACTACAACATATGCAGCTCAAGATGTTACTCAACAATTTCAATGACATCTTTGCCAGTGAAAACGAATTTGGCAGAACTGATATCATCCAACATCAAATCAAGACTGAAGATGCAATGCCAATCAAACAGTGAGCATACAGAGTACCACCAGCCAGCCATGAAATCATTTGTCAAGAGATTAATCGAATGCTTGACAATGGGCTAATCCAGCCATCTATGAGCCCATGGTCATTACCAGTAGTACTTGTCTGTAAGAAGAATAGAAAAATCTGTTTTGTGTGGATTACAGAAAACTCAACAGTGTAACTCATGGAGACAGCTACCCAACTTCACAAATCCAGAAATTATTCAACACTTTTGGTGAAAACAAATAGTTCTCAACATTAGACTTGGATAGTGGTTACTGGCAAGTAGCCATAGATCCAGCCAACAAGGAGAAGACGGTATTTACTACTAGAGAAGAGAATTTTGAATTTGAAGTAATATCTTTCAGCTTAACCAATGACTAATAGAAATTGTTTATACTGGCTTATTGTGGAAATCAGTAGTTGTATACTTGGACAACACCAATGTATTCTCAAAAACATTTGATGATCATCTTCATTATCTTCAACAAGTGTTCAAAAGACTAAGAAGAGCAGGACTAAAGTTAAATGCAACAAAATGTTTTTTCAGCAAAACAGAACTAAAATTTTTGGAACACATAGTCAGCAAAGATAGCATCAAAATAGATCCAGAGAAAATAAAGATAGTAAAAAACTTTCCAGTACCAACCAATGTGACTGAATTGAAATCATTCTTGGGATTCACAAGCTATTATTGATGTTTTATAAAGAACTTTTCAAAGATAGCTCAGTCACTCAACCAACTGCAAACCAAGAATACAAAATATAAATGGACAAAAAGTCAACAAGAAGCTTTTGATATTCTGAGAAGAAAGCTCATTCAAGTTCCAGTACTGATCTATCCAGATCACAGCAAACCATTCATCATTACCACTGATGCATCCAGCCAAGCATTGGAAACAGTACTATCTCAGAGAGGACCAGATGGCAGAGAATATTCAGTAGCATATGCCAGTAGAGGTTTAATACCAGCTGAAAAAAACTATAGAACATTGGAACAAGAACACTTAGCAATATACTGGGCAGTTATGAAATGGAAAGAATACTTGAGCCAGAAGTTTGAAGTATACACAGATCACAAAAGATTAACATCACTTCAAAAACAAGAATTTGGAGATGGAAGACAGTCAAGATAGAAAATGGCACTTGCACCATATAATTATACTATACAGTATAAAAAAGAAAAGACAACAAAAATGCTGACAGTTTGTCATGAATAAAACAAATCTAAGAACATTTCAACCCAAAAATATAACAAAACCAGAACAATACCAACAAAAAATATAACAAAAGATGAATATACAAAAATATCAACAACTGCTATATTATATAAATACTCAATAGTTCAAGAAGAATTTATCTTAAACAGAACGAAAGAGTATTAAACAACAATCAAAATATTTTATCACTCACCAAAATATACTTTATCAGAAAAATAGAAGAGATCTAGAACAACCAACCAGAGTAATCACAAAGCCAGAAAAAGAGACAATATTATTCAACATGCACTCAAATCCAACAGCAGAACACTTTTACAAAAAAGCAACCATGGAAAGAACCAGAAAAAGATACTATTGGCCATCAATGTATCCAGACATTATCCAATATGTTCAAAATTGTGATGCTTGTCACCAAAGAGGAGAAACAAAACCCAGTGAACCATTAAGACCAATCAAAGTAGAACAACCATTCGACTGTATTGGAATTGATCTAGTCAGACCATTAACAATCACCAGAGGAGAAAACAGGTACATAACAGTAGCCATGGACTATCTCACTAAATGGCCAGAGATGAAAGCAATTCAAAAAGCAGATGCAGAATCTGTTGCCAAATTTGTTTATCAAGATTTAATTTGTCAACATGGATGTCCAAAGGAATTATTATCAGACCAAGGAACTTATTTTGTGAACAGAACATTAACAGAATTGAGCCAAAGATTCGGAATTAAGAGACCACTATTATCACTATATCATCCACAAACCAACGGATTAGTTGAAAGATTCAACAGAACATTGTGTAAAACAATAGCTAAGCTCAGCCAAGAAAACCAGAACAATTGGGATGTGTTGATACCATCAGTACTATTTGCTTATCAAACAATGAAGCAAGACACTACACAAGCAACACCATTTGAATTAGTATATGATAGAACAGCAACATTACCAGTGGAGATAGAGATTAATACATATCTAACTGAACTAATAACAGAAGAGAATTTCCAAGAAACATTGTTAAGAAGAACATATGACTTAATAGAAACATTGGAAAACAAACGAAAAAGAGCAGCTGATAACATACAAAAGTTACAAGAGAAACAGAAAGAAAGACATGATAATCAACTACCAGACAAACCAGTTGAATTCAAGATTGAAGACAAAGTACTCTTATATCATACCAAAGCAGAAAAACAATGGAGTAGAAAATTTGACCCCAAATGGGACAAACCATTTCACATAAAAGAAATTCTAGGAAATGGAGCTTACAAATTAAGACTGGACAACAAAATTTTAACCAAAGCAGCACATGGAGATTAATTGAAACCATACCACAACACTATACCACTATTCACCAGTAATATTCCACAATTAGAAGTACAGTGAATACTAGTTCAACCAGATCAGATTCCATGAGATCTGGAACCAATCATTATTATTGACAACAACATATCAAATTGATCCATCAAAAGAATATATAAAGACATGGTAGACATGACAGGAAATATCAGAAAAATAAAAATTACAGACAACATTCACTTACTAGCACAACAACTCTTTCAATTGATCCAACACCAGGAAATGGAGATTACAATCAATTAACAAACCATTTGATATCAAGATATTAGAAAAACATTGCAATCCAAAACACAAAAAAAAACTGAAAATACTGTGGACAAAATCATTGTGAAAGTAAAATTAGCAATAAGAGAGTTGACAAAAGAGTCACTATATCAAGAGTTGAATAAAGAAACTTGAAATTGGTGGATACAACAATTTCTATGAAACTATTGTTATTTTTACTTGGGACAACATGTAAATATCCAGAATCTATATATGGATAAAACAAAGTGATTATTCGACAAAAGAATACTACAACAATTAGAACATTTTGTGAGAAAAACAACTTATTCACACAGGCCCAAGCTATATACTGAATACACACAGCATTTCAGGATAGACCAGAAATATTACTCAACAAAGCAATGGATATGGTTACCAGTAATCAATTGGGAAAGATCACCAATGCTTAATTTGAAGAATTACAGACCCAAATAACACAAGTAATTCTCGAAAACAAAATCCAGGAAATACTTCAAGAGGGGGAATTAAACGAGTTGGATTTCGACAGAGCTCAATATTAAAAGAAAGGAATAATATTACTTATAAAAATATAAAAAATATATTAGCATGATTATTAGCCAATCAGAAGTAGGCATAATAAAGGTGGAATTCCAGGATTTTTCTCAAAAGAATCACAGAATTCCAGGAATTCCAGGATTCCTGTCATAAAGAATCAAGGAATTGAGAAATCTCAATTATGTATATATAGCAGCAAGATTAGAAGCTAAAAAGACAGACCTCTCAGTTTAGATTTGATCTAAGCAATCTTCCAGTTCCCAATTATCAAATAAATAATTATTTTATATCTCCATCTACTCTCCACTATTAACACTTTATGTTGATAGTAATTGATACTTAACTATACTGGAACAATAGCTCTTGATCATGGCTATTGATGGGATACTAACTTACCAAATTGTCTTGGCTTATTTTCATCATTGTTATTTTCTTTATTTTATTTCTTTTTTTCTTTGATTTTGTTGTGCATACTAATTGATTAAGGATTAAAAGTGCTGAGTTATTGACATTACGGATAGCCTGGTAAAAAATCCAGAAATAAGGGTAGATTTATATATATTATCAGTTAGCTTACCAGAAGGACACAACTGCCAGAATAAATCTGACCACCAAGCTGAGAAAGAAATTGGAAAACAACTGACAACAAACAACAAATCACCACACTATTGAATCTCTGTCCATTATACAAAGGATTCCATCAAAACCTTCAGATACAACACTTTTAGAATATCATCAATGGAAACAGCTTTTGAGCACCAAGTTACAGATTTGTTATTTGACTTGAGACTCCAAATATTCAACTGTAACACTGTTTAAGATTGAACATGCTAAGAAAATTGCCCAAGTCATTTATTTACCCTTAATCAACATTTTGGATTTACAATTAGTCAATCAAAGAGAACAATTAGGAAAAAGTGAAAAAAAAACCCAAGATTTTGGTTCAACTGGATGATTCACAGTTCCAGTAAACATAGCTCTTAATGAACAGAAAGAATCTTACCAGATTTTATGACTTCCACAACCAATTACTATTTCACCCTTTGGAGAACACCCTGAAATTTACACTTGTGAAAAGCCAACAACCACACAACAAATTTTTGAATCCAACAAACAAATCTGCTTGGAACATAATATCTCGATCCCAAATATTTACATTCCAGAAAGAACAAAGAAAGTCTGAGTTACTTTTTACAACCCCAATAATTATCCCATAGTTTTATTAAATAACTTAGAAATTGGAGTCATTCACAATAACATCTTTCAACAAGAATTACTCTAAACAGTTCCCAATTTCTTGGAAATCATTAGACATTTACTACCAAAAATCAACCCAAACCCCAGCTCTGAAAACTACCATGTTGTCATGAAAAAACTATCTTGAATTAACATAGAACAACTTGAACCACAACAACAAAACCAGTTCAAAGAGCTAATTGCAGAATTTGCTGATATCTTTGCCAAAAACAACAATGACTTAGGAAGAACTAATTTGGTTCAACACCAAATCTATACAGGAGATGCCAAACCAAGGCAACAACAAGCCTACTGAATTGTTCCAGAAAGCCACCAATTTATTTGAGAAAAAGTACAACAGATGCTTAACAATAGGCTTATTCAGTCATCAATAAGTCCATGGGCCTCATTTGTGGTCCTAATTAAAAAAAAAAATAGAAAGATACGATTTTGTGTTGATTATTGACAACTCAACAGCATCACTATTGGAGATGCCTACCCTCTTCCCTGAATTGATGACATGTTGGATGCCCTTGGAAAATTCAAATACTTTTCGACATTAGATTTAGAGAGTGGATACTGGCAAGTTGTCATGAATCCCAAAAATCACCCCAAAACAGCATTCACTACTCAAGGAGGAAATTATGAGTTCAACGTAATGTCTTTCGGATTATGCAATGCACCAGCAACATTCCAAAGACTTATAGATGTTGTTTACAAAGGCCTCCTTTGGAAATCAGTAGTTGTCTATCTTGATAATACTAATGTTTATTCATCATCTTTTGAATTACACTTAACACACCTGCAAAAAGTTTTTCAATGATTACGGAAAGCAGAACTGAAACTGAACATTGAAAAATGCTACTTTAGAAAAACGAGTTTGGCTTTTCTTGGCCACATTGTAAGCAAGGATAAAATTAAACCAGACTCCAGAAAAATCAGCATTGTCAAGAACTTCAAGACTCCACGAAATATCACAGAATTGAGAGGATTTATTGGATTAGCTTTCTATTACCAAAAATTTATCAAAGAATTCTCAGAAATTGCAAAACCCCTCAACCAGCTCACTACTAAAAACTTCAAATACAAATAAATAGAAAAACACCAAAAAGCTTTTGAAATTCTCAAGGAAAAGCTGACAACAGCTCCAATTCTCGCCTACCCAGACTTCAGTAACTGATTTCGACTAGCTACAGACACTTCTTATACTGCCTTTGGTGCCATCTTATTACAATTAGATGACAATGGAAATGAGCGAGTAATTGCTTATGTTAGCAGAACATTAAAACCAGCCAAGAAAAACTACCCTGTCACAGAACTAGAAACAGCAGCCATAATTTGGGCCCTATACCACTTCAACCTTTATCTTAGGCCTAAAGAATTTGATATTATTACTGATAATATTGAACTCAAATGGCTTCAGAACAAAAACACCCAACTAAATGCAAAACAAACCTGATGGACAAGATTTTTAGCCAACTACCAATACATTGTACATCACAAACCAGGAAAACTCTACACCAACGTTAATTGTCTCTCAAGAATAAGACAGGATTAGAAAACAGAACCAACACTCATTTGAATTAACAGCAACAAAACAACAAACAATGAACCCCAAAAATTACAACAATCTTAAACAATATTTGGAGACATTAACAATTCTAACAGATTGGTCCCCAGATGAAAAATGTTAGTTACAACAACAAACCAAACAATACTTCTTACACAACAACATTATTTATTATTGAAACTTCAAAAACCCAAACAGTCTGCTCAAATTAATACAAGAACATGAAAAAAAAACTATTTTATACAACATGCACTCGAATCCTTTATTAACACATCTAGGAAAAGACAGCACCACCCAAAAAACACTAGAATATTACTTTTGGCCTCGAATGAGAAAAGACATTTATAAATACATTAAATTTTGTAATAGTTGTCAAAGAAGAGGAGAAACTTGCCCTACAGAACCTTTAAACCCAATCAAAGTTGGACAGCCTTTTGACCAAGTTGGTATCGATTTAGTCAGACCACTACCTATTACAAACCAAGAAAACTGTTATATTACAGTAGCTGTAGACTATCTCACCAAATGGTCCAAAGCCAGAGCCATTCAATGAGCAGATGCGAAATCAGTAGCAAACTTCATCTATGAAAACATTATTTGTAGACATAAATGCCCAATAGAACTTTTATCTGATCAAGAAACACATTTTGTGAACAATTTAATTCAAGAAATTTGTGAATGATTTAATGTCAAAAGACCATTATTTTTGCCCTACCATCCACAAACAAATGGGCTTGTAGAACATTTTAATAGGACACTGTGTGAATCATTAGCCAAAGTTTCAACTGATTTTAAGCAAGAATGGGATATCTTTATTCCATCAGTGTTGCTAGCATATAGGACACTAAAACAAGATACCACAAAACACACACCATTTGATTTAACTTATGGAAGGACAGCAATATTACCAATTAGTTTCACAGTAGAAACATATCTAGTACAACCAATTGATGAAGACAATTTCCAGGAAATGCTTCAATGAAAAGCCTACACTCTGTTTAACACATTGGAAGAAAAACGACGAATAGCAGCCACCCATATTGAACACTCCCAAGCTCAACAAAAAGAATGGTATGACATCAAATTGCCTCCAGTCACCAATGAACTTAAAATCAGAAACAAAGTTTTCTTACACAGAACTAAAGCTAAAAAACAATGGAATGGAAAATTTGAAAATAAATGGGATGGACTATTCTTTATCCATGAAGTCCTAGACAACAGATCATACAAGCTAAAACTTGATAACAAAATCCTAGCAAAAGTTGCACATGGAGATCGTTTGAAACACTATAATTTCAAAAACAATCCTGAACTATTAATTCCACAAATTGGTACACATTCTTCTTTAATCAATCCCGAAGATATTTCCCAAAACTTAGAACCAATAGTTGTCATTAAACAACCCCCAACTTGAACACTTAATTTCAGTTTTACTATAGTTATTCTCTTATAATTTAGAAACAATTTTATAACAAAAACAAAACAAAGCATGCTGAAAAACAAAAATAACATAAAAACTCACATACCAAAAATAATTTCAATTTTACTTTTCTAATTTCATTATAATGACTATCCCTCAAAATATTCAACAGTTATCTCAAAAATTAATGTTAGCTTTAAAAACAATACCCAAATTATCTATTACTATCACAGGAAAACATATTAATTATATTCAAACAAAAATAGTTACAAATTTAACCCCAAATTCACGGAAGTATCACCTCTACAAAAAGAACACAAGAAGTTACTCTGGAATTCATCTATCAGAACTTTTAAAGCTTGCTTTGAGAGAAAACTTATTGCTCACTCCTATTAGTATTCTACCAAATGCTACTATTCAACAAAATCTTCAACTGTGTCTTAACAAAGAAAACAGCAAATACTTTCTAATATATAGATATTTTTGCATTGGAAAAACACTTCACAAACTAAAACTGGAGCTTATAGCAGCAAACTTCACAAAAGAAGCTATTTAGAAACAACTCCACAACAAATTTGAAACAACAGCTGGACTGACAAACAGTTGCTACAAACTCAGAGCTGCTTTTAGACTTTATGACCTAGTTTACACCTGTAAAAACGTCCTACAAAACCCAATATTACAACCTTTGAAGATTCAATATATTGGAAAGCTCACAAAACTGAAATTTCAACAATTTTCAAACCAAATTTCTTCAATAATTTTGGATTATTATCTAGAAATTACAGACAGTACTTGGACTTCGATGGAGCTCAGTCTTGAGAAGAAGGTTATGTTACTAGACAAAATTAGAGATATTATTTAGCATGAAATTATCTTTATAATTCCTATCATTAATTAGCATATATTATCATTCAAATTATCACTTATTACATTAGCAAAATGTCTGAAATTATTATTTAATTAATAATCCAATTTGTACATAACACAAATATAACCTAATTGCGATGATCAATTATGCAATACCCCGAACTATGTAACATTCAAAAAGTTTGCCAAAATTTGTAGAAATTCACCAAAATATCTAATAGTTCACCGAAATATCTAATAGTTTGCAGAAATAACTTGTAGTCTGCCGAAATGTAGCTTTAGTTCAGCAAAATTATAGAAAAGAACAAAGTTCAAGTTCATAAAATAGTGTTATGACAAGTTGTATAAAAGAAGAGCTTCTCTCTTTGAGAAAATATATCTTATTTTAGATTTATCACTTAAAACTATTCCTACATACACAAAAAGAAATAAATATTAAATAATTTGAAAAAACCAAATTCTTTAATTATTGCACTTAGAAAATCCTCAAAACCCAACTAACATTTTAAAATTGATTAGCTACCAATTTCAGTAAACTGTTAGTGACTCCAGGCCTGAATAGAAAACATTTCCTTGATAAAATCCTATTTTTTTTACATTTCTTTTATTTTTATTTTTCTTTTCTTATTACAATCATTAAAGTAGTCTACAGACGAGATTCCTGTAGAAGAGTTGATTTTTACAGCAAAGTAACTACACATTTTTAGTGAGCTTTCAGACGAGCAATTTCTGGGAAAGAGTTGACATTTACTACAACATAACTACACAAGTAACTGGCATGGAATTGGCTATTCCACTTATAAGCCTAGCCATTCAAATTATAGGAGATAATTTGAAAATAAATTCAGTTACTGGAGGTTTAACCACATCTAGAAAACGTGAATTCACAACAAACAGACATTAACAACATTTAAGAAAAGAGACCAAAAACCTCCAGTAATACTACTTAGTATAATACATTAAATAATTGATCTAAACTAGGTGTAAATTATGTATTTTTTACACATAATCAGCCACTTAGGCCAATCAAGACAACACTAAACACCTATATAAACAGAAACAGAGTTCTTAATACCTGAAAAAAATAGACAAAACTTTCAAAATCCAAAACTAACACCAAATGTCTCATTAATATTTAACAATCTAATCATACTGGAAAAAAACAACAAAGATAGCCCAAAAACTGATCTTAAAACTGAATCATTACATGATATCAGTTCATTTTTTTCCATAAAAGCATGATGTTTAATACAGACCAACCAAATTTTCTTCCTAAAATCTAGACAAAAATCATGCACAAAGTCCACAATCTTTTGACTCACAATCTTAAAACCTTCAAAAACAGATGCAGCTTCTTGAAACCAATCTTTAAAGACAAAGTTTTTGTAAAGAGCTGTGTATACTGTAACATTTAAAACACAGAAAGACAACAATTGAGATACACATAAAGAAGAGATAAAAAAACCAAAAAGCACACACTAAACAGCCATATGAGCATCTAACAAATAATGATAAACAAAATCATCAATTATACAAGAAAAAACATAATCAGAAACCTCAACATTATCACAATACAAACATAAAACACTAAGATAACACTTGTTATATTGGCACTTTCATACAGCAACTGGCAATTAACAATACAAAGCTTTCATAAAGTACATATAAGCACCACCAGTAAGCCTACTAGTGAAACCAGTAGCTATATGCAAGTCAAGATGTCATACCAAGGACAAGCTGGGCCAATTAACATCCAAGAGCAAACTATTATCCAAAATACCAAACCTAAAACCAACCTTCCAGTGTGCACAATAAATGGACCAAAAGATCCCACAAACAAAATGTCTAGAATTACCAAAAATGACACCACTCTCAGCCAAAATACAATGTTCCTTCAAATTAAAAGAAAAGCATTAGAAAAAAAAAAGCAGTATTAGCAAGTGTGTTAGCATATTCATTATTCAAGATACTTAAATGACTTTTAACTTTGCACCAACTAAAATTAAAATCTTCTTTTTAATAATATTCACAATATGCTGATGCTCAATTCAGCACCAATTTCGAAAATTCAGATGCACCAGACCCAATTCCAATTTACATGCATCCAAAACAACTTGACTGTTTATAAAAAGATAAACTGAGCTAAAAAAGAGAACACATTCAAGAGCCAATGCAATAGTCTGCAGCTTTGCTAAAGTAGAAAACAACAGACCAGAAACTCTAATTCTCAAATCCATGTTTACATCCTCAAAAAAAACTGCCACACCAGCCCTTACATTAAGACTTTTTAGGTCCTTCAGAAATTTGTTCATATAGACAAAAAAACTGTCAGCTGTAACATCTAACAAATGGTTACAAACATGCCTAAACTTACTAAACTTTAAAACACTTGGAAGTTTAAAACCACCCAAAGAAAGAGGATCAGCAGAAGAAAAAACTACACCATTAAAAAAATCAACAAAAAGCCTAAACTAATCAGAAACAAAACCATGTGGGTCCAGCCTTTTCCAGTACTTAAAGGTTTTTCAATCAAAGATAACACTCTTTTAACAATGAAGCTGCTCCATAAAAACTATACTATATTACTAAAGTGAAAAAAGAAACCTAAAGAACTCAGTTTCACCAAGTACAGCTGACATAAGAGTTTTATCTCAAAAATAAAAAGAACTGATCATTGGACCACTCAGAGACAAATTGCACCTAAGAAAAATATGAACCACACTTACTAAAAAGTTATTAGATAAGCTGATTCTAATATGAGCTGGAGAAATCAAAGAATGAAGTGAATGTTAACTCAAAGCCTACAAGTTAAGAGACTTGTATAAAAACAACTAACCCAAAATCTCAACAGAGTTTGCAAAACACACAATAGAAGCCACTTTCCTCTTAGCCTGGACTTGCTCAAAAGTTTTCAAATCATACAACAAAAAATGATAAAGCATATTACTGGGAAAGTCAAAAAACAGACCAGATTTTAATTTTAAGCTCCTGTAAATCAAAGCATCTTACTTTTCACATACTCTAATAGAAACAAAACTAAACTGTATTCTGTAGCTAACAATAGGAAAAAGTACTACTAACACCAAATATAAGAACTGTTTATTCAAAATGGTTTTTTTTAAAACAAGATTGGCAAAAAACCTGACATCCAAATGCATTTTAGCCAAGCTAGGCTTTAACAAATCCTTGATGGACAAAAAGATACTTAGGTAGTGATAAGACTCTTCTTTCTTGACAATAAAAATAGGCAAACCACTAATTAACAAAGAAGAGCATACAACTCTGTAATTAATAGAAATAACTATTGTCTTATTAATAATAATAGAAATGTTATTAATTCTAAAAAATTCACTAGTAATATTGAGAATGTATTGTGTTGTAATCTGACTGCTATCAACCCAGATTGTATTATCAACAAAACACCAGCAGCAAAAAAAAATGACAATCCAGCCTAATATTCTATATGACCAGTTTTGGCAATAAAATAAGAATTCAACTTATATCCACACATACTTTTCTGTCTCTTGACTTTACATAAAAGAAGATCATAAAATATGTGCCAAAGAAGAGATAAGAAAACCTCCCCTTGATTCAAATTATTATGTACCCAATACTTATCTATTAATTCAAAATTAGTCATAATTCTGTTGAAACAATTATTGTAAATATTACCAAAAAATCTAATGAATTTGTTACACATTTTTATCCTAAGCAGACTTTTCCTAAGATGTTTTCATCCAACAGAATCATAAGTCTTTCACATATCTTATAACACCAGCCAGAATTCACAGTTTTTTTCCAAAGCATCTTCAATAACTGAGCCAATGGCAAAAATAGAAAATTGTGTTGTCATATTTTTTAAAACTAAGAAATTGTCTCCATATAAAACATCAAAAGTGCTATACACTGAAGAAATTCTGTCTAAAAGAATCTTGGAGAGAATTTTGCAGACAATCTTAATTAAAGCAATAAGTTAGATGTTTATAAGAACTCTCTTCCACTCATATGGCTTGGAAATCATTGAAACCCAAGCTTTCTTCCAAGTACCAGGCACTGCTTTACAAAACAAACAAGAATTCAAAAGCACCAAAAGCATATTTAAGACCAACTTGTTACAATGCTTTCAGAGCTTATTTGAGACTTCAAAAAGACCAGCAGTTTTGTTATCAGGCAGATTAGAAACCACACTAAGCAACTTATCAAAACTAACCAAACACATTATATCTGTAAAAGCATTATCAAAAACATACTCTAAAGGCTGATATTGACAAGACTAATCATCAGAAAAATTTACTATTATCTTGTACTTCCTAGTTCAGTTCTCTATAATTTTATCTATCTTGGTCTTAACCAGATTAGGTTTCAAAATCAGTTTATCTTCAATAACCAAATAGTTCAAAACCACTTTTCGAAAAGAATACTCTAGTACACTCTTAATTGTGTAACTTTTATTGACTGCAAAACTTCCCATTCATTTGTCAATAGCTAACTTAATTTTTGACTTTTCAGTCCACAAAAATTCAACAAGCTTGAAGACACAATATGATTTATGCACAGTAAAAAGAGCTGAATATACATAATTAAGATCCACACCAGAAACCAACAAAACCTAAATAGATGATGTTATATCAATGTTCAGAAATGTTTAATGGCTTATTAAAGACTTAAACTTATTATTAACACTTCCATGTAAGAACTTAACTATCTTTGACACTAAAATTTTTAACTTATGAAACTTAGAAAACTCTTTGGTAAAAACACTATCAAAGCTCTTAAACTATTTCTTTTTGAAAATTTTATTTGCCAAAAGACACATCATTTTGTAAACAGCATTTCACATAGCATTTAGATCCTTAAATTTTTTAGCTGCAAAAAACTCATTGGAAAACATTGCTGCATTTGCTGCTGTAAACTTTTTATATTTGCACTACTTTGTTTTATCAACATTTTTGACATCAAACTTTCAATAATTCCTATTTGCTTGTCTGCGAAGAAAGTTCAACTACATATCCAAAAGTCCACCCAAATTTACAAACACAAAAACAGCTCAGTAATCAGTGTTAAAGTGTTTGCTGACATCCAAAACATTACAACTCATAACTGTATTAACCAAACTTAAAAAAATAAACATATAGTCTATTATTTTTTTAGCACTTCTTGAATTTTTCTATATAGAACTCTTTGTAATTGAACTGTCTAATAGAGAATTAACCAGTTCTAAATTGAAATATTTCTTGAAACTGGCACATCTATGGAAATTATTTTCATTAAAATTGCCATCCAAAATAATAAAAAAAGATTTATTTATGGTTTTTGTAATCAAAAAGTTGATCTTGCCAGCTTGAAAAAAATAAACTGCCAAGAAAATGCCAACATAGAAACCCAATATTGATACAAAAAGCTTATGTTTGAAAAGCAACTTGACAGAAAGAAGCCAGCCAGACACCTCAGAAATCTTATACACATGACAAGCCAAAAAAGCATTTATGATGATTACTACTTCAACACTAAGAAACTTTTTGTCCAATCCAGATAAAAAAACCTTAACCTCATTAAACCTATTCTTAATTCATGGCCTATTGCTAAACCTCAACTTTGTTTTTGTAATTATCAAAACCAAATTCCCAGAATTTTTATGTCAACAAATAACATCTTTCAGCTTGGTAGAGACATTAATACTGTAAACATTATACATAGTAATTTTCTACACAAAATTACTTATTAAAGAGTAAGAAAAACTAACAAACTCAGACCAGAGCACAAATGATCCAATTTTTCCAAAACTGAATCAACTAATATTTCTAAAACCACCATCTTAGATTCCAATCTACCTATCTTGGTGGTTAAAATCTTAGAACTAATTAAATTAAAGTCAGCAACTATATTTGCAATGATTAAAAAAAGGAGGGTGGAAGATGTTACTGTATTATCCAGAGTCATATCCAAATTCAAATTAGAAGCCAAAAACACTAGAGCAACCAGAAGGAAGACATGAAATGTGAACACCAGAGGCACTAATTCTACAAAGCTTAATTTTTTTATAATAACAGAAACCTAATCTGCCAAAAACTTCAAAGAGCATTTCAAAAAAGCCAAACAATCAATTAAACAGAAATCACTAAGAGGATTAAAAACCATTGGAATGAGTTTTACATCCAAAGACAAACCAGTACCAAAAAAATCTAATAAGATCACATAAGAGGAAAAACTACCAGCAATTTGGGCCCAAGTTTTGTCATTAAAAAAAACCAAATAAGCAATAAGTGCTTGCTTCTTATAAATATTGGCCAAGTAGACACAATTCTAAGAAGTTACTATCTACTTACTATAACCACCAGAATTCTTATCCAATGCACAATTAACAGAAATATGACCAAATTGTTTATACCAAGCACAACAGACCAAAGAGAGACCAGCCCAGTGCAAATTCACACTCTTAAACATTGGAGTAAAGCTAATAACAACCAATTTGGATGTCTCATTTTCAAAACACACTATAGCACACTTATCATGTATATATGTATTTGAATTATGGTCAATGACACAAGTTTTTTCACCATAAGAAACCAACAAATCAGATAGATTATGAGCAATAGTACTAATTGAAAGTATATACAACAAAGTCTAATACTGGTTTCTAAATGTCTATGTTTGTTTGTTACCAATAACTTTTGTCACATAAACAGAATCTTTTCTCATAAAAACAGACCATCTAACTGCAACCAAATTGGTTATATTAGATGATTTATATTTTACAAAAGCTTTTTGTCATAAACTAATTAGTTGCATTTTGATTGATATAATCTTACCAAATTTAGAAAAAACTGACTTTACAGCTGATTTGAGAAAATCAACTGGAATTTTCTTGACAATTAATTCCCGATCCAAATGGCTGTTTACTTTTCTGAGATCATCATTAACCATAATTTTTTTACAGATTGCCAATTTCTTTGCCTTATTCATACTAAATTCAAAAGTAAATAAAGCTTTAATAATTCTTAAAAATTTTAAGAGAGTTAATGTTCTCTCAAAACCATTAATTTGATAAAAATTTTTTTTGATTAAAATCAACTTATCATTATTAGTTTTTCTAAGCACAGCAGCCAATTCCATATTCAATATAAACAATTTAACTGATTTAAAGCTTTATCTTTTCAGGACATATAATTTAACAGATGGCAGCTGATTGAAACCACTAAACTTAGGGAAAAAAAACCCTAGAGCATTGCTATTATTATTCAAATTACTGAACAAAGATACTTTTATAGGATGGTCCAATACATAAGTTTGAGTTTAAGTTTTCTTTGGAGTAGTCTTGCTCATGTTCTCATTGCTAACAAAATTGTCTGAATTCACATAACTTATTTTCTTTGCAATTATGTTTCTTATATTCTCTAGATCAGAAAAACAGCTAATACTATTCTCAATACTGACAACTTTGCTTCTCCAGAACATTACAAGTTTGTCATTAATGTCATTGATGTCATTAATGCCATTGATGTCTACCAAGCTCAATAGGCTAGCAGACCAGTCAATAATATCATTAACAACAGACTTCTTAGACTTCTTATATGATATACCATAGAAATAGATGTTGTCTATATATTTTTTCTTAGTGCTTAAATAAGTTCTCAAACCAGTTAAACCAGAGCCAAAAACACCAACAATCACTTTTGCCAGTTCTATTATAATAAAACTAAGTGTGTTTGAAGAAATAACTAATAAAAAAAAGAGAAAAAAGGAAAAAAAAAAGCTAAAACTTCAAAATTATTCTTTGCTCTTGTCATGGCCAGAGGATTGACAAGAGAAGATTTTTTTTTTGTTAATACTATAATTTAATAATTTTATTATTATTATTATTATTATTATTATTATTTTATTAAAAAGTTTACAATTAAAATTTTTTGTAAAAAAATAAATTTTTAATTAAAAAAATTAATTTTTACTATAAATAACTATATTTAAAATTTTTAACATAAAATTAAATTAATTTATTATAAGTTTAATCTTATATAAATTTAAAATATAAAGAAATGTTTTAGAAATAAATAGTTTATTAAAAGTTAATTAGCTTTTATTAATAATATTATTAACAACAAATTTAGTATTAGCAATATTAAAAAAAAACAATTAAAATTTTTAATAATATTTAGTATTTTTTAAATATAAAATAATAATTACTTTAATACAATTATTTTAGAATATTATTAGTTAATTTATACTTATTAAATACAAAGATTTAAAATTTTAAACAGAATTACAATTGTAAAAAAAACATTACAAATACTTTGAAAATTAAATTAATAATTATTTTTTTGGAAATTATAATATTTTAAAAATTAAAAATTATTTTTATAAAAATTTTATATACTATTTACAAAAAAACCAGAAATTTGCAATTCAAAATTACTTGGTATTTAATTTTAAAAATTTAATTACAATATTATAAAGTTTTGTAAAAAAAAATATTTAATTAATTATTAATTTTTACTTAACTTAAAATTAAAACCAAAAAAAGTAACAACAAAAAATCCCCAGAAAAACTTATTAATTTGTTTAAACAATTTATAATATATTAAAAATAATTGCTAAACAATAATAAATACTTAAACAAAAAATCAATAGCAGATTATTACTTTAAATTACACTATTTTTAAAATTAGTTACTTAAGTTTAAACACTTAATTTACTATTTGTTCACTTTTTAAAACCAAAAAACTTTATTTTTTCGAAAAATTCAACTTAATAACAAGAATTAATTAATATTAATACCAATTTAATTAATTAATTAAAATAAAATCAAAATACCTATTTAAAAAACCAAAAAACCAAAAATAATCAAAGATTGTTTTAATTAACATTTATGTTTACTTTTTAATCTTTAAAGCTTATTTAATTTATCTATAAAAAGTTTTTAATAATTATAAAAAATAAAATCGAAATTAAATATTAAAAAATATTATTTTAGAAAAAAAAGCTTAACTTTTTTTAATAATATTATTAGTAAAAATGAAATTAAATTTGATTCAATAAAGATTATTAAAATAAAAAAAATTGTTGTTTATAATTGAATTAGAATTAATTATTATTGTTAAATTATAAAACAAAATTAATAAAAAAACCAGAATAAAATAATTAACTTAAACTTAAAAAAACAAGTTTAAAATAATAATTATATTGTTTTTAAAAACACAAAAAAATTTTTTTGTATTTTAAAAAGTTGGTTATTGTTATTGTTATTGTTATTAATAATTGTTGTTTTTTGGCTATTTGTAATAATAATAATAATAATAATAATAATAAAACAGTAATTTTGTTACAAATTTGTTGTTAAAGTTTTAATATAATTATAATAAAACCAAAAAAGTTTTTATTTTACTGTTTGAAAAAAATTTTGACTGGAAAAAACTTATTGTTTTGGTTTTAACATAAAAAAGTTTTTACATATTTAAAATATTTAAAAAAATCAAATTAAGCAAAAACAATAAGAAAACCCAGTTTAATTAAAATAAAAATTTATTATAATAATCTAAAAACAAAGATAAATAAAATAAGAAAATAATAATTTTAAATTCGGATTTTTTTAATGGTAAAAAAATTGAATATATATATTTATTCGTAAATTATAACATAATATAAAAATTAATTTAAGATATTGTAATTTATATTATAAGTAAAAACATATATAAATATAATTGAAAAAATAATTAACTAACAAAATAATTAATTAATGCTTTTTATTTAAAAATTAATTAATTATGAATACAAAACTAATAATAATTGATTGAAAATATTAATTAAATATCATTAATTATTATTATTATTATTATTAATTAATATAAAAGATTTATTATTACAAATAATAAATTTATAATTAATAACCAACAGTCTATAAATTTGTCCATGTTAATTATTTTATCTTAAAAATATTAATTAATTTGTTGTGATTTGAGATGTATAATAATTATTAGACAAAAATATGTTTTGTTTATTGTAAGATTTATAAAATAAATATGTAGTTAACGTATTTCATATAAATAATAAAGAATATATTTAGCATTAACAAAAATTAGTTTTATATTCATAAAAATTGGGTTTAAATCTTTCTGGTTTTTTTTGTTTACAAATTAACAAACCTACTCACACGCGAATGGTGAAATGAAGTTGTTGAGAAAGTAATGATGTAACTTCACAATGGTAGGCTAATTAGGGCAAAACCCATTTTACGTGCTGTTAAATGAAATGCTTAAATCTTCGTCATTGTTGTAAATTCAAAAATAGACTGAGCTAAAAATTTTATTACATGTTCTGCAGCATTTTCTCCTTGGAGATCTTATATTTATATGGTTTACAAAAAATAGCAATCGGTTTCATGCACTCATAAATTTTATCGACAGCGTTTCTATCTTAATTTCATTAAATCTAATCCTGATTATATTTTGGTTGCGTTATGGGGAAAGGTAGTCGTGTTAAACAAGCCTCCAAAAAATATTATCTTACTCCAGAAAGTTCAACTGATCATTTGATATTTGACCTCCGCTCAAATAAAGAATGTGTGCCGAAAAAAACTGGAATAGTTGGGTGGGAGGAAGAAGAACCACCTTATTACTTTTTATTCACAACTTATTTGTCGTATTTGATTCTCATTTGTTTTGGTCATATTCGAGATTTCTTCGGCAAAAGGTTTCGTAGCGAAAATTATCAGCACTTGAAGGAACAAAATGTAAGCATAGCTTTGATTTTTGTGATAATTGCTCGGATATGATGAAAATAAGTTTTTTCATGTCGAATTCTGTTGCTTTTGTTTTATCACAGTTATTAAAAACCCTGTTAATAATCGATGCAGGGTTATGCTCCTCTAAATTCGGATTTCGATAATTTTTATGTGCGCCGTCTAAAGCTCCGAATCAATGACTGTTTCAGTCGTCCTGTAACAGGTGTACCTGGTCGGAAAATCACCTTACTTGAGCGAGAGACCAAAAATTATTGTAAAACTTTTCAATTGTCAGGCAGAACTCGTGAATGTCTAAATCTGAGCAGTTATAATTACCTAGGATTTGCTCAACGTGAGGGCACATGTGCTGATGCGGTGGAGCAATCAGTTAAAATGTATGGGATTTCCTCTTGCAGTCCCAGGGCAGAAGTTGGTAGGTTTTCTTGATCGCTAAATCAGTTTATTTTCGTTACTTATTTCCCGTATATATACGTTGAATATAGGTACATTAGATATACATCAAAGAGTTGAATCTTTGGTGGCAAGATTTGTTGGAAAACCAGCAGCAATAATTATCTCTATGGGTTATGCCACTAATAGTACAACACTTCCCGCCTTAGTATCAAAGGGTTGTCTCATAATCTCTGATGAACACAACCATAGTAGCTTAGTATTTGGGAGTCGTTTGACTGGAGCTTTCATACGTGTATTCAAGCATAACAATATGGATGATTTAGAAGCCCTTTTAAAGGAAGTTATAAGTCAAGGTCAGCCGCGTACTCATCGCCCATGGAAGAAAATTCTGGTTGTTGTAGAGGGGCTTTATTCCATGGAAGGATCTATTTGCAACTTGCCAAAGATAGTTGAATTGAAGAAGAAATACAAGGTAGAATTCATTCCCTGTTGAGTTGTAGTTAATTTTAAACACTGATAAATTCAATTGGTAAATTAAACAAGACCTTATTTTATACAGTTTTATCTTTATGTTGACGAGGCACACAGTATTGGTGCCTTGGGATCAAGAGGGCGTGGGGTATGTGATTATTTTGGAGTTGATCCAAACGATATAGATATTCTTATGGGCACTTTCACAAAGTCTTTTGGTGCCGCCGGCGGTTATATTGCAGCCGATCCTTACATAATTGATAATTTAAGGCTTCGATGTCACGCACCTATTTATGCTGAATCAATTACCCCTCTAGTCGCCCAGCAGATTTTCACGTCGATGACAATAATTATGGGTGAAGATGGAACCAACGAAGGTCAAGAGAGGCTACAAAGCTTGGCTTTTAATGCTCGTTACTTGAATTTAAACCTGAAACGACTGGGTTTTATTACATATGGGCATTGTGATTCCCCAGTTATCCCATTGCTTTTATTTAATCCGGCTAAAATTCCGTAAGTAATGCATGTCTTTTTTGCCATTTCTCGTTTATACTTTGAGAATCTAAATTATATGGCCTTTTTTCTCAGAGCATTTTCTCGAGAGTGCCTCAAACGTAATATTGCCGTAGTTGTGGTTGGTTATCCAGCAACCCCAGTTATTTCCGCTCGTGCACGATTTTGCGTTTCTGCAGCACATACTAAAGAAGATTTGGATCAATTACTGATGGCATGTGATGAAATAGGAATGATCCTGCAATTGAAATTATCCCATCAGCGTCCCAGAATGAGCATAGAGGAAGTATTGAAAAATGGTGGGAAAGATTTCTAAATTGTTCCCAAAAATTGTTTTCCAATTATCAATTTACAATTTTGGTTATTTTATTTAATCAATTACTGGGAAAATTCAATACAAGATAATTGTCAAGTATATATAGTAACAAACCCAATTTTTTGTATACTGTATATAGATTTTTCAAAAGACTGCCAATAATTTTGTTTTGTTTAATTTTTTAAAATTGAAGTTACTAAAATAGCTATAATTGGAATTACAAGTTATTTTTAAATACACATTGTATATAAAACTGATTTGTGTTCAATATTTAATAATAAACGTTAAAATTACAAACATTGGTATTTTAACTTTATTTATTATAAAATTATAAAATTATTTATTACTATTTAACATTTATTTTTTGCATTATTATACAACTTTCCTCTATTAATTTTCAAACTGTGAAGAAAGCAAAGAGACACTAAAGAAATACTTTTTTCTATACTCAGTTCCTTTTTTTAAGCTATTTCATTCAATACATTTCTGTTTAATAAATTGGAAATACATGAAATCAAACTAAGTCATTCATCGAACCATTCGGTTAAGATAATAGAATTATACTTTATACTTTATTTATTTATTTTTAATTTTTATATACTTTAGGCGAACATGTTCTTTTATAATGATATTTATTTATTGATTAAAATACACCTCACCATTAAATATATATCTTGAATGAAAACCAGCGTTACAAACATGTAAATCAGATAAACTTCATTATTAATTTCGATTTTTTATGTTTATGTTGATCAATGATATTGGTAATTCTGGGTCAAATAGTTCGGTTTTTGTTATTTGGTTCTTTCTAAATAACTTTTCTTTGGCACTATCAATAATTCTGTTTTGTTCTTAACAGTAATTATGACCTAAATTCCAGTTGGTAACAGTATCCAGTAATATATGTTAGCAAAAGCTTAAGTCCATTAAAAAAAATTATGAAGTCACCAAATAAAAATGCTTGGTAATCTATTAAACAGTTTTTACCTAAAACATTATCTTTGTTAACCATTTTAATCTCTATACAGATTATGTAGATTTAATCATAGTTCCAAAAAAAACTATTGAAGAAAATCCATTATAAAGAAGGTAAAAAAACACCAATATTAATAGTTTGTTATAAATAAAACAACATTATACATATCAAAATTAACAATAGACAATCAAACTAATCAATGCTTTAAGAAAAAATTATCTTAAAAACAAAGCCAAATTCAAAAACAATTTAGAATACAACAAAATCTTCAAAGAAAGATATCACATAAAGCACCAAAAATTATAACTTGTGATAATATAAAAAAAATTTGGATTTGTTTTTTGATTATATAACAGATATCGAAAATTATCAGCTGCGCCCATGAAGAAAATATTCCTCTTTATTGGAAAAAATAGAAATCTTGATGCCGCTAGAAGCGGCCAAAAGTCAACAGCTGGTAGCTGTTGACTAGAATGTTACAAATCAGAATACCTTTAAACTTTCAAAAGGAATTAAATTTAAATAAGTCCGAATTCCTCCGTACATAAATTTTGGCCAAGCAACTGCGTTGGCAATATCTATAAAGAAAATTGCCTAATGAGAGGTTTGAGATTTCAAAATTAGAAAAAAGATTAATGATTTCAAAGAACCAATTTAATCCGTATTTTACTCAATTGGACAGTTGTGGAAAACTAAAAACATACCTCGAGGTGCTGAAGTGATGGTATAGTATATTTAAGTTACTTTTTCCCTTTTTTCTTACGCCCTCCCTCTCCTGCACTGTTGCTATTTTCAGGTACAGCAACTTGACCGCCAACAAGATCAGGATTGTTTTTGATCTTTTCTTGAGCAGCTAAATAAAACATCAAATCCTTCACCTGCTCCTCAAGATTTTTGATGACACCATCCTTGATTGTGAGTTGTTTCTGAAGTTCCTCTTGATTATGGGCCAGAAACTTTGCCAGCTGTTTACAGAGAAATTAAATATCTGGGTATAAAAGAATCCGAGTATTTATGCTTTAAATAACTTCGACCTTTACCTACCTCTTTTTCCTCTTTCCGATCTTTCTCAATTTTTTCCGTCTTCTCTCTAGATTTTGTCAATTTTTTTTCAAGAATATTCTTCTCTTTCATTAAGTTTGGTATCTCATGACTTTCTAGTAATTCTTTTTGATGTTTTATTTTATCATTGTCCTGCCGGAGGCTTGAAACTTCTTCAATAAGCTTTTGAAATTGATCATTGAGAGATGAGATTTGAAGAGTGACTGAGGCAAGCTTTTCTTCATAGTAGGTTCGTTGAGAGGATAGCTGGGTTATTACGAGGTGGCTATATTCCAATTCAATTTGATCCACTTTATCCTAAAGATATTATTTTGAATCAAAATTTTGTGAAATATTAGAAAAAAGGATTATCCGAACACACAATAACTAACCTGACTAACTGTATTTTGTGTGGTTTGTATCTGGGACGGTGTATTTGGGCTTGGCAATTCTACAAGTTTTCCATCCGATTTGTTTTGAATCAACCGATGGACATATCTGATGGAGAATAAAATGATTGAAATATTGAATAATCTCCCACATAGAAAAAGCTCCTTTATTGCTCACCCATCTCCAGCATAATCCCAGACCCTTTGGGTCTCCAGCTCAATTGCGTATAAGTGTGTCGGAGTTTCTTTATAATGATAATAAGCATGTGCACCTTGATAACGACCACACCCCACATTTCCGCATAATATACACATCCAAAGGGATTCAGTAGCACCACAGACCCCACACTCGTTTTGCTGAAGGGAGTTATCAAGCATATCTCTTTTTTGACTATAGCGACACACTGGGCAACTATTGATTCAATAAATATGATGCCATTAAGAGAAATTCTTAAATCAGAATCACGGTCTCTCAATACCAACCTACTATCTCCCCATTTGCTTAAACATTTGCAATGAAAGGTATGCTGGCATTGAATAGTCAGCAAACCAGTTGCATTTGAGTCCATTCGTTCAAGACATACCGGGCATGTCGGCAACTCATGCGGGATAGATGTGGAGCTTGATTGTTGCATCTCTAAAAGGAAAGGGTCATGTAGAAAAGAAAACTCATGTGCCGGCTTGGAGGTTGATTTAAATTCGATAGATTTGATATAAACTACATGACAAATTTCCGGCTGATGTTGAAAATAATTCAGAGGTTGTGTTGGGTAAGCGATAGCGCTAGCAACCAGCTTCCAAAAAATGGAAAACTCACTTCCATCGAAGAAAAGGCGCGGCCATTATAATTATTGTAAAACTCCATAGCAGACCGCGAATTGCGGAATTTCATTAAAACTAAATATTTATTTGGTCCAGGATCCCTACAAGTTTAATTCTCGTCAATGAAAGTCAAAAGGATCTCGATGTTTTTCTTATCTCATACTTGATCATCCTAAAATGGCTCACGAATTTCCTTACAGGCGCAACAAATCCCAAAAAATCTGAGGCGCTGAAAGATATAGGCACAGCAAGAACGGCTAGTATAGTTCGTTCGTTAATACCAAGGTTAGGATCATCGATCTTCTGTTCCAATAATTCCTCGATATCTTCTAAAGGTGGATTAATTTGATCTAATGAGTCATTTTCAACTTCAGTAGTGGCTTGAGTTGTGGGAAGCACCGAGATTTCTTTGGGATCTCTATACAAGTGTAAAATCCCAAACCCAAGGTTTGTTCTATTCGGCTCAAGGGGTACATATTGTGCTGTAGGTCGCGTTATCGAATAACCACTCTTTTTAACTGTCTGACCATTGGATTCCACCGTAGTTGAAGCAGTAGATGACGTGGTTGCTGGGGGCCTAGAATTAGAGAAATTTACTTGATCTTCTACGTCCTCATTCGAGGTTAAGGTAATGTTTTCCACTTTCTCGCTCATTTTGAGACTCTCTTGAGCAAACCACTCGATAGAAATTGGACCGAAACGAAAGTCCTGAGTCTTGTCGGGTGTCGTGCTAGTTTCTAATTCAACAGCAGTTGAAGAAGGGACAATAGTTTTGCCTCTTCCTTTTACTTGCCAACCTAAAGAGTTTCGACCGGACTTGGGATTTTCTTTCTCGGGTGCCGGAGTGGGTGGAATAGCAGGCACTTGATCTGTCGCGACAGGTTTTCGGACTTTTGCTAAAGGGAATTCTCTTGATTTCGCTTTAATCTTTGACGAGTTACGACACGTTTCCCTCAATGGCAATTTATTCGGTTTTGAATGCACTGGTAAAGGGGCGAAGATGTTTTTTGGAACGTAATATAATTCTTCAAGTATTTTCTGGGATGGTTCTTTTTTCAAGCCTTGGTAATCTTTTAAAGGGGTTTCTGGTGAAGGAAGGTATAGTTCAAACTTTAAATGATAAAAGAACATGGCTCCCACTTTGCAAATTCAAGCTTAAGGAGAATTGATTCTGAATATATATATATATATTCAGACCAGTTTTAAATAAGGAATGATCGATGGGACTGCGAAAAACATTAAATGGTAAAAATGTATTTGAATCTATCAATAGTTTCATACGTGATAATTATTTCAAAAAATATTTTTGACATCGATTATACTTTTAAGTAGAAAGGTTTAAATTAGAAAAATTTTCTATTTTCAAACATGGGAACTATAGGCTGGTAATTGATTGTAACTCCTGATATCAGATGAGCACAAATATCATCCTGATCTGTATTTTTGAATAATAGAGCTATTTCTTTTTCACCACTAAAATTAGAATTAATTAAAGGGATCAAATAATTGCCGAGTGAGGAAAATCGATAAACACCTCATATATGAAAGAATAACAGTAACCTTGAATCACGTCTTCATTTTCCATTACATGTGATAACCCAACGCGTTGCGGATTATGTTTTGTTGATGTCCCCTGTTGAGTAGTAGAATCAGCAAAATGATTGAACGAAAAAGTTCAAATACATAACCGAAAGATCAAATTTAATAAATACCCATATAAGTGCATATCGAAACTCAGCGACAAGTGACCGATGGATGGCATGACACTAGATAAGTTTTTGCCAGGACTGATATTAGTGATAAAAAAAGGTAATTACTCTCGGAAGAGTATACAAACCACATGCTCGACGGTAGCCCCATTCCTGACAATCAGTCCTGTTTCAAAATCAGGGTATTCTAAATAGAAAGGACCCACGGAAATGCCATGATTTAATTGATAGTAAATTACCTAAATTTTTGATGATAATAGAGATTGAGTTCTTTAAATACCTCCCCTTTTCTTTGTATAGACCCTTAAAAGGTTAAGGTGTTTCCACATTTCTTCCATAAGATAATCCAGATTCAAGTTCATTTCACAACTTGTAGTTTCCGTTGGATTAGCCATAAAAGCGAATAAAGGTTAGTTAAAAATCAAATATTCAGAAGTTTTACCTAATGACAATTGTTTTCGGTTCCTTCGCTAGACGATCTAATTCCTCTAATGTGATTGAGTCGATTTTATTATAACACTGAAAAAAAACATGATGTTAATCAAAAATCGAATATCAGAGCAAACGCAGAGTTCCTTTCGAGTTTGATACAAATCAATGAGATCGTATATTGTTTTGGCCAATCATTTAGAGAGGCAAACACAGAAGATAATTATTAAGCTTCAATCTCATGAAACACCCACATCCCTTAATTGGTGCTCGTCTCTAGTTCTTATTTATCTTTTTCCCATACTTTTTTCGAATAAAAATGGGCCAATAGAAAAATCTGGGAACACTTACATATATGCAGTTAATATATTTACGATTCCCCAATACTATGTCAATAAATTCATCGACTGTGATATCTTCGCGTATCAATACCTCAGCATTAAAAATTTCTTGGTTAATTGAGAATAAATATATGATCAATAGTACATGAATTGTTGCGAATTATTTCAAGGATACTGTAGTCGTGTAATATTTGATAAACCATCTGAGCATTCACATGTGTCAATCTGACAGTGGAATTGAAGCCGATCCCGCCGCCTTTTTTAATCTGAAATAGATTGAAAGATCACAGTCCAAAACCTTTGAAAATTTTGAAATAAACTTCAAAAACTCACGAACCTTAAAATAAACATTTGGTCTGGCTTTGTTTAATCTGATACCAACAGCTTCGAGCTCCCGCTCGAGCAATACACTATGAAAATATTTTGATAAGTCCAATGCCTATATCCCTCCCTATTTGCCATGGTTAGAATGTATATTATTCTATAATACCGCTGTTGCCTACTTTTAGTGGCATCCAACATCATAAGGATTAAATCTGCTGTTTTCGCAACAGCAATTACTTGTCTTCCACGACCTTTACCTAATCATTTGGGAAGAAAAAACGTATGAGATTCTAACATAATGATATATATCCTCAAATTTATTAACCTTGTGAGGCGCCCTCTATAATTCCTGGCAAATCCAACAACTGAATATTAGCTCCATTGTATTCAATTTTCCCGGGAATACAGGTTAAAGTGGTGAATTCGTAAGCGCCAGCCTCAGAATGAGTTTTTGTAAGATGATTAAGCAAGGTGGATTTACCAACGGATGGAAACCCAATTAACGCGATACGTGCATCTCCACTTTTCATTACATCAAAACCTTCCCCCTATGAAAATATTTTATTAAAAGCAAAATGTACCGGTATAGAAGGCTAATACTTTAGGAATGGTTATTTGAAGAGATACCTTGGCACCACCACCCTTGGACGGTTCCAATAGTTGAACCCGATATCTTGCTAATTTGGCTTTCAATAGACCAAGGTGATATTCCGTCGCTTAAAGTGTTTTACAAAGTGAACTAATTAAGTAGGCCAGTAGGATTAAGTGTATACTTTCACCTTTACTATTACCTTTATTCTTTTGCGTCCGGGAGATTTCCTTTTCGATTTCTTGAATTTTCTCGAGAATACCCATTATGATAATTTTCAGAATTATGTTCAAAAGTAAAAAATGAGCTGATCAAAGATTTAAAGTTTTTGTCATATTTGTTTTTATTTTTGAGAATGTTGTAATGATAAGAATGATCAAAATTCCATTTTTTCAAATAATTATAAAAAAATATTAAAAATACCAGAAATATTTGAAATATTAGAAATAATTAAAATACCTGAATATTTTATATTATTAAATATATATATATATATATATATATATAATATTAGTTAACAAAAAAATAAATTTAATAAATAAATAACCAAAAAATTAAAAATTATTCTTATTTTTAAATTGAAATTATTTCAAATAAAATTATTATTCAAATTTATAAATTCAAAATATTGTTATTATTTATTAAACTTATTATTAAATTACTTAATATTAACAAATAGTAAAAACATAAAACTAATTTTATTATTTTAAACCAATAACTTTTGATTATAGTTATTAATAAAATAACAATTTTTTATTTTTCATATTTATTTTATATTTATTTTATTTTATTTTATTTTATCTTGAAAAAAATAATATTGTAAATATATAATATTATAAATAATCTGGTAAAAAACACATAAAAAAATCATAAAATTAACTAATTAAGTTAATTAACTTATTAAAAAGATAAAAATACCAGAATAAATTTATTAAAAAATACAAAAAAGTTAAATATCAAGTATTAAAAGCCATTATATAAATAGATTTTTGTTATTTATATAAAGAGTTTTATTAAAAAATCTTTAAATTTATAAAAAAATCTTAAAGTTATTATTTATATAATAGCACTAAATTATGAGAATTCAATTAAAAAAACTATTTATAATAATAATAATAATAATAATAATAATTTATACATAAAATGAGTGTTTTAAATAGTTTTAACTAGTTAAAATAATTGATTATATTTAAAAAATACATAATTTATTTTTAAATTAGAATATTTATTATTGTATTGTATTAAATAATAATTGAGTTATATTTTATTTAAGCATAAATTAATAATAATAATAATAATAATAATAAATATTATTTTTTATTTCAAAGATTTATTTTTTATTTATTAAAATTTAAAATTTTTAATCAAGTATTAACAATAATATCAAGATTACTTTTGGTTTTATTGATATTATATGTAAAAAATTTAACTAGTTACTTAATTTTTACACATTTTATAAAAAAAATAGTGCTTATTGAGATTAAATACTTTAATTTTATTTCTTTAATATATTGAATTATTTTTTTAATTATTTTTTTAAATTTAAAATCATTTTATTTCTTAATTGCGAAAATAATTCAAACGTGTTAACATGTCAATTCATCGAATTGTGAACTTTTGGAATCAGAGAATATTGCAAATTATAAGGTAAAAAAAAAGCAGTGCATTCAATTTGATTATATTATATTATATTATATTATATTATATTTAAAGATAAAAACTTTTTAATTCAAATAATTTATTTTTAATAATTAAATAAGGAAATACTTGATTCAAAAAATAATAATATAAATAAGTTTAAGTTTGTGAATAAAACAAATATATGTAGTTATTAACTTTGAATTTAAAAATACATAATATATGATATGTTTAATTAACTTTAAAAGCTGATTGACTAAAATAAAAGTTTAAAGTCAAGTAATTATTGTTAGAATATTTGATTTGATAAATTTCTCATTCGATTAAAAAAAAGTATCCGAATTTTATCATATGCAAAAATATCTTTGATTTACAATAATGGCAAATTCTTTTTGAGAAAAATTATAGCTTACTTTTGAAAAGCTCCCACTTTAAATGATTCGAAAAATTGCCAGGATGATGAGAGAATCAAATGATTTAATAATACTTATCAGATTTATTTATAATAAGTTTTTTTTTGGTTAATAAATGGCACTGTTTTAATTAATTAATTTATTAGTTAAATTTATTTTTATTCTTTTTAAAAGAATTATCTACTTTTCAAAAGAGTTAAAAAGGTATAGTTGACTATTCTTTGATAAAATTTGATGGTTGAAAGTTCAAGGAAACTAGAATATTCCGTTCAAAGTATTTTAACATTTGGTCTTTCATAATATTAAGTTTTTTAATCTCTTTAAAAAGAATGATAAATATATTAATAAAATAAGTAAATTTTTTTTGGATCTCTTTGTTTTTAATTGAACACCGCCGCGCTACTCACGGACATGTTTTTCGTGAATTCCTGAAATCTTTTTCACACTTGCCTATTGTGTCTGAAACTTATACGTTAAGCAAAGAAAAATTCCCAAAGAGAATTCTTTTAAAATACAAAAAGTGACTTAAAAAGTTAATTCAAACACCGGAAATTCATCTGGCTATTTTTGCGTATATCTTACAAAATACTATTATCTACCACCAATTAATTTCAGTGTTGTGTATTCGGAAAATTTTTATAACATATGATAACAGATGAAAAAATTTAAAAAAAAAAAAAAATTTTCCGGCCAAAAAGTTGACGAAAGTTATGGGTTTTTAAAATCCATTTATTTGATGCTAATAGTTTATCGTAGATATAAACAGCTCTTAAAAGTACCTAATTCCAATATTAATTTGTATTGTCAACTTTTCTTCTGCATTAAAAATTTGTTCAACATCAAATCTTTAATACTACCCTCTAAATTACCCCCCCTCCCCCTCCCCCTCCCCCATAATGAAACATTACTTTCTATTTACTTTATTATTTACTGTTCTATTATTTACCAGCTGGCCTGTTGTGATGTATTCATCTCCACTACCAACGCCCCAAACATTCGATCCCCTTGGCATCGATTTCGATTCCCCCTTTGGAGTTAACAATAACAATTATTTATCAATGCCAAGTTCTGACCCTGACCCTCTATATATAAATGAACTTCCAGCCACTAAATCTGACGCTAAACTTACACATAAACTTAGCCCTACACCTAATCCTACCCCTATCACCTCAATCTCTACCTCAATCTCTACCTCCATCTCAATCTCTAGTACCTCTACCTATACCTCTACCTATACCTATACCTTTACTAACCCTAACCCTAGCTCTAGCTCTAGCTCTACCCTTAACCCTACCCCTAACCCTCAAAATTTTAATGGCGAGGTGTTATTCCAAGGGATTCAAAAGTTGCTTCCAATTCCACTTCCTGATAATATATCACTAGATGAGGCTAAAAAATGGTTAAACGACCATCTAGAGTCTAAACCTTCCCCTTGATTTTTGATTGTGGGCGTGAATAATTTGGTTTTGCTATTCGCTAGGCACTAAGGTTGCATAACAGTTTTTATATATCTGCGAATATTAGGGTAAAAAATATATCCGATAAAACATAAATACAAAGAACTTTTACTCTGAAATCTTTTTAACTTGTAAACAATTTGTTATTATTATTATATATAGTTCTATTCTCGAAACTGTATTTTATCGTTCTAGCGTTTCTTCATTATTTATTTATTTATTTAAAGATTTAAAGATTTGAAATCTTTAGTTTATTTCAATTAACAATATTAAAAATAATAATACCAGATTTTTGCTATTTAATCAAATAAGATTGATGAACACATGATTTTTTTTCCATTTTAATTTGAAAGGGTTTTGCTTGTTATATTGGAAAGCCAAATTGCTATAAAATGCCTTTAGTTCTTAAAAATTTCAAATTTTTTTTTAACTATAAATAATTTACAAGATTTATTTATTATTTTTAAAAAACAATCATAATATTATATTTGAAATTAAAAAATCAAAATCAAAATTATTATTAAAATTAAATACTTTTAAATAATTTAAAAGTTTTGATTATAACCAAAATTTTTTATTACAAACAGCAAATTAATAGTAATTATTGATAATAAAACAAAATTTGTTAACAAATAAGCCAAAATAAGTTATCAAAATTTTTTTGATATTTTAATAATAATTATTATTATTTGACCAAAAATTAGTTATTTATATTTGCATTTTTAGTAATATTAATTTTTAATTATTACATTTAATTAAATTTGTGAATTGATATAAATTAAATTAAATTAATAAAATATTATAATTAAGATAATATATATTATTTTTAATAACTGAACTTTTTTTTTTTCAATAAAATTCTAATTTTGAACTTTTTTGAATGTAAATTTTTATTAAACTAATAAATATTCAATTAATATTAATGTTTTTTTAACAAAATTAAATTTCTTTTAAAACTTTTAAAAATACTTGAGTTTATGCTATATATTTTTTAATAAATTTGTTTCATTTAAAATAATCTGGTTTAATTATAATATTATTTTGTTTACTATTTTTATATAATTAAAAGGCTTTTGATTCTGAATTATTACAAATAATTATTAATTAGTCGTAAAATTTAAAATAATAATATAAAACAAAAATGATTGTACATGTTATTTTCGGCCCAAAAAATAATCGAAATAAAAAATAACTGTTTTCTTTAAAATAAGAATTCAAATATTGATCATTATTAATATCATAAAATTAGGTAATATTGATGCAATCATTGACGAAATTTGTTTTTTGCACCAATGAAATCGAAAAATGAATGACGATAACTTATTATACTTCCAAAACCACAACCACAACCACAACCACAACCACAACCACAACCACAACCACAACCACCAACAACAACAAACAACAACAACAACAACAACAACAACAACAACAACAAGAACATCATCATCATCATCATCATCATCATCATCATCATCATCATCATCATCATCATCATCATCATCATCATCATCATCATCATCATCATCATCGGGAGGATTGTTGCGGAGTATTGATCGCAAAAAATAATGAATTTAAATAATCCTGTCATTCAACTAAATTTGACCATCATCTGGGTGGGCAATATTTTGGTACTACTTCTTGATATCATTCCTAAATAAAAAAAATCAACCTAAATTTACCAAAAACTTTTATTTATAATGGGTTTTCTTACTTTTTTGTTTTGAAAGTAAGTTTTCAATCGAACAACTCATCATAAATCATTTATGGAACTGGCCACAAAACCTTTATATCAGATCTCGGAAGAAAATTCAAGTCGACAAATAGAATCCGCCATGTTCTGGCCTTTCCTTAACTGGAGTATTGTGGTTATATACTTAATTTTGAACAGGTCTTTTTCCCAACAAAAACCAACTCTAAACTCCAGCGCCTTGAAATTTGTTGACCAAACTCGTTTTGGAGAGTGTCTTTGGAACGCTGAACTTGACAACCTTTTGTGGAAGAGCATTCATTGCCAGAGTTACTTAAACATGGCCAGCGCTCACACCGTTTGTGGTGAAGGAGAGAAAAACCAAAATCAGTGTAGGCCCAGTCAAAATAAAGAAAAAAAAAAAGATCAATCCACTTTAAAAGGAAAAAACGGAGCAGGAAAGAGAGCACTCTCCGAATCATACTTTTCAATAAACGACACACACACGTCACTTTTGCCTTTTGATGAATGGAGAAAAGATACCCTTAAAAAAGAAGGTCAAGAAGAAGCAGATATAAAATCTCGCAATAGAAAGCGTATTGGCTCTCAATCAGCTGGAATTGATGTAAATGATCAGTT
This sequence comes from Geosiphon pyriformis, assembly GCA_016748015.1. Classification (NCBI taxonomy): domain Eukaryota; kingdom Fungi; phylum Glomeromycota; class Glomeromycetes; order Archaeosporales; family Geosiphonaceae; genus Geosiphon; species Geosiphon pyriformis. Next base: position 458,371 of record JAAOMT010000590.1, on the reverse strand, counting down.
AATAGACTCCTTCGATACTGAGGGAGATATAGGCTCTATGTTTGATGAAAGTAATACCCAAGATCGAATATCTTACGACAATGAAGAGATTTTTAATTTAAACAATAATGAGATCAAACCACAATTTAATCACACCATTGAACCTGATATCAAACAGAGTACAGGACCTGTAAAAACTATTTCAAACGTTCCAGTGAACAAACAATATTTGGCCGAGTTAACTAATTATGCATCACTCGATTGTGCTGCTTCCATTCTTAAAGCGAATCCAGAAGCGAAAGGAACCAGCGCTCTTCTTTCTGAAAGCAAGGATTTCTATATGCTTAACAAATGTGCCGCTGAAAAATTTGTAGTGGTCGAATTGTGTGAGGATATTTTAATTAATTCTTTTGTTATTGCCAACTTTGAATTTTTCTCCTCGACTTTCAAAGATTTAAGGGTATCTGTTAGCAATCGCTATCCACCAACTAAAGAGAATCCCTGGAAAATTTTGGGTGAATTTAAGGCAAAAAATTCGAGAGAAATGCAGGTTTATATATTCAAATATTTTATTATTGTTATTCGAACGGATACTGTTGCCATATAAACTCCATGTCAATGCTAACTAAATTGTTTTCTCTCAGCTTTTCAAAGTTGAAAATCCTTTGATTTGGACAAGATATTTGCGCATAGACTTTTTGACTCATTATGGTCAGCAAAAATATTGCCCTATAAGTCTCCTAAGAGTCCATGGGACCAGCATGATAGAAGAATATAAAAAGGAGGAAGAGGAGCATATTTTAAGGGGTGATGAAACATCATCCAATGATCAACAAGATATACAATCTGCTAATAAGACTGGCGACAACTTAATCGATGACTTGAGACAATATCTCAAAGCTGAAGAAGAAAATTATAATAAAAAACCCCAAAAAGAGTCTCTGGATTTAAATTTAACTTGGAATCTTGACCAAAACAGCCGCCCTAAATCCAAAATATCGACTTCTGAAAGCTTAAACTTGATTGGCCTATCAACTAATCAGCTATTTATGCCTGATAATTCGATTAGCTCTTCTCCAGCTCCAGATATTTACTCCGTATTTGAATATCAAGTATCTCCCATTCACGATAATTTGGCCAAAAAAAGTCATTATAGAATTCCTTCTAATTCTTTGATGACAGAAAAAATGAGATATTGTCTTGAGAATCAATGTCTTCCTTATTATATTAAATACGAACCAAAATTTTCTGATCCCATTTCGCTACCATACGAAAAAATGGAATCACGACCCTATCAAGCTGAGAAAGAAAAAATTTCCAAAAGATCAATCCCAATACCTTCGATTCCTAATTTCAATGAACAAAAAGCACCACCAACGATATTAAATACAGGTGTAGCAAAATGGGATTTTCAGGGACTCTCTAATTATCCAGCATCTGGCTCACTCAATATCTTTCAAAAAATTATGAAAAGACTTTCATTCTTGGAAAATAATGCAACTAATTCCCGAATTTATATGGAGCAGCAACATAACTTTCTCAAAAACCTTGCTAACAGGATTCAATCATCCGAATCTCAAATGATGACTATAATTAATGATCTGAATAAAACCTTCAACCAATTGGTATGGAAAATTTTAAAGCAAATAATTAACTGTTCACATTAATATATTAAAAAATTTTTTCTCCTCTTTAGGCTCAAACTGAAAAAAACACGAAAAATATTGTTGCCAGTGTTGAGAATATTGTGGAACAACACCAAAACGAAATAAAATTGTTAAAATCGGATTTTCAAAAATTACACCAAGAGGTTCGTGGACCAGGTTTCTCTTTTGTTTTTATTCGTCCATTTTGAAATCTCATTTTTAATCTTCAAATAGTTAGTATTAGTAGAACGAATTGGCTTGATAATTCTTGTAATAGTTCTCTTGACAGCCTTGAGTCTATTACATTCCAACTACCGTTTGTTTGGCTTGCGAGCAAGGTTGTACATTCGTGGAAAATTTCCCAAAGTCACAGATTCAGAAAGAGCAAAGAATTTGACTAATCACGGTAATAGTTGATCAAATTACCCTTTAAATGACAATAATCGAATCGAATCGCAATCTAAACTATCTTTTTATTTTTTTTATTTTTTATATAGTAGATTTCAAATGTTTTAATCTAAAAAGTCAGAAAGAACCTCAATCCTTATGGTCAACAAAACCTCGCTCACCCAAATTTCATATAAGAAAAACGCGATCTCCTCTCGTACGACCAATCCGCCGATTGACTCAAGTTCCAATTTGATAACTTTTTTCACTTTAGCTTTCTGGATTTTGTGAGAATCCCAAGTTCATTTTGATGAGGGTCATTTATACCAGAAAATCCTATATCAAAAATTCCTGATTCCACGTGTTGCACTCCGCGATTATGAAGAGTAAAATTCAATTTTACCGGGATGAAACTTGATGGTACTTTGTCTCTACGGTCAAAGTGAAATATGATCAAAATCTTCATGTGGTACTCTTGCACGGAAAACGTAGGAACTCGATAATATTCCAGATCCAGAGTTTTACCTCAAAAATCGGTCATCTGGCTTATTAAAGTTAGGCAGTCGCTACCAAATGAAAAGGGCATCAGTCATCTGAGGAAGAAATTATGACTTCAACGTTAAATCTTATGAGACACCATCGCACTTTAAAAAGATGAAACTCCTCAGAATTTCCATTTATAGTTGAACATGTAATCTACCCAATCCAACCTTAAATAAATTAAATCAACTCGACATTCTTATCAGCCGAGAATGCAACGCAACTATCGAGTAATTAATATGATAAATATAGAAATATTAATTACAAGGATTAAGCGAAAGCGCGTCCATTGTGTTTATTATTATCTATGATCACATCCTTTTAAAATGCTCTCTGAAATTGACAATAAACAATCAGGCTGATTAACCAATAAAGGGAAGTGAATGACATTTAAAATAAATTCGGTGTTTACATAATTTTATATCAATAAAATTTGTTTTCTGATCTGATTAACAATTATTATAAATATTCAATTAAATTGTCAATTTTTAATTTTTGTGAATGACTTGTTTATTATTAGTTTTAAAAATTGAAATACAATAATTTGAATTTTTGTTTTTTATATATATATATTTGTTTTTTTAATTTGTTTTTTATTTGGCAATGTTTATTTTATATATTGATATATTATTTTTAATAATAATAATAATAATAATAATAATAATAATAATAATAATAATAATAATAATAATAATAATAATAATACATGTTCGTGTTTATATGGCGATCGCTAAGGGCTTCGTTTTTAAGGGTTGGTTTGCTGAATCATTCGCAGTGTTCGGGGGTGTGGCATGGCGGCAGTTGGTCTCTAACGTTTTTTGTAGGTCGTTCGGTGGATCGGCCCGAGTCGTAAAATAAAAAAATAATAATACATAAATGTTATTAATAGGAAATAATATTTTTTATTATTGATTTTTTGAAAACTTTTGAATTAAAAATTCAGAATTTGTTGATAGATTATCTATCCAAAGGTTTTACCCAAAAAATTATTTAAAACTTGGCCTTATTCATCATGATGAGACATATATGAAATAGTAATTTCTTTAATGAATTTCACTCAAAAGAAGCAAAAATTCTCTATTTTGTGAAATTCAAAAAAAATTGGATAAAGTCGAAAAATGTGATGATTTCATTTGGAAAGATATCGGCGAGTTTTCTGGTTGAACTGCTTCTTCTGTAATCAAGTAATGAAACAAGAATTTAATACGAAATTATTATTTTTTAATTAATGCAAATATTATTATTAAAAATTCAAAAAAGTAGATTTGAGAGATATCATAAAGAAATCAATTTTGGTATCAGCAAAGCTATTTACTTAAAAATCTGAAGGTTCAAAAATGAAATCAATTTGGGCTTCAACAAAGGGACACCAAAATTTTCGTTTTACAATACTTGACGTAAGAATGATGTGTTAATGGTTGATTATTATGATTATTATGATTATAACAATGATGGATACGCATTTACAGATTTTTGTCAAATAAAAAAATTATCCTGGCTTTTCCCATCCGACATCGATTTATCGTTTAATAGATTGTTGGATAATATCTAAACATGTCCTATCGAAGTAAAGACGTTGCTGACCTTTTGCAACCGATATTTTTCAATGATAACCGCCTAAAACCAACTTTCTCGACTCGATCCACTCTTACGGTTACCAATAACAGTTCAAGTCCACATGCACCCTTTCAACAAGCGACTTTGGTAAACATAAACTCGCCTGGAACAAGTGGATTTAATCCGGCAAAGAAATTTGATTTCGAAATTACAGAACCGATTTCATGTGACGATGAAGGTAATGAAAATATTGCCAATAAGATTTGTCTAGTGGGTTTTACTTTATAATCTTTTTCCATTCGATTTTATTTTTTCGATACAAGATAAAGCTCAAAATTCTACTATGGCCTCGATTTCCTACCAAAATCTTTCTAATCGACGTCCATTGCAACCTTTATCTTTGAATTCCACTCACCCTCATCAAAATCAACTTGTTTCAACTTCACGCTACCCTCATAATGTTCATTTAAAACCATTGGATTATACCCGTCCAGCAACATTCTTTAATGTTGATCGCTCTGAATTAGATCTTAGTTCATTAGATCAAGATCTTATTCGAATGAATCAAACGACAGAAATGAATTTCTTCTCTAAAAATCTACAGAAGTCATCTTGGAACCAAGATGAAGGATTTTCTAATCACGAATCTATGGGATATTTGGTGAGGTTTACCGTAATTTCGAGGTCTTATCATCAAGACACATAAATTTGACAAATTGTGACTTCATTGCAAAAGGTTCCAGCCTCACCAAATAATACCTATCAGACGTCCAATCAAAGAACATATTCAACTGTACCTAATTATTGTAAGAATACTCGGAATTGGTTTTTCATATATTTTCTTTCTTCAAAGATTAATTGTTTTTTTTATTTCATCCTATCAGCTAGTTCACCGAAAATTTGTACTCCTACTCCAACTAAATCGACGGTAACGCTTCGTCGCGTTTCAGAGCTTCGTATCCTTTCATATATTTTAAAATCACAGATAGAGGGTCATTTGTTTTTATCTTTTAGTATTTTTAACTTTACAACTTACAATTAGCTGATCGCTTTCGATCATTATTTCCTTTTGACTCATTTAATCCCATGCAATCCCAATCGATTGATTTGGTGAGTTTGAAACATAGATAATATTTAAAATTATTTTTTACAGAGCTATTCTAATACTATTAAATATGCTACAAGGCACTATATTCCAATGTAAACCTTGTCGTGAGTGGTAAGCTTTGCAGATAATCTTTTGTGGCAAATAGATTTCTTCCATTAATATCTCTTCTATTAAAGCTCCTACTGGTGCCGGTAAGACGGTGATTTTTGAACTCGCTATGATCCATTTGTTGATGCAATCTGGAGGTGATCGTGCAAAAATGGTTTACATGGCTCCAACAAAAGTATATTGCTGCACAGTCACTTAATTAGTCATGAAATTTAGAAACTATGCGTTACTTACATTATTTATTTGATTTCAGGCATTATGCTCAGAACGCGCCAGGGATTGGCAACAAAAGTTTCTAACTATCGGAGTATCATGTATAGTGTTGTAAAATCTAGAGAACAGAAATTTTTTAAACATTTATCAATTCCGTCTAATACCTACCTTTCTGGCCTGTCTATCTTTATAGGCGGTGAATTGACTGGGGATACCGATCAAGCGCATGTTGCCGAAATCAAAAGATGCGATATAATGTATTTCAGAAATAAGTTGGGATATTTCTTGATTATTGATTGTATTAAAATAAAAAAACTGATTTTTTTAATAGAGTGACGACCCCAGAAAAATGGGATTCCATGACGCGTCGATGGTGAGTAAGATTTATTGACCAAAGAAAATCTCTTACATTATATCTAATCTAACTCTCGTTTCTTTCAGGAAAGATCATCGATATCTTCTTGCTTTGTTGAAACTCTTTATGGTACCTAGGTCAATCGATCATTCGTGCTTGAGTTGCTTACCATTATGACATTTGCTTTATTGTTCATTTATTACGCTTTGTCAACTTAATTGGTCATATATGAAAGATCGATGAAGTACACATGCTCAAAGAAAAGCGAGGAGCCACGCTTGAGGCTGTAGTAAGTTAATAATATGATTCTTATTCCCAAGATGCAAAAACCTCACATCAAGTTAATACCCTATTTTTTATGGTTTCTTTAATAGGTAAGCCGAATGAAAACAATGGGTAATTCTATACGCTTTATTGCCCTTTCAGCTACTGTGCCCAATGTCGACGATGTTGCAGCTTGGATTGGTTTAGAAGCGCAATATCCCAATGAAAAGGGTAAATAATTCCTTTTTGTTTTGTATACGATTCTTACTTTCAAGATATTAGGTCATTCCAATGAATAATTTTCCTTTCATATTTTCTTATAGCAAATATTTTGCAATATGGGGAAGAGTATCGGCCAGTTCATCTTGTGCGACATGTTCTTTCATATCCGATGGAAGGAATCAATGGATTTATGTTTGACAAAAAATTAGATTACAAGTAATTCTTTTTGGTTCAAAACGCTTTACCGTGTCAATTCTTCAAACCCTCATCGATTTACATGTCTTTATAGGCTTCTTGAAATTATCCAAACTCATTCAAACGGCAAATCTACTCTTGTCGTGAGTAATTCAAAAAATGCCTCAAGCTCTTACCCTTCATCTTTCCCGTTGAAGTTTATTCCATATTTTTAATCTAGTTTTGTGCGACGAGGAAATCGACTGAAGCTGCTTGTCACACTCTTGTTCAGCAACTTCAAGACATGAAAAAAAATGGTACCCGACTACCTTGGATCATTCAACCGACGTAAGCTCATCATTAATCAATACTGTATCACACACCTAGATGTCAATTATATTTATTTGCTAATCTGATAGGAAAATTGTTCCCTTGAAAGACAAAAAAATCCAAGGTATGAAAATCTTTGTTTTAACATTATTATATATAGCTCTTGAAAAAATCAATAAAACTACCTAAACTCGTTTTAGATTTGTGTGTTTGGGGCATCGCTTTTCATCACGCCGGGCTAGATTTCAAGGATCGCAAAACTATCGAAACTATGTTCATCAATGGTGTCATCCGTGTTGTATGTGAGTCAAATCACATCTCCCTACTCATCATATATTTGAAAACTTTTCTTATATTTTTCAAAATTAGGCACGACTTCTACATTGTCTGTTGGGGTATCGATTGATTGTTTTATTATTTGAAAAAATTCCAGATTTGTTCTTGGGCTCATAGAAAATTTATAAATAATTTATTTAGGTTAATCTCCCAGCCCATTTGGTAATCATAAAATCAACTCTTGTATGGAACAATCAACAGTATACTGAATACTCTGATTTGGAGATCATGCAAATGCTTGGGCGAGCAGTAATTCATTTTCTAAAATTTTATTGTTAAATATTATATTGGGTATTGGATTATACTATCCAAATTTCGTTGAATTTCAGGGACGACCCCAATTTGACGATAGTGGCGTCGGTAAGAGAATTTTGTATTTAAAATTCATTCCCTCATAAATCTCTCCTGTAATAATTTCTCTTAATATTTCGTAGCGGTGATAATGACTAGCCACAATATGAAATCAAAGTACGAGAACTTGGTTTCCGGGACAGAAGTTCTAGAGAGCAGGTAGATGATAGAATAGTTTATTTGATTTTGACTTGAACTTGACAATTATTTTTCTTTTGTTCTGAATTAATTTTTTATCCATTGGGATTATTAATTGTTATCAGCCTACATGAAAATCTTACAGAGCATCTTAATGCTGAAATATCTCTTGGAACAATCGATAATGTCCAAAAAACAATGCAATGGTAGGTATAATTATTCATGACATCATTGATTTTGTTAATGATGAATTCTCATCTCACTTTGCTTAAAGGCTTAGATCTACTTTTCTCTATGTTCGGATCAAATTAAATCCCACTTTTTACAAATTGGAAGGAGACGAACATAGGAATTTTAATTTCGAAAAGCAGTTGGAGGGTAAGTTTAAATTAATAAGACGCGTTTTAATTCTCTTAATCAAACTTATTCAAAGTCAGCATCTTTTATCTCGCGGAAACAGAAATCTGTGCTAAAGATTTAGACCTATTAAATGAATCGGATCTCATCTCAAAAAATGGAGATTCTCTAAAAATTACAGGTTAATTTTACGTTATTGTAAAGCTTCTTTTAAAATGTAGTTTTAATCTAACCTTAGTTTCTTTAATCAGAATACGGGGAAGCTATGGCAAAATATTATTTAAAATATAGGACTATGGCCAATATTGTCCATCTTCATTCAAAGGCTGATATTAAGGATTTGGTATGTATTTTTAATATCACGATTTTCATTCATTCATTCATTCAAGGTACTGGCTCAAACTTTTTGGCAACCATCATCAAGCTCGAATTATTATCAAAGGCTGAAGAATTTTACGAACTTCGGTTTCATCAAGGGGAAAAACAAGTAAGCTTATTGTAACAAAACTAATTATTCTCTGATATATACCACCATTTTTATTTTATATTACATAGGTGTTAAATAATATAAACAAAAGTCCAGATATTCGATTCCCTATCAAAGGGAGGGTAACACGCGTGGATCAAAAGATATTTTTAATGTTACAAGTATGTTCACGATAGAGAAACCATGTATAACATTCATCTTCCTTACAAACTAATTTTTTTCTCAAATAGTGCCTTCTTGGAAATATCGCCTTCTCAGATCCCAAAATGGGATTTCAAATGAACATGGAAGCAAACGTCATTCTTCAACACAGTCCACGTATTATGAACTGTAAATTTCCAACCAAAAATATTGGAACTTTGCCTGGATACATTATTAATAATTTGATTACCTTTCCATAGGTCTTATAGAATGCATGGTACAAAAGCGTGATGTTGTTTCGCTGCAGAACTCCCTTGACTTGTAAGTGTTTTGATCCTTGATACTCTTGATTCTGTTCAATTTCATTAATTTGATGTTCAACTAAAAAGATCTCGGTGTTTGAAAGCTAAGACTTGGGAGAATTCCCCTTGTATATTACGGCAACTTGATGGAATTGGTAATTATCTTCTTATCCTATAAAAGTTTGTACAGGTTTAATTTTCCTTTTATTTCCATCAACAGGGCAACAATATGCACGCCTGCTTGCTACCGCGGGAATTCAAACTTTTGCTCAATTGGAGAACTGTGATGCGCGACGAATCGAGATGGTGTTCTTTATGATTAAATTGTATTTGTCAAAGTGAATGCAACAAATCACAGTGAACTTAACAAATATATTCCAATCTGAAATTCATAGATCGTAAATCGTAATCCACCTTTCGGGAATCAAGTATTTTAATTATTGCTCATGATATTCACATTTCTTAATTTTATTTGAGATGATTAAAATCTTGATCAAATCAGGTTCTCGATGCCCTTTCTCTTCTTCCTCAATTCAAGCTTGACGTAACTTTGGTATGTCATGAACTTTCCGATCACTTATGTAAATGTTATCAACTGGACTTTTTTCAGGATTAACTTACCTTTTTATTCTCCTTTAATCACCTTTAGTACAGTGAATATAGCTCTACTGATATTGAACTTAATATCGAAATAAGCATCACAAACACCAAAGTGAAGACGAAAAATAACGGCATGAGTTTATTCGCCACGTTTTTGGCCGTTACCACAGACGCGATACTTTTGGATTACCGACGTTTTCCGTAAGTTGTAATTTCAGATTGATTCCAGATGGGTGAAAATCTTGAATCTGAATAAGTGTGATATATCTTCAAGACAGCTTCCGAGTGTTTTCTCGAAATTTATGGCAAAAAACAATTTTCTGCCAGTTTTTCTACTGCAGCATATCTCTACATTTGAACTGATAGTATAATTGCTTTGCCCACTTCAGCCTGACAAAGGTTCAACAGGGGTTCAAGTTCCGGATAAAAGTTAAATTAACTGCGGCTAGTCAAAATATTATTTGCTCGGTCTTATTAGAGGATTATGGTGGGTTTCCGATTTGTACTTTGCATTTAGCTTTACTATAAATGCGATTTTGAAAGCTATCATTCTCCCAGTCGGCTTGGATGTTAAAAAAACCATCGATCCAGGAATTGACCCAAGTAAATTTAATAATTCGATCAATCCAACAACCATCAAACAACTTTTGAGACATGAAAATGAGGTATTAATGTCAATTTTCTAAAATATCGACAAAAGATATTTAACTTTTTGATTTTAAGCTCCTTACAAACTGGGACGAAGCCGACCAATATCTTACTGAAGACCCTGTACCAAGTAGGTAGCATCTAAATGAATTCGGTCTGAAGTTTTATAATTATCAAACAATCGACTCTTTGTTAGGTTTACCACCACGTCTCAATCTTTATTTGGACCATAATCCAAAAGACGAAAGAGCTTCTGAGGAACGTGACTTGATTCAAGAAGTGGAACTCATTGATCTTGTTGATGATAATCTTGAAAAACTTCCAAATGGCCGTTTTAAATGCAGTCATGCGTGCAAGGATAAAGAAAAGTATTTTACTATATTTTCTTTCGTAGCATTGTTTATTCAGCGATCCTCAATATTGAACACAATTTAGATGTGCTCACGAATGCTGTAAAGTTGGTTGTCGCCATAAACCAAAAAAGCGCAAAGGTTTATTTCTACCTGGATCAGAGCCTACCTATTCGGCAGAAAAAAGAATCAAACAGAATGAGTCAAGCAGTATCCAAGAAAGCAATGTATCATCGAAAGGGGCAGAAAGATTTCAGGAATCAACATCTTCTCCTGGCCAACACCAAGAAAAATATGGGAAAGATATGGATGAGAGAGCTTTTATTAACTCCTCATACCCGCAACAGGATTTAAACTTTTATAGGGACGGTAAGGGTCGGAGAGAAGATCCAGAGATCACTTTCATCGAACAAAGAGATTTTTTCGACGATTCGTTATCAGACAACCATTTAATACAATCACTTAGTCAAGTCAATAGCTCAAATCCACAGGGTACATCCTCATCAGAAAGTCCTTTTATATTATTGAGTGGCGATCAACAAATGGGGTTCAATCAACAACAAACAAACATAAATCACTTTGAATCCTCCCTTTCAGAGCTCAACCAATTTCATGAGAAAATGAATAACTCAAATGCCGCTCATTTTCCCAGGGAAGAGCCTCCAACAATAATTAAAGAAATTGAACCCAGTAATTCTCTGAATAATCAGTCTTCTCGAGGTAACACTCCAACACCCTTTAAATGGCCCCCGAGCGATCAGGAAAACAATATCATAGAGATAGATATGAATTCAGAAATTGATATAATTAGCGAAACTGATTCCTTAAAAGAAACTTTATATGTGGAGGATGAAGCCAAACTCCAATTGACCGAAGAAGGGCAGCAAAGTAACCCTAATCCAAATATCAACGAGTCTCGAGAGTGCCCGTCTACTCAAATTCAAGATGACACGCCGTCCTTATCCGTTTTTCAACCTATTTCCAATCGTGGATACAATGAAGATCTAGTAAGTTGGCTGCGTAGCTGTACGGTGGCATCTGATTTGAAAGAAAAAGAAAAACTTCAGGCAGATCATGATCAAGGTAAGTATTGTTCAGCCTTTATTTTATTTTTTAGCTGAATCTACAGAGGGCTCAAATTTTTGATATAAGTAGCCTCGGCCAGTAATAATAACCATGAGAAAGCAATTGAAAAGGAAAATTTGTCTGATTCTCGAAAATTAAGGAGTGCTTCAAGGTGATTGCTACGTTTTTCACCATATTTTGAAAATTTTAAAGTTTCTTAAACTCGAAATTTTTCCTTTAAAAGCTGTTTCAACGATATCCTTGCAGTTTTTGACCAAATCTTTCGCGAAAGCATATAATGCGGCTCTAATATCACGTAAAGATCGTGACAATATTTATAACATGGCAAGACGAAATATCCAAATTATTCTCAGATTGGGCAACAAACCACTCAAATAATGCAATCCATGTTTATATTTTTATAAGTATATTTAGTGAATATGAAAAGCTGAGGGTATCAAAGAAACACTAAAGCACGGATCTCATGTTTCCTTAACTATTCAACAATGCTTGTATAATATTCTTGATAATTAAATGGAGGCTAATCTTTATAGAAATTTTTATTCTAAATTAAATACGATCCCAAAAATACAAATATCAAAAACAAGTTAACTAATAAAGTGTAAGGGGGTTGTATAAGTAATAGACCCCAATATTAATCTAATAATTTATGTTTAGAAAAAGTATACTACCCAATAAAAATATTTTCCCAAGTCGAAATGGGATGTTTTAAATATACTTTATAAAATTAATTCTTCACGAAAAAAAGTTAAATAACTGTGCCTGGTTGTTGTTGTTGTTGTTGTTGCTGATGTTGTTCCTGCTTGGAGCCCGACTCCTTCAAAGCGAGCAGTTGTTTGGAGCGGAAGGCTTCGTAGTGAATTTGAGCAGTAGTTTCAATTAAATCTGAGAGATGTGTTCTGAAATGAGAAGAAAATGAATTTCGAATATTAACGAGCATCTAAAGCAAATCTAGTTTTTATAATTTTACCTTGTAAGGAAATTTCTAAGATGAACAAATTCACAGTGATTTTCGTTCTCCACTATAATTGAATGATTGAGGTGAGCTAGAATATAATTTCCCCAATTCAAGATTACGAACAACTTGTCGCTAATAAAATAGTATCTTTACCATTGATTACTCCCCACCTATTTCGTCGACCACGAACCGATTTGCCATCAATGATTACATTTTTTTCTGATCCGACAATTGCAAACGGAATCAATGACTAAACGGTCAGACATATAACTAGTAAGTACATTTCTATCATAAATATCACAACATCACTGAAGGATAATAGATGTACCTTTATGCTTTCATTGAGAGAACGCTCACTTTCTTCAAGTTCGTCGCTATCGTAAGGATATAGCTTGATATTATGATGACCCAATTCCGATTTTATCTGATAATAAAAGTCAAGAATATTAATAAAATTTAAAAGAATAGTAATAGCTCCAGGTTTTCAAATAAGAAGCTATACAAACTCGTGACTTAAATGACAGTCTTTCTTGCATTGTAAGAGAATCCGATTTAGCGATAACTGGAACTACGTTAACAACCTCGGATAGCTTTTTCAATACAGCAATATCGATTGGTTTGAGCCTATTGGGAGGTAAAAACATAATTTCCATTCAAGTGAGATGGAAATCCATCATATAAGCATGAATTAAAAATCTCAAAACAATCAAATATTACATACGCATGACCCGTAGGAGCAATGAAGAATAAGCAACAATGAATTCTTGTGTCTTGAATGTAACGCTCTCGCATCGGGGTCAATTCTTTTCGAAGATAGGCAGAATGTTGATCTTTAATATATTTAATGATTGGCTCCCAGCTATTAATTTTAAGAATAGTTAATTTGATATATTAGGAAATTTGTGAATCGAGTGAATAATTTATAAAGTCGAGTCAACTGACCAGTTTTCATTGTTAACCTGATCGCCATAGCCAGGTGTATCAACAATATTTAGCCTCAGACGAATACCGTTTTCCTCAATCACTTATCAAGTATAATTATAGATCAGCTTGATTACCATTGATGACTTATAAATCAAATGTAAAACATAATTCGTGAAATTTGAGGGTTACAATGTGAGACTGTTTGAATTTCAGTCGTCTGTCTAAAAGGTTCTTCAACATTTATACGACCTTTACTGTCAATTAGATGAGCAGCGAAGATGGTGTTAATGAGGGTTGACTTCCCAAGCCCGGTTTGACCTTTTGTTCAGTAAAAGATTAGAATTTGAGTAAAACTAGTCATAGCTTCATAATTATGAGTACTATATAGGTGAATCATGAGGTGACTCACCAACAACTATAACGTTGAATTGGAAACCTCGCTTCAACAACTTTTTTTCTATTTGTCGCGTGATGGAGTCGAACCCCACATAATTATTGAGAGAAACCTATGAAAGAGAATCAGGATTGGAAGTGTTAATAATAGTGAATAAAGGTCATCTCAGAGATGCAAGTCATGAGAAGTCGAGACAGCTTTCTCTTCTACCTACCTTTTGGGGTTCTACTACGGCTGCCATGATTAAGTAGTATTTTAAAAAATAGGAAAATTTAATATGCGTTTTAAGCAAAAGGACGAAGACAACTTCTAGATTTTGACGAAGGAACGTATAGGGTGAGTGCTCGCTCGATTAGACGCTGAAAAGCAATGTGCGTTTAATAATTTATTGTGGTAATGTTCCACGTGATTGGTTCAGTAAAATTTCGTGTAAAATTTCACAACAGAAAAGATTTATTTTGCAGATGGTGCATTGATCGGATTGGATAGCATGATGGATAGAAAAATCGTATTTCATCAAAAAATTTTGCAGACTAATCGACAAATTTGGTGACTGTGAGATTCGAACTCACGCCTCTTTCGAGACCGCAACTTGAGTGCGGCGCCTTAGACCAACTCGGCCAAGTCACCTTCCAACTTAGAGGTATGTAGGAAATTTAAGGATTTCATCAAATAATAAGTCAAGATAACTATAATACAATCTAAAGAGTTAGTTACAATAAATTCTAATACTCTTGAATATCCACTCTGTTATCCTTTACTGCCACCACCTCTCTCTTTTCGCTTAGCTGTTTCCAACTTTTCTTTATATCTTTTTTTGATATCTTCTTTGCTTTTCTCGAGATTAAAACTTTTTTTGTTGGTCATTCCTGGATTACGGCGTTCTTCGGCAATAAATCGCATTGATTCTTGTTGAAATTCTGCGTGAGCCAAATTGCGTGTTTTTTCAGCACATTTCGAGGAATGTGACTCAGGGTAACTTCATCAAATACCAAAAAGCATATAAATTGCAAGTTCAATCAAATTAGAATGAACAATAGAATAGAATTTGAGGTCACCGGTGGGTCATGCAATAGGTCATATTACAGAATTGACAAGTAATGCTGGTGATTGTAAGTCGATTTTTGCATGTAGGTACTTGACAAGTAAATGGCTGACCTTCAGAGCTGACTCAAAATCAAAGATTATATAGTCAATTACATCAAGTACCGTCCTGTCAATGATAAAAAGAGAATAAGAGAATACCTGAGTGACTTTTTTGTAGTTTTAAAATCAGTTTTTGAACCTTCAGGTTTTGTCAATTCACTTGTTTCCTCTTTAAGTATATCTGGGCTATTTTCTGATTTAACAGGGGGTTGACCCAAAGAACGAGATTTCTTTTTCTTTTTGTTCTTTTTTACACCTAAAGGAAGTTCTACTTGGGAAGTCCCCTCTTTACTTTCTTCCGCATTAGTGGTGCTGCTAAATAGTTTTTCGGTTTCTGTATATTTTTGGTCACTATTCGAACTTGACATGGTGTAAATTCCCTTAAAAAAAAGAATTTGGGAAAGTAGATTATATAATGGTGATCCTGTCTAAAACAGATATTCTGTGAAACTGAAAATAAATATCCCTCTTTCCCAAGCTAACTTCTCAAAATGCTGATACTATGCCCGTATCTCTATTGCAAAGCAAAAGAGAATCTCGAGCAATAAAAGCAACTCCTCTCTCGATTTCCACGAGGTGACCTTCAATGAGCATGCCTGCCATTGACGAGAGCGTTAGAACAGGCGAAAGGCCCAAGGGAAAAGCAATAGCAGCTCATCGCAAACGCCAGAAGATGAAAGATACTTTCAATCGTACACTATTAATCAAGGTGTATCCGAACCATCCTTAAAAGCAGCTCTTGAAGCAGTGGTTGGGCTTGACGAGATTTGCTTATAATACTGTTGTCTACTGGATTCGATATTGCCACTTTTATACTAAAAGTTCTCATATCAGTCAATTACAATAAGCTTCGATCCAAGATACTTAAGCTTTACACACAGATGTTCGAGCAGGAAAAGACGCTAATGAACATGAAGAGAAGAAATTCACAAGAGCTGAAATATGGGCGAGCGCAAGTTCATGTGAATTGTAGCGCATCTCGGAATGTTGCTTTGGGTGTGCACGCGAATATTATTGATGAGGCAATCGATAAGCATTTATTGCTAGGGAAGAAGTAATTAAGCATAATGTGAATCGGCAAGGTCTATCAGCACACTATCATTGCGATCTCGAAAAGACTTGCGACAAACAATGATAATTTTTACAGAAATCCACATGGAACCGTTTCTATATCACTCATCTTTCATAATCCGTCGACGCTTGTATAATGATAAGAGTGCTTTGTGGCCTCTTTATTTAGAAAAAAGAGGCATAATAATAAGTGACCTGTTCCTCACAAGATAATGTTAGATGGCAAGCTTAAAGAATTTTTGTATTGGACTCGGGTAGTTTAAATGATAATTTAATTAATGATCGAGTTTTACAATGCATTTGTTTTATAAACATGGTTTTAAAAAAAACTTTTTTTAAAATATAATTTATTGATCATATGATAGTATTGTATTTTTTTAATTAGTTTTTATATATAATACGTTTCATAAATAAATATAATAGATTAATAAATTAAATAATAAACTTTGGAAAATTAAATCTGGACTCAAAATTCAGAAAATACAATTTACATTAAAAATATGATACAAATGCAAGAATTGCGAACAAAATTTTGTGATAGTGTACAGTAGATTATAAGTCTTAAATAATCACGAATTCACATCACTTGCCTATTTTTTATTAACTTTTTTAAAGGAATTGATGCCTGAAATTTTCGTCTTGCGTAGTGACGAACATGTTTGACTACCGACAAGGCGACCAGTTTTTAACCAACTCTCGTAAGCTTGGTATCGATTCTTTGCGGCGCCACCACTCGAATAATGAGTAGCCCCAACACCTTTTAAAAGCATGGCCTTTTTTGGGACTTCTATCGCGTCTTCGTAAACTGGCTCATCGGTTGCATGGATACATAAATCTTTTGGATGAACACCTTCGGCTAAACGTGTATAGTTTGCGTAGTGATGATAATCAGGATGGATGGCGAGAGAAGGATCGTTGTCACCAATTGGAGTTGAGGCCAGGGTGACATCACGAAATTGATTAATGTATCTAATGAAAAAGTTTTTCATTAACCTCCAATATTGACTAATAAGAATTTTTTCCAGATAACAAAGTAAAATCAAAAACCTTGTATATTCTTTCATTTCATTTGACGAAACCGATGGATCAAGACTCTTTGCAACAAGCACATTCATCAATGGTGATGTGTTTTTCTCCTTTTTTTGCTTCTCTTTTTCTTTCTCTTTCTCATCGTCAATCGTACTTTCTTTCGAAGGCCTATTGGTCAGTGTGAGCCATCGTTTAACTCCGCCAATATTTAATCTGTTAAGCAGCAACAACAGAATCATTCATTTCGTGTTTTACGATCGAGCTATGCATGCCGATTATAAGATTTTAAAACCTCAAATTCGGAAATTAATACTAACCGTGTTGGTTGTGTTTGTCGTACCGTGAATGGACTATAATCGTAAACTTCAGAGCTGACCCTATTTTTTGGATTCGAGTTCAAAAAATTATCAATCGCTCAATTAAAGAATTAATTACTGAATTAGACTTATATATGAATTACCTTTGGAAAAAATATTTTGTTGTACTATTCATATTATAAGCAAATAAATTCTCAAATGATGTGAATAGACGAGGGCGATAATATTCGACCCAATAACCACCATATGAATCTCCATCATCAAACTGCCTGGCTAATCGCGGTATTAACTGATATCGAGTTACATCTAGTTCTTTATCTTCTTTAGGGATCAGAGCATCCTTTGTCCACCAATTAATATAGCTTATAATTAGCAATAAGGAGAGAGATTAAAGAGGTGCAGACAATGTAGCAATTGAAACGAGCAAAATTAAAATATTACCTCCTTCTTGGCCTTCTAAACCTCGGGTCTTCATTATGCAGAATATAATCACTTTGAAGTTCCCAAAGGGTTGGATGATCTTTTTGAGGTACGAAATTTCCCAAGAACAAATTGATCGCTCCTTGTTTATCATTATCTTATAGGTACAAAAATATTATCCGACAAAAAAATGAATGGAAGTAAGCAGGTTAATTCACTTTAAAAAATTAGAGACGGGAGATTAAATTTCAAAATTCAATGTTGTGATAACTACCAACAAACGCGTTATTGTAATATCGCCTTATATTTTCAATTATATCTCTAGAATGACTGGACCATTGATTTATACGTTGATAAGCGGCTAAGGTATTTACCAAATTTGATCCACCATATTGTAATGCAATAGTATCCCCATGATCATGATACATATCTATAAGCATATTTACCACATCTGAATCAAAAGGAACCGAAGGATGATCGATAACGCCTAAAGCGTAGAGCTAGAAAGAAATCGATTAAAGTATTCATAAATCAAGATTTTGTGAAATTACAATAAAAATGTTTTGAGAACATTCATCCAAAACAAAGCATTATTTAATACCTGATGACCTAACGCCACTTTCCCTATAATCATTTGAGCAGCATTAGTCCTATCCACACAATCAATGCAATTAGTACGAACAACTCCATTTTGACGAAATTTTTTTCGTCGAATTTGTGGTTTTCCTTCGCTTTTTGGAATTAAATAAAGATAAATTAATTGAATTTTTTAATACAAATATTTTAACAATTTCAAAATGAAAATAAATTTTACCTTTCTTTTCTCTTCAACGCATTGATATAAGGCTCTGGACCACTATGAAAGAAACCAGTTGCCGCCACAAATTGCTCGGCAAAATTATCCAAGAAATCAATTACATCTTCATCACTAAATTTTTCAAAGAAAATCGTCAGTGTATTGATTGTTTAATATAATTTCAAGCCTAATACCTTTTTCTGGCTTTGGACATATCCCATGCGGTGTATGTGATAGAGCCTGAAGGAAGGAACTGTCCTAAATATTCGACACATTCCGCAAATTCTCCTCCAAGTTTTGATTCACGTGGATTTTTTTCCTTTATCTTTAAATAAATCGGATTGAAATTCAAAAACTTTAATATCATCCAAAATTAAAAAAAATTCTAATTTTGAGATAACCACGAACTTTAATCAGATTCAATACTATAATAGGAGCTCCATATCGTTTAAACATATTATCGAAATGCAAAGCCGCCGCGGCAAAAAATGGATCTCGAAAGGTTACTTTCATGCAATTATTTCGAATTTTAAAGAGGAATATTAATGTTTCTATATCGTGAAAGATCATCAGTCAAAATATTTAAAACCCACAAATACCAACGTTCTATCGGGGGTTTGGGTACCATATTCGTTGAATCTTGACACCAAAACAAAGGAATCGAGCCACGATGTTGAACATATGACGTATAATGTGGATTATCAAACAATCTATCGCCCGACATATGAAATGAGGTGGTACTCATTTCGGAGACAACTTGTTCGGTTTCCACGTCATTAGCCACATACCCCTATCAGCGAAGGATAATTCAAGTATGGTGCGAGTCGTCGAGAAAAATGAGTGATACCGCTTCACAATGAATAAGGAAATAAAATATCAAATTTAAACTAACCTTATCATTCACACCCCGCTTCAGGAAACGGGCTCCGGCAAAATATCGAGATCGTCGTGCGATTAAGGTGACGAATATATTACGTCCATATATTGATATTTCTGCAATACGAAAATTTTCATATTAAGTAATTGACAATAATAGGAAAAAACTTTAAAAATTTCATTATTTCTACCCCTCTCAAATTATCATTAAATCAATTCCCATAATTCTCACTTGATTGATCCACAAATCCATGAATAATCGGTAAAATCCAATCAGAATTATTCTTCAATGATCGAAATCCTGTTTCGAGAAGATAATGATTCCAAACAAACATATCGTTATACGAAAAATTCCTTCGATTCGGCGGTCGAGTTATGTTATGTTGTAGTGTGTGTGTGATATCGTAGGTATAGCTAAAATAAAAATTTTTAGTAAGATCTACATTCTTAAATGTGTTAACATACCTGTGGCATAGCAGCACCGAAGAAAGATCGATATAATTCGAAATCGAATTTTTAAGAAAAAAACATAATTTAGAATTAGTCAATGATAGCACTCTGAGAATTCAAATTCCTACCGAATTCTCTCAAAAAATCATCAATCCAACAATTACCTTTGTTCGTTAGAATTTCTCTCATGCTTATTATTAGAGCTGATACTTAAGAGTTCTGTCTCATCGATATGATATATGTAATGGCCACCAATTAAGGCAACTGGATTCCTTTTTTTCACCAAAGATATATAATACCCCTCGGTAAATCGAATAAAACCTGTTTTGTATATTTGAAAAGATCTGTTAATAGTTGGAATAATTACCGGGAATATGCTTTGGAAATGGCTCGTTTTCACGGGGTTATGTTCCAAGTTGGTAAAAATCCTTTTCATTTTTGGATCTTAAAGTTTCAAGAATGTATGTTGTTTGTCTTATAATAAAGATAGTAATATTCAATAATTCAAAATTTCTCTATAAAATCTAAACCTAGATCTCCTCGCTAGTAGGCACGATATCAAAAATAATACAA
This sequence comes from Geosiphon pyriformis, assembly GCA_016748015.1. Lineage (NCBI taxonomy): Eukaryota > Fungi > Glomeromycota > Glomeromycetes > Archaeosporales > Geosiphonaceae > Geosiphon > Geosiphon pyriformis. Next base: position 437,738 of record JAAOMT010000590.1, on the reverse strand, counting down.
GCAACAATCTTTTCTTCCCAAAAATGTCTCATCATACCCACCCACAATTCCAAAAACACAGGAAACTTTTTTTAGCCCCCCAGAAATTTTATTTCCTTCATCAAGCACAGTCAAAATATCATTGATTTGTTGTTTTGAATAGATTACATCGTCTTCAATTACGTTCAATTCATTTGCTGAGTTTCGATCAATTTTCAAAATACGAAATCGGTTGTCACTTTGATTCGAGCCGATCATGTAGTAATTCTGTGTTAATTAATTTCATGGGAATTCAAAATTTTCCCCTCAATGAATCAAAAATCATGGATTCCCTCAGGACTTTGCAAATCACTCACGGCTTTGGTCTCATAAAGTGCAAATTTATTTAAAACAAGACGCTCTGGGAGCTCAGGCAGATCAGCAATTTCTAAAATAGGCGGTGCAGAAAGTCTACTCAGGGTTTGTAGTTTGGAAAGTTTTTTGTCTCTTGGTTGAATTCGAACTGTTGCCGCTTTATATTGTGGACTACCACTTGGTTCAGGCATCTTGCAGATGTTTAGTAGCAGAAGTTGAGAGGAAAGTAATACACCGTAAAAATTTAGATTGAAGACTGCAGCAAATGCCAATCAATTTAAATGCATTTGCTGATGAAAACAAAATTCTTCAAAATCACAAGAATTTTTACTAGAATCAGGATTTTGTTACATTTGAGATCTGGTATTATAATTTTTACTCTAAAAAAAAAGTCTATACCATATAAGTAATAACACGCGTTGATAATACGAAAATTCTGAACAGAATACAACCGGAAGAAAAATACAATATTTTGCATTGTAATGATGCTACCATCCGATGAACCCTTGAACTCTCACCCTTCTAACAAAATGTTTTTTGCATGACAAAAGGTAATAATGGAACATCGATAATCTAAATAAGAATCGAGACCATCTAAAAGAAATTATTTCTTGCTAAATCATAAAGAAACCGAATGTCACCACGGTTATTATTGTGACACCAAAAGTCATAACGATTGGAACTAATGGGAATGATCCATCACTATAACAAGTCGCGCAGATATAACCTAAAATATAAGAAATAAAAATTAAAGACTTAGTGAAAAATAAATGATCAGCAATTCCGAAAAAATAATAAGTTATCACAAACCAGGAAGAGCGGTGTAAGATTGAGGCAAATACATAGAAAATGTCAAAGCCAAGAAGGGTGAAAATCGACTAAAATCAGCTGTAGGAGGGTCTTTCCCCCTTTCATCAGTGATCACTAAAGTATAATCCCCCATTACCAAAGGTGGACTAGTTTGTTGAGAGGTATCCCATGTACAATTAGTTGCACTTCCTGAGATATTTGCGGCGATTGTATACCATACTTTGCTAGTTAAAGCCTGAGAGAAAACATTGATAGCTGTAGGTAGTTTTCTTGGATAATTTAACCATTTCCATCCAAATGTAGCGGTAGCCCCAATCTTATAAAGTGATTTAGCTTGAGTTATAGCCGGAGTGGTCATTTGAATGGCCGGTGCTCCCAATTGGGGATTAAATGTGTTACTAGTTTTTGTTCCTGTACTATTCGTTGGCGTCGGTGAAGAATTACTGTTATTATTATTATTATTATTATTATTATTATTATTACTATTACCATTACTGGTTGAATTGGAATTTCCATTGTTATTGTTTGATGAAGAAGACGAGGATGAAGTGTTGTTAGATGACTGCTGTTGTTGCTGTTGGTTATTATTTCCCCCGTTATCACCTTGATTTTTGCCTCCGTTATTTGTGATGTTGCTACCTTGGCCAGTGCCACCTCCATTATTCTGACCGCCCCCACCACCATCAGTATTTTGTACTGCACCGCTATTATTACTATTGTTGCTGTTTTGTTGTGGTTCTGTAATAGCCGAACAAGATGTAGTCTTTTAGTAAATAATATTTCTCTTGAAACTCAAAAATCTCACCCATGAAAGTTTGTTGCATTTCATTTTTTTACATACGTCTCTTCCACCAAGGTTCTGCGGACACTTCCAAGACAAAAGAAACAAATAAGAGGATGGAAATTATGAAAATTGTCCATCTTGGAAAAGAACGCATCGTTTCTAAAATATCGGGTTTCAAAAGATTATTTGATAAAAGAGGAAGAAGATATCTGAAATAGTATATTCTTCGATTTGGAAGTTTCGCTCACTGCGAGTTCGTGGAACACTATAAGTATCTCTATGTCGATCCCCAATTCCGAAGACGAATTTGCCATCAATTACCAATTTAGGCAATTATTAGTGCGTTTTTATTCCCCTATTTATGATGCCCCTTGATCGATGACCACGTGAAGTAACCTGTAAATCTCACTAAGCCACCAGTCTCGCCAAAAAGAAACTTTGGTTCCTTTTAACACCATTGAACATTCATTCCTGCCATTAATGCAAACCCAGTGCACCCTGTCCTTGGCTCAGCAGGTATGAAATTCATGCTAAAATATTTATATTCATTTTTTAGACCACTAAAAGTGTTAATCCCTTACTAACCATTAACGATTTTGTGATTAGTTTACTGGCCTGGTCTCTGAGACTTCTTTGTTCCTGCAATCGCTGAAAATTCCGTATTCCGTTTCCCCAAAAAATAAACCATCACCTTCATCAAAAACTGCGTTAACTAATTTACAGGTCATTTAAAAAACTTATTAATCCCTTATAAAATTTTAGCTTCTCTTAACGTGTTCCTTCAACATAAAGGTTCGAGATTTGCCGGAATGCGTTCGCCTTTGTCGAAAAATAGATTCAATACAAACGTTAGCTTTGGCTGATGCAATTTCGATTTTGAAACGGCATCCTTCCATCCAAAATACTGATGTTACATCAATACTTTCGCAAGTAACAGGTCGGACCTTATTATCGGATAAAACAAGTTTAGCTCTAATATACTATGAGCCTCTTTTTACAATGGATAAGAATTTTATCTTTCAAAAATGCAGGTAATTTAAATCGTCTAACACCTACAAATTGGGGGAATCGACGGCCAAGGGCAATTGATAACCCATATATAATATCAATGATGAAACTGAAAGGAAATGGTATGTGCTTTTTTATTCTCTATGACTCATAACATATTAAAGAAAACTTTCTAAGCCTATCTTGATTCATTTTTATGTTAAATGAAGGCTACACCAATTCCCATCCTCCTCAACGACGGTACTACGTTACAAACAGTGCTTTCCGTTTCGTAAATCATAGACGGCTTCAACAAATGGAAATTGATGCAAACTCATTTCCAAATGACGCGTCAAAGCAGGCAGAATTTTATAAAGTACGTTAAATTGGAGCCAACTTGGTCTTGGGAACGAGAAAGAATTAGGGAGAGAAAATTTTAGCACGAGAATTTGGGAATATTGTTGCTTACTGGAATATATTTGAAATTTTGAACTATGTCAAATATATTCGGCGGCTCACCAGGAACTTTTGAAATCTAATAACCCACATGTGGTTATAGCTCGTTTCGAACACGGCAAATTCGCACAAAACGAAGAATGTTTTCAGGCTTATATTACTGCATTGGCAAGAACCGATCAAGCTGAAAAAATTCTTCCAAACATAGTTCAAAAATTGGAACAATCTTCTATGGGAGGACGTGACGGTAGATTTTCTTCCAAGTGCCAACAAAAAAATCTTTTGCTATCATTCGAAATGATCATGATTATCTCTTTTTGATTGAAATTTTCTCTATCAAATTGGCTTGCTTTTCTAGCAGTTAAAGGAATTGCAACCGCTGATTTGGTTCAAGCTATTGTCGGCGGTACTGGAAAAAAGGCAACCGTACAGAATAACTTAGGGAACCTTTCTTCGGCAACAGGTGGTAAAGAAAATCCTATATATGTAGTGATAGAAGAAGGTAGATCTTTTTTAATCTTAAGCAAATTGGTCTGTTTAAAATATTCTTTTTAATAATCTAATATTATTTTTACTATTAGCAAGGGGCTATATGTTTTGGCGTGCACTACGCTGGGTTGGAATAACTTTCACCTATGCCTTTTGCATTCTTACTTTCTTGAGTCTTGCATTGGAAAATTCTGGACTCTTAAAGACTGGGGCATCACAAACCGAGTATGAACCATCGTCACAACAGGTGGTTAAATTTTCGGATGTTCACGGTGTAGACGAAGCAAAAGAAGAATTAGAGGAATTGGTCGAATTCCTGAAAGATCCATCAAAGTTTACCGGTTTAGGTGGACGTTTGCCAAAAGGTGTCCTGCTGACAGGACCTCCAGGAACGGGAAAGACCTTATTGGCTCGTGCTGTTGCCGGCGAAGCTGGGGTTCCTTTCTTTTTCATGTCTGGTTCCGAATTCGACGAAATGTATGTTGGTGTCGGAGCAAGAAGAGTTCGTGAATTATTTGGTGATTATAATCTGATTTATTGCCGCTGTTATTTAAAAGATGAGTTGAATATCTTCGCACTATATTCACATATTTCTTTTTTTTGGTATAGCTGCTGCTAGGCGTAAGGCTCCTAGTATTGTCTTTATTGACGAATTAGACGCTATTGGCTCAAAGCGAAATCCCAAAGATCAAACATATATGAAGCAAACCCTAAATCAATTATTGGTTGATTTGGACGGGTTTGTATACCTTAATTATCACTTTATTAAAATGCATACCTCCTGATTTAAACCGAATTTTTCTGTTTCACAATAACAGCTTTTCCCAAACAGAAGGCGTAATATTTATTGCCGCTACAAATTTCCCAGAATTATTGGATAAAGCATTAGTTCGTCCTGGTCGGTTTGACAGACATGTTGCAGTTCCTCTTCCAGACGTTCGTGGGCGTATGCAAATATTATCCCATCATTTGAAGGATGTACAATTAGCCAAAGGTTTAGGATCTCTCGCAGTTTTTGTTTAAATACTGATAATTTGACTAACACTCACTAATTCTTGATGAATACAGACGTCGATATGAGTGTCATCGCTCGAGGATCTCCCGGCTTTTCTGGTGCTGATCTGGCAAACTTAGTAAATCAAGCTGCCATACAGGCTTCTCGTGATGGCGCACGTGAAGTGACCATGACACACATGGAATATGCCAAAGATAAAATTTTGATGGGAGCAGAACGTAAGTCTGCGGTCATTACTGAGGAAAGCAAACGTGTCACAGCATACCATGAGGGAGGGCACGCGTTAGTTGCATTATATACCCCCGGGGCAATGCCACTACACAAAGCGACCATTATGCCAAGAGGAGCCAGCCTTGGCATGGTATTTTCCCCATAATTAATATTTTGAGTTCGTTCTTCTCTTTTAAACCCTACTACAATTTCCACTATTTGTTCAATCCATAGACAGTTCAGTTGCCAGAGATGGACAAAGATTCATATACGAAAAAAGAATATCTCGCTCAAATTGATGTTTGTATGGGTGGGAGGGTCGCGGAGGAAATGATTTTCGGAAAGGATAATGTTACCTCAGGAGCACATAATGATATTATGAAAGCTACAGATGTAGCCAAACGAATGGTCACACAGTTCGGAATGAGTGATAAGGTAAAAATCTCGAGTTAAAATAAAATATTCAACCAGACAAATTATATTATATTAATTCCTGTTCACTCTTATTTCACATCAGATTGGCCCTATATCACATCCGGAGGAAGATATGGAACAATTAAGCACACAAACCAAATTGGTGATTGAAAGTGAAATTCGAGGTTTAGTAGAGGTTAGTGTTTTGAGGATCTTAATGTGGAAAGTTTTCAAAGTATTCGTGATTCAATCTCTCATCTTTTCCTCCTGATCAGAATGCTCAGGCACGTGCATCCAATATTCTGAGGATACATAAAGATGAACTCCATAGACTTGCAAAAGCTCTAATGGACTATGAAACATTAAATCAGCAAGAAATTGAACTGGTTATCAAGGGAAAAAATCTTCAAAGATGATCAAGTCCTTTGACTTTTCATTTTTTCCCTTTTCTAATTATTTATTTTCAGATAATGGTGAAGAGTTTGATTAGCTTCGTTGCAATTTGTAAATTATACAATCGATTTTATTCGCCTAAATAGTTGTTGAAATTCTTGCACTACCAAGTTCAACAATTTCTATTCAACTGATGATAATTTTGTTTTGCTGATATTTTCACTTGTCATCGTTTGACTTTGTGCATAAATAACATGCCAAACGTTTTCTGTGCTAAAAATATAGATTTGCCGATAAACTATATTAATAGATATTTTTCCCAAAAACTTCGCCTTTGTATATTAAATATAATTAATTATTTTTAAAGTTCACATTAAAAATTTATAATTTTGATAAAATTCAATTTTAGATATTAACAAATTACATATATAAAAACAAAAATATTATAAACTGATTTAACATTTTTAAATTTTTCATTATTATTATTATTATTATTATTACAATATAAAAGTTAATATTTTATGTCAAGATAATGTAATTTTGAATTTTTTTATAATAATTATAATTGTATAAATAATCACGTCGTTGCTGTAGCTAAATCAAGCTTAAATTTGTGGATTTCGTGGGCCAGGGGCTGGGGTATAGGTCGAATCCTAGCTAATATGACTAACACTGATGTGGAAGGGATTGATGATTATTTAAAGAGTATGTACGTGACCTTGGCAAAGGGTTTCGTGTATAAGAATTGGCATATGGATGCGATTACGAGATTTGGGGACGCCAAAGTAGATTGTTGCATTGGTAAGGAATTTTGCGCGATGGGATTTGGTTATTAACTGCGAAGACGCGATGGGAATGTGATTGGGAATAAGATCCCGCGAGATATGCTGAGAAAATACGGCAAAAAAAAAATATTTTTATTTATTTTTTATTTTTTTATTTCCCATTAACGAGTGTGGCCGAAATAGACGTGACCAGCCACCCGAGCTGACCAAAGCTACACTACTTAGTGTTTTTATTACTTTTTTTATTTATTCTAATAAATAAATGGTTATTTTTTTATAAATTCATTAATATAAAATGTGGTTGAAAATCTTTAAATTAATTTTTTTTTAAAAGTTTGAAATAAAAAATAATACGTATATAAATTTAAAAGTATATAATCAATCTAATGATATTATTCTTAAAAAATTTTTGTTTTAATCGTTTATTATTAAGTTATTAAAATATTAATTATTATTATTATTATTATTATTATTATTTTAATTATTTATTGAAAAAATATATACTTTAATTATAAAACTAAATTTATATGTTTTATTATTAAAAAAAAATTATTACAAAAATTTTAAATTAATATTAAGATTGCAAAATTTATGATAATGATATTTGTTTTTTTAATATTATAATCATTAAAATAATTATTTGATTAAAAAATAAATTATTAAGTAATTTAATAAATAAATAAATAACTTAAATAACTTAAAAAACTTAAAAAAGTAAATGTTAAACGACAATTAGAAACATTAGGGACCTAGATTCAAAACTATTTAAAGTCCGACCATATTTTAACTTGAAGACGTAAAAATATTTCAATTTAAAAATTAGAAAACCATTAATCAATCAATAATTTGATGTTATAATATCGAGCTTTAATTTAAAAAAAAAAATCAATTGACGTAAAATTTAAAAACAAAGATTTTTGATTACAATCATTCTTTTTCTTTTTTTTGAAGGAAAATTGCTTAAACTATTATTTCAATTGTGAATGAATAAATCTTACTTTTCAAAGCTTTGAAACCATATATATTTATGTCTCATTAATTTAATTTATTAAACTCTACTTTTAAAAGATGGCAAGAGATTTTTTGTTTGTAAATCATAATTTTTTTCTTACAAGTTCAAAGAACCCTTTTTCAATATCCCCCCTCCCCATTTCGAGAAAAACATCATATTCTACTGATTGTATTTGATTCCTGACCAAACAGTTTTTGGAAATTTATTTATAATTCAAAAAATTTGGTTTATCTAAAGCTCTGATCCTTTATATATGATTAAAATGACTTCATCAAAATCATGTAGAGTTCCCTTACAGGTTTTTTATCATTAGTAAATTTGGAAACATCGAAAAACTTAAAAGAACATCTCTGAATTAAAAAAGACGTCAACTGATCAATCGAGAAATTTAAAGGTGGAAAAAACCCAAATTTGTTACACAAAAAAGATCACAAGAAATCAGCACACTAACCGCTTCCTATCGTTATCAAAAAAACAGTCAACCCTTTAATGGTATTCCTTGAATTGGTGACCTACATTTTATCATAAAGTAATAATGATGGCATACTACAAGGCTTTAATAATTCTCGAGAATCTCCGCAATGACTATTTTTAGCATCTATTTCGTTCATCATCTTGCTTTTTAAACTTTTTCAAATACCAAAATAAATACTGATAAATTAAAAATCTTTTTTAAAATATTCGAATGCTATCATTGAATGATTTGTTACCACCCATTCATTATGCAATCTGTGTTTTGAAATAGTGCTACAATATATCGTCTACTAGATTCCCTGCATCTTTTTTACTCGGCATCAAAAAGTATTGTGTCGAGTTTCTTTGTTTTTGGTTAACGCTTCCTCGAAAATACATTTTTTTTCCCTTTTCATGGACGCGTCATCCACACACAAAAGACCACTTTTAGAAGACTTTTCACATTCCCGAATTGACTCCTCAATTTCCGAAATGGCCGACCACCATTCAAAAAGAATTAGACTTACTTTACCACCAATCACGGCTCCTTCTATACCAGCTCATATTCAACCTCCAAATGGGATTCCACCTATTTACCAATTACCTTTGCATGGTCCACCACCACCACCACCACCATCTCTACGTGTATCAGTTTCTCTACCACCATTATCGCAAAAAGTTGACTCACTTCCCCCAGTTTTGCCGGCTCCCTTCACACCCCAGATTCCACTTCCTCAGGGAATCCCAGAACTCCCTCCAATCGACTCTCTGGGGCCTATTCATTTATCCCCTATATCCACTCAATATAATTCAAATCCTATGTCCGTTTCCTCTATCCTCAGTTCGAGTGAAGAAGACTCGTATACTACTAATTTGCCACCCATTTCTCAACCAAATCTTCATCTTGACGTTATCGACTCTAAACATATTGAGATTGAAACCCAATTAAATCATCATCGCCAGATTGAAATCGTCGACTCTTTATCAAATCACCGTCATCGTAACCATATTGAAGTTCTCGACTCTGATACCAACCATGATAACGAAATTGAAGGGCTTGAATCTCAACCTCATCACCCCATTGAAGCTATCGATTCTCCTAAGAGTCCCGTTGCTCTTGAGGAAAGCTCCATACCAGAAACTACAATAAGCTACATGAATAATGAAAATGAAGCAATTTATGAGGATAATCTTTCTATAGCTGCTTCAATATCTAATGAATTTCATTATGACCAAGAATTTGAGCCAAGACGTCGAAAATTAATAGTACACAATGACGAAGCATTAAATATGAGAGGCGTTGAAGAAAAACGTCTTGGTATGAATGAGTTTATTTTTTATATTGATTTTAGAACTCCTTAAAATCGATTTTAAACCAAAATCAAGTCTTTCTTAAATATCTCCACATATTGCAAAAGCCAATTTATTTTCTTTAGGTGCCAAAGTAATTAATATTCATTAATTAAATTCAAAATAGGCTATATCGTTTATAATCCTAAAGAAATCCTTCCACCTCTGGAATTTCATGAGAATGGACTTCTAGAAGTCTGGATTTCTTCCCAACATTTGACATGGGATAATTCCAAAGTTAGGAAACGTTGGTTATGGGGAACGGATGTTTATTCAGATGATTCAGATGTAGTTGCGGGTATTCTCATAACATTTGATTTATTTTATACAAGACATTTTGAAAAGTTCATTCTATAAACAAATTTATTTTACAATATTTTATAGTTCTTATACATACTGGCAACTTTATACCAAAACTTCCAAAGTCACAATGGATATCCAGTTGTCCAGATCATGATTTATGCGTTACAATACGTGTCCTTCCAAAGTTGGTACAATACACGTCAACTATGCGTAATAGGATCAAGAGCAGGTCATGGGGAAATCATCATGGCGTTAGTTTCAAGATTGAAGGTGTTCGAAAGATGAAAGTAAGTTGGATTTTTCATTTAAATTTATTTTAATAGATTTAATATATATTATCAATTTATAGGAAGGAGAAGCATACGGAAGAGCTCGAGGTGGAGGTCGTAAGCAGCGACTACAACGATTTCATCGATTGAAGCGTTTAGCATTTGGTGAAAATAAAGACAATCGGATAGCATCTGATCAAAGTGCATTGCTTGGGTTTAACATTGATGGGGATCCTTGGTATGGCTTATATGTGAGATCCTTATGACGTAAATGCCTTGTTGGAGATCAATTGAGCTAACAAAAATACTCATTAAAAATTTGAATTTCCATCAAAATGTTAATTATACTTTGTCAAAACAGCTTCAAATATATTCCGCAATTGATGGCCAATCAAGAAAAGCTTTTAAGGCAATTAAGAAGCGACGTAATGTTTTTAGAAAACGATGAAGAAAGGTAATTTTAATTTCTTTCCATGATAATCAATTCCTAAAAATTGGCTTTTTCAGAACTAAGCCTTATTATGCAACCATACAGATACGAAATCTCATATGACCCAAGGTCGGATAGATATCGTTTTGCCGTTGTTTTACCGTCAATACAGTTGGGTGAGCACATACCTCTAACCCGCCAAGATGATAGCTACCCATTAATTCCATTTTTACCCTTGGAAAAATTAAATCTTGAAGAAACTCTCCGTGATGACTTGACCCTTCAAGATCTTGAATGGAATATTGTTGGCGTAATTATAAAAGATCGAATCAACACAACTCAAAGTTTGTTAATTGTGCTTAAACGTGTATTTTGGCGAAAACGAGCTCATGAAGTAATTTCCCCCAGATAGGTAGAAAATTTGAATTTCAGCAGGAATTCTATTTTAATTTTGGACTTTATGCATCTTTAATGTCTGAATCAATATGGCATGGCAAAAATGTTTATTTGCAAATTCAGCAGGCTGATCTTGAATAATCGAACATTAAAGAGTCCCAATTGTCTAGGAAATATTTTCCAAAATTTATTTAAATATTGATTTTTCTGTTTGGAATCTAATTACTTTGTGAAATTAAAATTTACAAAAATCGAAGAAAAAAACGTTGAATGCTATGATAGTTGTGTCAGGAGTGATGTATAATGAAATTATTGTCCTTTTAATTAACTAGATCCACCTATGCATTCAATCATCTTTGCCTCTCAAATTTGTGGTAGGAGGTTGTCCGGGAGATTCTGACGGAGATCCTTGTGAAGATAGTTGCTGAGATTCTTGGAGAGGTTTTTTAGGAGATTGCGACGGGGCTTCTTGGGGAGATGGTTCAGGGGATTGTGATGTAGATTCTGGTGAAGATAGTGGCTGAGATTCTTGAGGAGATTGTTCTGGAGGTGAGGGATTTTTTGGTTTTACGTATTCATCATATGGACTTTTCTCAATGAACGGTCTTTTTCCTAACAGGGAAACCATATCCTCTCTATTTAACACTTCTTTTGACAATAATAATTGTGCCACTCTTTCTACGTCATTTTTTCGACCTTTCAACAATTTGACGGTACGTTCATGAGCGTATGCCACCAACTTTCTTACTTCATCATCGATCATACGAGCCGTCTCTTCTGAATATGGCTTCTGAAATTGAGGATCATTATCATTAGGGCTGTAAAATGACAATGGGCCAATATTTTGATTCATCCCGTATGTGGAGACTTGAGCGTACGCCAACTTGGTGACTTTTTGTAGATCATCATGAGCTCCGGTGGTAATCATTTGAAAGAATATTTGTTCAGAGACACGACCCCCAAGTGTCATACACATTCTATCAAGAAGTTGAGCAGTAGAATATAGGTATTGATCCCTTGGTAGATATTGCGCATAACCAATTGCAGCCGTTCCACGAGGAATTATAGAAACCTTAAGGAGAGGATCAGCATGCTCCAAAAACCAACCAGCAACAGCATGCCCGGCCTCATGATACGCAACAGTTTTTTTTTCATCAGGTGACAATACGCGTGATTTCTTTTCAAGCCCAGCAATAACTCGCTCAATTGCTTGTTCGAAATGTTCTTCACCCACCGAATCTTTATGATAACGTGCAGCAATTAATGCTGCTTCATTACAGACATTAGCAATATCTGCTCCAGAGAAACCCGGCGTCAATGCGGCCAGTTTATTTGACAATCGTTCTATATCTTCATGTGTTTTGATTGGACGCAAATGTACTTTGAAAATAGCACTCCTGCCTTTAATATCTGGTCGATCAAGCGCTATATGACGATCAAATCTTCCAGGACGCATCAAAGCTGGATCAAGTACATCAGGACGATTTGTACCCGCTAAAACAACCACGTGTTCACTCGAGCCGAACCCATCCATTTCTACCAATAATTGATTTAAAGTACTTTCCCGTTCATCATTTCCTCCAAATTGACCACTTTTACCGCGAGATTTTCCGATTGCATCGATTTCATCCACAAATATTATACAAGGTGCGTGCTTTTTAGCACTTGCAAATAGATCACGGACTCTAGATGGGCCCACGCCGACAAACATTTCCACAAATTCAGAACCAGATACACTTAAAAACGGAACTTCTGCTTCGCCTGCAGTTGCTTTGGCTAATAATGTTTTACCAGTTCCTGGAGGTCCACTTAGAATTGCACCTTTAGGTATTTTTGCACCTAACTTTTCATAAGCCGATGGATCTTTTAAAAATTTGACAAATTCCATTATCTCTTCTTTGGCCTCATCCATTCCAGCCACATCTTTGAACTTTACTTTAACTTCTGTTTCATGATTGTATAATTTCGCTTTGGATTTACCAATTCCGAATATACCCTGAGAGCCAGCAGCACCACCAGCACGTCTTGTTATCCAAAAAAGCGCACCCGCCAAAAGAAGTGTGGGTGCAAAATGTAATATGGTGTTCATGATATTAATTTCGTCATGGTATGCCACAGGTATACGTTCAGTTGGAGGTATACCCAGTTCTTCTTGAGTCTTTTCCAATTTTCGTTCAAATTCTTCCACAGATCCGATACTAAAGTAATATGGCGCCCCGGGCAATGGCCGTGAATCAGGGTACATTTGTCCCGTAGCATTAGAGTGTAAATAAACTTTGACTTTCTTTCTATTTACTACAACCAATTTATCTACGAGTCCTTTTTCAAAGAATGCAGTCCGAAATTCTTGCCAAGTAATTTCTCGGGGATGTTCACCACCACCAATTAGATTATACAAAATATATGCTGAGAAAATAAGCGGCAATAATGAATTGAGATTCAAAGTCATTGTCCAGGCCTCTTTTGATTCCTGTGGCTGCTTGGGGGCCGATGATTTTTCATCATCTGGAGGACGTGGAATGCCCTCTGTATCTGGTTTTGAAGATTTGGAACCCTGATGGCTATCTGATGATGTATTAGGCCTATTCTTGTTGAAAAAACTTTCAAAAAATTTGAAAATATCTTGGGGTGTTTTTTTGTCCTGCTCGCTAACGCTATTATTTTCTTGAGAACTGGGTTTTTGTTCAGTTTTATTTTCGTCTTTTTTTTCCTTATTGGAATTTGAATTTTCAGCAGTGGCACTATTAGGTTTTGACTGTTCAGTTTCACTGGCATATGACCTAAAGTGCTTGGGCTTTCGTCTTAAAAAAATATGGCTATGGTCAAAAAGTCCAGCATTTCGTGAAACCCTAAAAGATAAAGAGTCGACCAAAAGTGGTTGTCGCCTTAGCATTAACGTGTAATTTCGTAGATTTGAGCGATAATTTAACGCAACTTGACAGCCTGCTATGCTACCGGTGCGCACCAGAAAGGAGTACATATTGGCTCAAGAAAAGGTAATTAATATATTTGAGAAGAGTGTTCATGAAGAACTTATAAAACGTCCCGAAAAATTAATTGTCAACTTAGAAATTCTCGAACCCTCCCGAGATCAACAAAAAATTCTTCGAATGACGTCGCGTCAGCACTGACTAAGCAATATAATCACGAATAAAATGTGATATGAAATTTTACATGATCAATAAAATTTAACATTTAAACATATTACATTAATTATAGATTGTTTTATTAAGTTTTTAACACAAATTTTTACAATTTAATTAATACTTTTTTGAATGCTTTATTGAATGAAATTTAACCACTATCTATATTTTTTTATTATTATTATTTAACGAGTGAGGTCCAAACACTGCCTAGAGCTATACATCAAAGAAATGATCTAAACTAGGTGTGAATCATGCATTTTCTACACGCGACCAGCCACTCAGGCCGATCGGAACAACACTATGCAGTTATATGAACCGAAACCGAGTCATTGACACCTGAAAAAAACTATCTATATACATATAATATACACATGTTTTATAATAAATATGGTTTATATGTTTTTTGCATGTTATTAATTACTGTTATTAATTAAAATTTGATTTAAAACTTATTATAAAATTATTTTTATTTTTTATTATCAAATTAACATAATTATTATTTTATATTTGGCATTGATTCTTTATCTAAATTGTTTATAATTTTTATTTTGTTAATAATTTAATTTGTATAATACACAAATATAATTAAATAATATAATAGTATTATATAATATTTTAAATTATATAATATTAAAAAGTTTACTAAAATGTAAATTATTAAAATATTTAATAATCTATTAAAATTTATATTTATTTTAAAAAAATTATTGCAAAAATAAATGTTAAAATACAATTCAAAAATATATAAAAAAGTTTATTTTTAAAAAAAAATATAATTAAATTAAATTTAACAATATGTTTTTTTTAATTATATTAATTAAGTATAATCAATTCATATTAGGGTCAGTTTTTCTAATAATTTTTGGCAAATGTGGTTCATTTTTTTTCTGAGTATGATTTATCTTTAAGTGGTCCTCTAAACAATTCCTTCTATCTTTTGAATAGGATTCTTATGTTGTCTGTTTTTGGCAAATTTAAGTTTTTTAAATTTTTTTTTTTACTTTAGTAATATAGCATTGTTTTTGTGAAACAACTTCATGGTTATAATAATACCATTTTTGATTGAAAAACCTTTAAGTAATGAAAAAAATTGGATCTTCATGGCTCTATTCCTGAATGGTTCGAACTTTTTATTAAATTTCTTAGTAACATAACATCTTCTTTTATTTGTTTTCTTATGTTAGATAGTTTTGGGTCTTCAAATGTTTTTGAGTCTTATGAATTTGGATTAGTTCATAGTCATTTGTCAGATGTTAATGCTAATAGTCTATCTGTTTACATATATGAATTTTTAAAGAACATAAGAACATCTGGTATAAAGACTGAAGCTATAGTTTTTTTTAAGGATATCAGTTTGGATTTAAATATTGAAGTTTCTGGTCTAATGTTTTTGATTTTAACAGAGCTACAGACTATTGTATTGGCTTTTGAATATGTCTTTTCTTATAACTCAGTTCAACTTTTTATGAATAGTTAAGCTGTTTTAGATGTGTGCAAATTGGAATTAAATTTATTATATCTGGATTTTCAAAATAGATGTTGGATTAAATGTTAATACATTATGGACATTATTCAGAACAAGAATTTGAATGTTAATTGACATAAAGTAAAAAGTTACTTGGAAGTTCTGAGTAATGAATACACTAATACACTTACTAATATTGTATTTTTTTCTAATTGGCATCTCTCTCTTTATTTAAAAAAACATTTTATTAAGACTAAAAGTGATATTATTTTTGGTAATTCTAGACATTTGGTTTGTAACATTTTTTGGTCCATATACTATATGCATTGGAAAGTCAGTTCTGGCTCTAAGATTTTGATAAATAGTTTGGTCTTGAATATTGATTGGCTGAGTTTTTTCTTGGTATGGCACTCCAATTCTTATATGGCTGCTGATTTCACTAATAAATAGACTGTTAACACTCACATTTATTTTATAAAAGCTTTACACTATTAGCTGTTTGTAGCTGTTCAAAAATGCTTATATAATAAGCACTATTCTAATGTGTTGTATATGTTTTGTAATGATATTAAAGTCTCAGACCATGTTTTTTCTTGTATATTTGACAATTCTGTTTGCTGTCAGCTGTTGGATATCTTTATAACTGCTTAGAATGTGCTGTCTGGTTTTTTTCATTTTTTTTTGTATAATTCAGTTGTTGTCTTCTTGTGTTTTGAATGCTACAATATGTACAGCTTTTTGTAAGAACTTTGTTTTTAGTAATTGGCTTTAGAAAGCTGTGTATGTCTTCAAAAATTCCAAAGTTGCAAGTTTGAAGATTATAAACTTTGTGCATAATTTCTGTCTTGCTTTTAGAAATAAGATTTGGTTGATCCATATTATATATTATGCTTTTATAAAAAAAAATAGTTTAATATCACTTAATGGTTTGACATCTGTTTTAGTTTTTGGAATGTCTTTGGCATTTTTTACTAATATGATTAAATTACTTGGTATTGTTAAGATTTTTGGTGTTAGTTTTGGATTATGTAAGTCTTGTTTTTTTTTTAGACATTGAAAATAATGTTTCAGTATATATAAATGTTTATTATTGTTTTAATTAGCTTAAGTGGCTGGTTATATGTAGATATTATATGATTTACATCTAGTTTA
The DNA here is from genome assembly GCA_016748015.1 of Geosiphon pyriformis. Classification (NCBI taxonomy): domain Eukaryota; kingdom Fungi; phylum Glomeromycota; class Glomeromycetes; order Archaeosporales; family Geosiphonaceae; genus Geosiphon; species Geosiphon pyriformis. Next base: position 421,086 of record JAAOMT010000590.1, on the reverse strand, counting down.
GATTACTTTTATAATGTATTGTATTAAACAGTATTTGGACTTCATTTGTAAAATGTTAATTAAAAAATTAAGTATATTTTAATTAAAATTTAATAAAACAAAAAAACTCTTTATTTTATTAATTTTTTGTTTATAACAAGACCATTAAGATTTGAAAAAATTTAATTATATTTATTTTTTTACTTATTTTTTTACTTATTTTAATTATTTTTTTCAATATAAATCTGTTTATGATTATAAAACATATTAATATGTAAACTAATTTTACAAATTTTAACAAGACTAAAGTAAAAAATTGTTCTAACATAAAAAAAAATTATAACTCAAATATTTATATACTAAAAAAGTTTGATTAAAGATTAAAAAAATTCATTACTAATTTTAATTTTGTGAATTTCTTGGCTGAATTTTTAATCATAAATATGCTTAAAAATAATAATGTTATTAGATATTACTCTTAAAACAGTAAATAAAAAGTAAAAAAAGTAGTATTAATAATTTGTTTAATGTAAATAACTTAAAAAATACAATAATAAAAAAAACCAGTTTTATAGACTTTAATAACTCTAATAATAATAAGAACATAAATAAAATAACACTCAAAAAAACTTGTATTTAGTTCTATAATTTAAAATTTTTTTAAAAAAACTAGGTTTTAAAAACTCTAATAATGAAAAAATTTTTGTTTTTTTAACTTTTTTTTCAATTAATTCTATTTTTTAATTTATTATAAATATTAAAAAAAATTGTTTTAATCTGGTCAAATTATTTTTATTGAACATTAACTTTACAGTTATATTTGACAAAAATTTGAATATAAAAATCAAGTTTATTAAAAAATTTTCTATAAAATTAACAATTTTGAAAAAGTATTGACTCTTTTAGAATTTTAAAATATTATTAGAGCTTTATTTACTTCTGAAACTAGTTTAAAAACTGTTAAATAGCTGGTTGTAAAAAAAATTTGGTTAATACTAATCTAAAATAAATTAATATTAATTGAATTGAAAAATTATAATTAAAGAAATTCTAATAGCTTTTTCTAAATTAGTACTTAAATTAATATTATCTAAATTTGATAAAATTGTTTCTATTAAAATACAGCTTATTGGTTTTTAACAGAAAGTTTTAATTAAGTTTAAAAGTTTTGATATTATTGATCTGATTACTTTCAAATAATTAATTTTATTAAAAAAAAATTCAATATATATTGTTAAAACTAATATTAATAAATAAATATAAAATTTAAAAAACCACTATTGTGCTTTTTTAAATACTTTGCTAATAAGCACTATTATTTATAATCTATTAAATTTGGTCTTATTTTATAGTAAAAAAACTTGTTTTATTTCTTGTAATTCTGTTTTTTATATATAAATATATTGTGTTATTGTATGTTTTAAGTTTGTTATAAATAAAGACACTGCTATTTATTTAACTTTTATTTTTAGAGATATTAATCTAATTTGAAATGGTTTATTTTTTTTTAAGTATATTAAATATAAAAATTTCAATTATATTTTAAATACTTGCAAATCAGATTTTAAACTACTTGAACAGAATTCAAAAAATTCTCTATGTTAAATAAAATATATATTGCTTATATTTATATAAAAAAGCAAGTTTTTGTATTTTATTTAATTTTTTTTAGTAGAACAACTTAAGTCTTTATAGTAAGTAGTAATTTTAAAATTTTTTTATTTGAATTATTTATTGGTGTTTTTTTGATGAATGTATTAGTTAATAAACCTAAAAAAAATTTTATTGTTTTGGCTTTGGCTTCTTATTTAAACATACTAAAACATTTTATAAAGCTTTTATTTAATTATATTATTAAAATTTTTTGTAAATTAACTGATTTTTTTCCTCTATTATTATTAAACTGTTGTTATTCGATAGAAATTAACAAAAATCAAAAATAATAATATTATAATATATTAATCAATCATTAAATTTTAATTATTATTAAAACTAAGCTTTATTTTAATATTAAACTGTAAATTGCAAGTAAATTTATAAATATAAGTATTTATTTCTGATTTAAATTTAAAATATTTAAATATTAATATTGCTTTAATTATGAATGAATATTTGACTAGATATATTTTAAAAATTTCAGAAGTTTTTAGTAGGCTTTTAATAATTTATTTATTGTTTAAAAACAAATAATTAATTTTTGTATTAGAATTGTATGCAAATATATTTTTAAAAATATGTTTAGATCAAACATCTATTATCAATTTTTTTATATTCAGTATATTTAATAAAAGTACTTTTATTATTTTAAAAAATAATTTTAATAAAAATAGTATTAAATATAATACTAGTTTCAAGAAATGTTTAAATCTTAACTTGGTCAATTTTTTAATTAGTAGTTTATTTATTAAGATTTTTACATAAAAAAAACTTTAAAAATGTTAAAAAAATTATTAATTTTATTTTTATTTTGTCAAACTTTATAAATAATATTAATTAATAAAGAAATCATAAGTGTAAATAAATTTTTAATACTAATCATAATTTTATTTATATTATTATTAATTTTAATAATTTATTAAATACTGTTTTAAGAATTTTTTAAATTTAGACCAATAAAAATCACTAGAAATTTAATTTTAAAAATGCTAATAAGTTAAAATAAAAATTGTTCAAAGTATTAATACTTAATATTACTGTTATATATATTAATAATTTTATTTTTATAAAAAAATTTTGTAATATAAATAGAATATAAAATATTGTTCAAAGAATAATCTGCCTTTTAGCAAATAAAAATTTATTTAAGATTTGATTCAAAAATTATAATAGTGTTTTTATTAAATCTTTATTTTGTTTTTATAAATTAAAAACTTTGGTTTCTAAGTTAATTAAGACCTCTTTTTTAATTCCAAGTAGTATATTCAATTTACTTTTGCAAATTTGGCTTTCTTTTAATACTGTTAATGCTTCTAAAATAATAGTTTTCATTAATTTAAATATTTATTTTAATATTATTTAGTCTGTTCTATTAAAAACAAAAAAGTTTTATTGAGTGCTAAAAATAACAAAATCTTAACATGTTGAAAAAATATGAATTAAATCTGTTATTAATAAAAAAATAAAAAGTTTTAAGGTAAACAAAAACCATATAATTCATAGTATTTTAAAACATTTTTTTTACAAAATAATTCTGAATCATTTAATAATTAATAAAAAATTAGTGTTAAAGCTTAATTTGATTAAATTTAAAATAAATATAATTATAAAAAGTTAAACAAGAAAGTGCAAGATATTAGAAGTTGTTTTTAAGATATAATATTAACAATATCTTTTGTTAATTTATATTATTGATAATATTTTTTCTAATATTATATGTCTTATTAGTTTTAATAAATTGCTAAGTATAATAATAAAACTGTTTAATAGAAAAAAAACTGGTTTATTTAGTATTTCAAATAAGTTGTAAAAATATTATAACAAAATAATAATAGATATATTTTTAGATTTTATAAACTTTTATTTAATATGTAAATTTGTTTCTTAAAAGAAAGCATAAGTTTTAATGATTTCTAAGCCATATAAATAAAAAAATAATTTAATAAATACATAGTTTATTGTTTTAATTGAAACAGCTCAAAAAATTTTTTTTAAGATTTTGTTTAATAAAATTTTTTTGACATACAATAAGTTTAATATTCTTTGTAAAAATAATTTTTTAGTATTAAAAAGTATAATTATACAATTTTCTATATTTATAGTTAAATTGATAGTAAAAAATACTTTAAAAAAGAATTATAAACTTTGGTTAATTTTACAAGATATGTATAAAGCATGTAATTTTATAAATTAAAAACATTTAAAAAATAGCTTAAATAAAATCAAAATATATAACAAATTTGTTAAATTCTTTGATAGTATTTACAATAATTAAGTTAATTAAATTATAATTAATTTTGGTTTAACAGATAGTTACTATGTTTATAATAGACTGAATTAAAGTAAAATTTTTTTTTCTTTTTTTGATAAATTTTTTATGATTTTTTTTTATACAAAATCAAAAGACAAAAAAGTATATACAGTTATAAAATTAATTTTAAGTTTGTTGTTCAAATTAAATGAATTAAATTCTAAACAAATATAATTTTATTTTTTGTTGTTAGTGTTTTTATTAATAATACAATTTAAGTAGAATATAGTTAAGCCATAACTTAGTATATTTTAGACATTACAAATGGCTTTTTTTAAATAAATAATATTTTAATCAATAATAATAAAATAATAATTATTCTTATTAATTATAAAATTAATGTTTTTTTTAACAATTAGTAATTTGCTTATTTTTATTGTCAAAAAAGAGAAAACATATAAATATTTGAATATTTTTGTGTTTACAGATGAGTTTTTAAGACCTAGTTTAGTTAAGACTTATTTAAATTTTAAGTTTTTTATAGACAAAGTTTTAAGAAAAATTATAATTAACAAACAGTTTTTCTATTTGGTTTTGGCAGTTTTATATCTTATTATTAATTATAAAACTCAATTTAGCTTTGTTTTAATCAGTGTATATAATAAATAAAACACTTTAATTTAAAAAAATTTAAGATCAAAGACTAGTTTGCCTTCAGACTTTTTTAATAATGCAGTTTATTACTTTTTTCTATATAGTTTAAAGTTTTTTAAGCAAATGTAAACTAAATATAAGTTGACTTTTATCTTGAGTTTTTCAAATATTAATAATATTATAAACAGACTTTTTAATTATAAATCTTTGGGATCTTTAGATGTTAAATTAGTTTTCTTATTATTTTTTGCTTTTTTTAATTTGTTTTAATATTAATCCGATTAACAATTTTTTGGCTGGTATGATTAAAATTTTTTGTAGTTATAATTTGTTCTTGAACAACATTTTGTCTTTGGTATTTTGGTTTTCTAAAAGTATTTCAAGATCTGTAATCTTTGGTAATTCTGTTTTTTTTAAGATTTATTATTTAATTAAACATTTTAATATTGGTTTTATTAAACAGTTATATAATAAAAATGGTAAAATTTTTAACTAAAAAAGCTTTTAATATTAAAAACAATTTAACTTTTATGGTTTGATTTCTATATAATTTGTATTAACAGTAATATATTTGAATGTTTTAACAAATTATTAATCTTTTTTTTTACAACAGATATTTAATCTTTGAATGTTTTAAGTTTTAATAAATTTTGTTAAGTACATAATAAATTGTTAAAAACTGATTTTTTTTGTTTTTTTATTTATATTAATAGTTTTTTAAAAAGTTTAAGTTTAATAAACATGACAACTAGTACTATAATATTTTTTAACAGTTTAGATTTCAGTAATAAGATTAAAGTTTTTGGTTTGATTTTATTTACTATAGCTAAATTATAGATTATTGTATTGATTTTAAAATGTATTTTTTTTTGTGTGATTATAGTGTTTTTAAACAGTCAAATAGTTATAAATACTTGCTTTTTAAAATTAATTTTGGTATTGTCTGATTTTTGTAATTATTTTTAAATAAAATGTTATTATATTGCAAATATAATTAGCAAAAAAAAATTGCCTATGTTTTAGTCTAAAGTTAAAAACTATTTTGGTGTTTTTGAGAATAATAAAACTTATGTTGGCTAGTGTTATATTATTTTCGAACTTGGTACTTCCAACTATAGTTTAAAAAACATTTTTAAAAGCTAATAATATATGTATATTTGATAATATATAATATTTTATTTATAAAATTTTTTAAGTAGTCTATTGTGTTTATTAAAAAACTAGTTGCAGTATTAAAATTTTGGATTAAAGTTAAATTTAAACATAGATTGAATTAGTTTTTTACTAATATAATATTTATATTTTTATATAGTAATTAAATATATATGTTAGATTATTGCTAGTATTTATTTTTATTTTATAAAAGTTTTATATTATTAGCTATTTGTGGCTGTTTACAAATATTTATATGATAAATGCTATTATAGTATTCTGTACTTTTTATGTAATAATATTAAGTTTTTCAATTATTTATTTTTATGTTTAATAAACTTTATTGCTTATAATATTTTATTAGTTTTTTAAATTACTATATAAATTTTTTTTTCTGATTTGCACAAATTATTATTTTATGTGCTTTAATTGTTGTTATTATGTTCATTAAATACAATAATATATACTGTTTTGTGTAAAAATTTTGTTTTAGGAATTAATATTTAGAATCTTTCTTTGTTTTTAGAAATTCTAAAATTGCTGTTAATAAGATTATAAATTTTGTGTATAATTTGGGCTTGGTATATAAAAAAAATATTTGGCTTACTAATATTATACATTTATTAAAAAAGAAGTTTAATTTTAATATATAGTTCAGTTTTTTTTCTGTTAATAGTCTTTTAAGTTTGTTGTTAAAAGATATGATTAAACTACTTAGTATTGTAAAAATTTTAAGTATTAGTTTTAATATATGTATTTTGTATCTATTTATTTTTAGAGTTGATAGTAGTATTATTGTTTATATAAAGAAGTAGTATTGTATAAGATTTTAATGTTCAGTCCAGTTTGGTTTAAGTTCAATTAAACTATTAAACTAAACTAAACTTAAACAGAAGATTTGACAAAATTTTAAACTTAAACTTGAACTGGACTTAAAATTACTGAATTTAAACTAAACCCAAATACATGCAACAAATCTGATTCAAGTTTAGTTTAAAGTTTATGAACATGTTTAGATTCAACTATTAAAACATTATATTATATTATATTATTATTTAATTTTTTTTAATAGTCTCTGTATCTATAATCAAAAATACTGTATTGCTCTTATAATTTTAGGCATTAAGCAAAACCTCATATCTGTAATTATATTCTTATCTGCAAAAAAAACACGTTCAGAAGCAACAAATAATCTTTGGATTGCCAAATAATTTATGAGTTATATATATAGAATAAGAGAATTGTGTTTGATGTGCTTAAATATTAAATTATTAATAAAATATTAATTTAAATAAATATTTTTTGTAGTTTACTTTTCATGATGTTATTACATCTATTTTTCTATTGGTCATTTTTTCAGAAATATAATGATTAATTTTATTAAGTTTTTTTTTCTTATTATCATTAAAGTTTGTCTTTAATATAGATTATATGACTAATATTATAGTATTATTAAAATTGCTATTTAACAAAAACTATCATTTAATGTTGTTATAATGTTCAGTATATACTCTGTTTTAAAAAGAATATATATTCTAAAAGTTTATTTATTGTGTGAGAATTGGAAAATAAAACTGTTTAAATAAATTAATAACTTACAATTCTTTTATTTTATTAATATTATTATCCAAAAATTTTTTTTTTGTGAAATAATAAATTTTTTTTATAGATCTAATGTAATACAAAGCATTACAGTTGTATTTATTTTAGAGTAATATTTAACCAACTTTTTTTTGCTGTTTTAGCCACTATAACAAATAATAGATCTAATATTAAATATATTAAATAAATAATTAAATAAATACAACTAAGATTATAATGCTTTATTAGATTCATTATTATTAATTATGTCTTTAACATAATGTTACTTATAGAAATTTAGAAATTTTTAATAAGAAAATAAAGTAGCCAATTAGAAATAGGTATAGTAAAAAAGAAATTTTAAGATTTTTCTTGAAAAATTACAAAATTCTAGAAATTTTAGAATTCTTGGTTAAAAAAATTAAAGAAATTTAAGAAGTTTTATATAACATTAATTATTTTATATCTTTCTTTTTAAAAGATAGTTTTTTACAACTTAAAGCAAAATCAAATCATATATTAATAAAATATCAATTATTACTTAAATCTATGTTATTATCATTTGGTTAAGAAATATTAATTATTTTTACTCTATCAACACCTGATATTGATAAAATTTAATACTTAATTATACTAGACCAATAGTTCTTGATTATAGCTATTACCAGAATACTAATTTCTTATTTTTTTTTTTTTTTTATATTTTTATATTTTTTCTCTGTTTTATTTTGTTGTTTATTAGCTGATTAAAAAGATTAAGTATCGAATATTTGACATTAAAAATAGCCTGATAAAAAATCTAAAAATAAGAGTAAAAATTTAAGGATAGCTTACTAGAAAGATATGACTGTTAAAATAAACTGGTTACCATACTAAAAAAAAAATTCATAGAATAAGCTTCCAGAAGGATACTGAAACAACTATTGAATCTTTGTTCATTATATAAAAAACTCAACCAAAATCTTTAGATTATTAAAACCTTTAGATATTACTATCATTATTAAACTATTGAGTACCAAGTTATGGATTTGTTATTTGTACTAACACCCCAAATAATTACTTGTAATATTTGGTGCTTTTTGTAAGATATAATCTAACAGAAAATCAGCATCAATAGTAACCATCCAGAAAAATAACAAACCAAAAAATTATAAAAAAAAATTATTTAGAATTTATGAAATCTTTATTTCAATATTATCAAAGTCACTTCAAATTGACAAGTAATAATTGGTTAGCAGAATCAGCTTTTAATTTCTATGTTAACAAAAAAATCAAATCCTACTTGAAAAACCAAAAAAATTCAGAAACCACTCTCAACAGTTTCTACAATAAACTATTTCAAAGCACTATACTTTCACAAAACCATTTGTTTGCACCAATAATTACAGAAATAAACAAAAAAATTAGAAATTACATGTAACAGAGATTCTTTATTACTTTTGAAGACAAAAAAAAATTACAAACATCAACAAGAATTTCAAAACAAATACAATTATCTACTTGGAAGAAACCAAGAGTTATTTTACTTATTTACTTATCATATTATCATATACCAAGAAGTATTATTCACATATCATTAGGATTCATATTATTATCAACTATAAAAATACTATTATCTAGAATACTATTTCAAAACAATCAAGAAAAAGCCAGATTACTAGAAACCTATAGCAATTTCTTTAAAGAATTTAAATTGTGATTAACAATCCTATTAAGATTTTGATTACTACTATTCCAACCAGATTTCAGAGCCACTAGTCTTTAGAAAAAAACTGACTTGAAAAAAAAGAAAAACAATGATCAAAAAATTCATAATCAAAATCCAATTTCAGAAAACCCAGAAATTTAAACTTTAATTGTTCTAACCCAACAAAATCTGAACAATTCAAATTCAGTATTACAAATGATTATTTGGGGTCTCAAATCAAATAACAAACTCATAACTTGGTGCTTAATAGCTAGTATAGATGTTAATATCTGAAGATTTTGATTGAGTCTTTTATATAATAAACAGAGATTCAAGTGTTGTTTTTATCTGTCACTTTCTAGAATTGCAATTCTGTCAAATTTTTTTCTTAGCATAATAACCAGTAATCCTCCTGGTAAGCTATTCTCAATTTTTAAGTATTCTATTCTTATATCTGGGTCTTTTACCAGTCACTTTGATATTAATAACTCCACATGTTTAATCTTCAATCAATTAATAAATAATAACAAAACAAAACAAAATAAAACAAAACAAAAAAAAAGAAATAAGAAATAAGCCAAGACAAAAAAGAATTAGTATTTTATTAATAGCCATGATCAAAAGCTATTATTCCAGTATGATCAAGTATTGGATACTATTAACATAAAGTGTTAATAGTGAAGAGAGTGATTTAGATAATGAATAATTATTTATTAATATTAATGATTCTAACTAAAATGATTTAATCAGGAAATTTTGGTATTGATTTTGTTTTTCTGCTTCTAACACTCTTACTATATATATATAATTTGAGTTCTATAAGATCATTCACATTTTTGAGCAATATACTATAATTTTTTAAGCAATATACTTATATGTTAGCTACTATTCTCCTATTGGTCTATTTGTTTTTTTCTACTATTTTTCTTGTATGTTTTTTTTATGAGTAATATTATTTCTTTCTTTTAATATTGAACTCTGTTGAAATTTTCATTTTGAATTAGGTTCATGACTTCTCTTTTTAATATTGTTTGTTCAACTCAGCTTTTTATATCTTTGATTTATGAGTTGTTCATTCTCTTCCACTGGTTAATGATTATTGTCTCTATGTCAAAGTGTAGCAATATTTCTGGGTAGTTTTGAAATATCATGTGTAATTGATAGATTGTTCTAATATGTAGTGTCAGATTTGTTTTTTTTTTAATAATGTTTTCAATATTCTATATTATCTTTTGATTGAATATTCTTTTGGTTTTATCAAAATATAACTTCTAAATATTTAACTTTTGTTCTAACTAATAGTAATAGTATGATATTAGAAGTTATTTTATTTATTGTTTTCAATTTTCTTTTGAAAGTTTTTTTGTTGAAACCATAATAAATATTTTCCCAAAAGTGTTCTTCACTTTTTCTACTATTTTATCCGATCAGTTTCTTGGTTGATTTTGTGGTCACTGGTATGGTGTACTTTTTTCTTTTTGTTTGGTGTTTTAATAGCAGATTGTTTGGTAGTTGATGATAATTTCTATGTTCAATTGTTGTTGATTTAAGGCCTGAAATAATTGTTGAGCTAAAGTGTAGATATGGTTTGGTATTTCTATTTTCTTTGAATTTTTTGTCACATATATTATGTCCTTATATACTCTTTTGGTTAATCAATTTAACATATTTGAATTAATGATTATAATTGGTTTAAGATCTTGTAGGATTTTATCTGGTTGGACTAGTATTCATTGTACTTTTAGTTATGAAATATTTCTAATAAATGATGATACTATATTATAATATGGCTTCAGTCAATCTTTATGTGCTGTTTTAACTAAGATTTTGTTGTTTTATCTTAGTTTGTAAGCTTTATTTCCTAAAAATTTTTCTATGTAAAATAATCTATCTTATTTGGAGTCAAATTTTTCACTCTATTGTTTTTTTGCTTTGGTATAATGTAAAAGTACTTTGTTTTCAATCCTAAATTCAACTAGTTTATCTGGTAATTAGTTATTATATTGTTTTTTCTGTTTTTTTTGTGATTTTTGAATGTTATCAGCTGCTTTTTGTCTTTTGTTTTCTAATGTTTCCATTAGTTTGTACATTTTTCTTAGCAATGTTTTTTGAAAATTGGCTTCATTTATTGGATATATATTAACTTTTATATCGACTGGTAATGTTGTTGTTTTATCATAAACAAGTTTAAATGATGTTGTTTGTGTGGTATTTTGCTTCATTGTCCAATAAGCAAATAGTACTGATGGTATAAACAAATCTCATTCATCCTGGTTTTTTTGGCTGATTTTGGCAATTGCTTCATACAATGTTCTGTTGAACTTTTCAATTAAACCATTTGTTTGTGAATGATATGATAATAATAATGGTTTTTTGATTCCAAATCTTTGGCTTAATTCTGCTAATATTCTGTTTACAAAGTGAGTTTCTTGATCTGATAACAATTTTTTTGGACATCTATGCCAACAAATCAAATCTTGATGAACAAATTTAGCTACAAATTTTGCATCTGCTCTTTAAATTGCTTTTGTTTCTGGCCATTTTGTGAGATAGTCCATGACTACTGTTATAAAATGATTGTTTCTGCTAATTATTTTTAATGGTTTGACTAAGTCAATTCCAATTCTATTAAATGGTTGTCCTATTCTAATTGGTCTTAATAATTTACTGGATCTTGTTTCTCTTTTTTTCTGACAAGCATCACAATTTTGAACATATTGAATAATGTTTAGATATATTGATGGCCAATAATATTTTTTTCTGGTTCTTTCTATGATTGCTTCTTTATAAAAATGTTCTGTTATTGGATCTAAGTGCATGTTGTATAGTATTGTTTTTTTCTTTAGTTCTGTGATTATTTTGAATGGTTGATCTGAATTCTTTCTGTTTTTAATATAATATATTTTGGTGAGTGATAAAATATTTTGATTGCTGTTTTATGTAGTTTTGTTCTTTTTAAGATAATTTCTTCTTGAACTGTTGGGTATTAATATAATGCTGAAATTGTTAATATTTTTGTGTATTCATTTTTTTGTTATATTTTTGGGTTAAAATGTTCTTAGATTTGTTTTATTTATGATAAACCATTAGCATTTCTGTTTTTTTTTTCTTTTTGTAATGTACTGTATATTTAAATAGTAAAAGTTCTATTTTCTATCTTGCATGGCAATCATCTCCAAATTTTTGCTTTTGAATTAATGTTAATCCTTTGTAATCAGTATATATGTCAAATTTTTGGCTTAAGTATTTTTTTTATTTTATGACTGTTCAATAGATGGCTAAGTGTTCTAGTACTGGTGTTTTATAGTTTCTTTTGGCTAAACTTAAGCTGCAACTAACATATACTACTAGATGTTCTTTTCCATCCAGTTTTCTCTAAGATAATACTGCTTTTAATGCTTGACCAAATATATTAGTTGTAATAATGAATAACTTGCTGTAATCTAAATAGATTAATACTGGTGCTTAAATATGCTTTTTTCTTAGTATATCAAAAGCTTTTTGCTGGGTTTCTATTCATTTATATTTTATATTTTTGGCTTAGAGCTGATAGAATAGTTGAGCTATTTTTGAAAAGTTCTGGATAAAACAGCAGTAGTATCTGGCAAATTCCAAGAATGCTCTTAATTCTGTAGGATTTGTTGATACTGGAAAGTTTTTAACAATTTCAATCTTGTCTGAATCTGTTTTGATTTTATTTTTGCTCACAACATGTTCCAAGAATTTTAGTTCTGTTTTTTTAAAGAAGTATTTAGTTGTATTCAGTTTTAATTCAGCTCTTTTGAGTCTTTTGAACATTTGTTGTAGATAATGAAGATGATTATTGAATGTTTTTGAGAATACATTGGTGTTATTCAAATAAACAATTACTAATTTTTATAATAGTTTAGTATAAACACTTTCTATAAGTTATTGGAGCATTGGTTAAGCCAAATAGTATCACTTTAAATTTGAAATTTTTTTTTCTTGTGATAAATGCCATTTTTTTTTGTCTTCCAGTTTTATGGCTACTTGCAAGTAACTACTATTTAAATACAAAATAAAAAACTATTTCTTTCCTTCAAAAGCATTGAATAATTCCTGAATTTGTGAAGTTAGATAATTGTCTCTACAAGTACTGTTGAGCTTTTTGTAATTCACACAAAAGCAAATTTTTCCATTTTTTTTACAAACTAGTACTACTGATAATGACCATAGACTCATTAATAGTTGAATTAACCCATTGTCCAATATTTGATTAATTTCTTGTCAGATGACTTCATGGCTTGCTGATAGTACTCTGTATGTTTTTTGTTTAATTAGTATTGTATTTTCAGTCTTAATCTGGTGCTAAATTATGTCAGTTCTGCCAAATTTGTTTTTACTGGCAAAAATATCAGTGAAATTGCTAAGCAATATTTTGAATTGCATATATTGAAGTGGATCTAAGTTTCCCAAGTTTATTTGTTCCAATTGTTCTGGTTGAAGCAAATAACATTCTTTTCATCTGTATATTGTTTGTAATATAATATCTACATATTTGCAAAATTGTAGAAAATCTGGAATAGTGCTTGGTAGTTGGTCTTTAACTTTAATGCTTAAGTATCTAATAATAATTCTGCTTGGTATTTCAATGATGTCTCTAATTATATTGTGGATGAAAATTTTAATGTGTTTGTGATTTCTAGCTGGTATATAGAGATTAGTAATAGCAATTTTTTCTGATTTGAAAATAGTGGTTTCTGCTTCAAAGATTTGGAGTTGATCACTTACTTTCTTTTCTATAACTATTAAATACTGGTGTTACTCATAGAAATATAGAAAATATATTAGTATAATTATTAGCCAATCAGAAGTAGGCGTAGTAAATGTGGAATTCCAGAATTCCTCTCAAAGGAATTGCAGGATTCCAGGAATTCCAGGATTCCCATCGTGAAGAATTGAGGAATTGGGGAATCTCAAATCTGTATATATAGCAGTAGTGATAGAAACAAAAAAGACAGAATTGATACCACAGAATTCTTAGCCTAGAGACAAAATCATCAAATAAATAATTATTTTATATCTCAATTCACTCTCTACTATCAACATGAAGTGTTGATAGTAATTGATACTTAACTACACTGGAACAATAGCTCTTGATCATGGCTATTGACAGGATACTAACGTACCAAATTGTCTTGGCTTATTTTTTCTATTTTCTTTATTTTTATTTTCTTTATTTTATTTTCTTTCTTTGATTTTGTTGTTGTATACTAATTGATTAAAAGATTAAGCACTGAGTTATTGAAGTCAAGGATAGCCTGGTAAAAGACCCAGAAATAAGGGTAGAATTTTATATATTATTGGATAGCTTACCAGAAAGACATAACTGCCAAACTAAATCCAGCCACCACACTGAGAAAGAAATTGGAAAAACTCTTGGAAAGATACATCTATTATCAACACTATTGAATCTCTGTCTGTTATACAAAGGACTCCATCAAAACCTTTAGATACAACACTTGCAGAACATCATCAATGGAAGTAGCTTTTGAGCACCAAGTTACGAATTTGTTATTTAATTCAACAGCAGAAATAGTCACCTGTAATATTTGGTGCTCTCTGTGAGGTATAATCCTACAGAGAACCAGCACCGACAACACCAAACCAAAAGTGGCAGAATCAGAAATAATAGAAACAAACCATTTAGGATTTGTGAAATTCTTATTTCAACAGTACAGCCAGCAGCTAGGTCTAAACAACAACCATTATCCAGCAGAATTAGCTTTCAACTTCTATGTCAATGAAAAAATCACTGATTTCCTAGGAAGACCAGTTGACATTGAATCAGCAAGAGAAAATTTCTATTTGGAACTAATCCAACACACCAACTTACCAAAAAATCACAGCTTTGCACCTATTATCAGAGAAATCAACCAAGAAATTGAAAGATATACACAAAGGACATTCCCTATTACTTATCAAGACAAGGGCAAAGGAAAACTACAGACACCAGTAGTAACATCCAAAGAAATACAAATTCCTAACTGGAAGAAACAAAGAATTGAATCTCTGATATATCCATCATATCATTACATGCCCGGAAGTATCATCAATATTGCACCAGCAGACGCGTTCATTAGTACAAAGACGCCACTAGCAAGAATCATGTTTCAGAGTAAACAAAAGAAAAACAAACTATTAAGAGCATACAGCAATTATTTTGAAGGATTTAAATCAAGATTGTCAACACCATCAGGATTTTGATCACCATTTCATCAGCCAGATTTTGGAACTGTTAGTCCCTGAGAAATTACTGAATTAGAAGAAAAAAAAAACAAGGATCAGGAATTTAATTACCAAAACCTGATTCTAGAAAACCTGAACATTCAAACTCAGCAACATTTAGAAAATTTGGAAATCAAAACTCCAAATATTTGAATCCCGCCAAATCAAAGAAATCAAAACCCCGAGTTAATTCATCAGCAAAACCTACCTCCAGTTATTGTCATCGATCAACCACCAATTGAGCCTATCAGTGAGCCAATTCAACCACCTTAAGTACCACCCCAACAACCATTATCTCTTCAACAACTCCAGCAACAGCCGCCACAACCACTCAACTTAGATCCAATGGCCTACACACCAATCGCAAAACTTGACAACTTTACTGGTAAAGAGGATGACACTCAAGTATGTCTGAATGATATAGAAAAGGCCATCACAGCCAATGGATGGAATGACGCCCGAGCAATGCAAGCCATTCTCTACTTTCTCAAGGATACTGCCAATTCATGGTACCAGAGCTTGATTAATAAACCACAAGATTTTGATGCCTTCAAAGTGAAATTCCTAAGATACTTCAGCAACAATAACAGTATCAATTGCCTAGTCAACATGTTTACCACCATGAAACAAAAAAAAACTAAAGCAGTCACCACTTACCTGGGACGCTTCCATCAAAATCTGCGCCAAATTTAAGCAATTGATGCCAACTACTTTACAGTACCACAGATCCTCAACCAGTTTATCTGTGGCCTGCGCAGCAGCATTCTGCAACATGTATGTTTATTGCATTCAGGCACACTTCAAGATGCAGTCACATGCGCCAGAGATTTTGAATCCACTGGGTCAGAGATCAACCATGCCCAAGCCATTAATCTAGTAATGAATAGATCATCTGAATTGGATTCCAAATTGGAGAAGTTCAGTAAAACAATTAATAAGAGATTAGAAGGATACTTAGCTGACAATTACACCATTTATCAGCCTCTACAACGATGCAACAATTAAGGAAACTCTACTTATGGCCAAAATCAACCACATCCATCTTTATCAACCAATTAACAGTGGCAACAAGAAACGCATATCTGCCACTATTGTGGTAAACAAGGACATATTCAAATCGACTGCCACCAGCATTTAAATAACCAATGATTGGGAAATCAATATCGAAATCCTGATCGCCGGTTCTCAACTCTGAATCATCAATCAAACTCAACACAATATCAAACTATTTACCTCCCAATGATGTAGCAATTAATTTATCAACCACCAGTATATCAAGTGCCAATTTATCAATCAATGGCCCCAATTTATCAGCAACAACCACAGGTAATATATCAACTACAACCACCAACAATCTATCAACCCCAAATGATTCAGACTTCATTACAAAACTTACCAGCCAGCGGAGTCCAAAGACCAAGAATCATGCAGCAAAACTGGAGATTATTGATGGTAGTTCATCAGCCAATTCCCAGCCTCTTCAGTTAAACAGGATCTTGTCAATGAAATTTGGGCACCAGGAATCCCCAAAACCCAAATTCCCAGAACTATTTAAGTCTTCTGGTTACCCCAGAAGACGTCTCACCCAGCAACCAGAAACCCACCCAAAAACAACAAACATGTACCAGCAATATTCTGCCAGCAACAGTCACCAACAACGAATTACTGAATGCCATTTTTCCATTTGAACTTGAGGAATCATCAAACATGCCATTATTTAGTGGAGCCGCACTAGAAGAAAAGCCAATTACTGCTATGTACACTGATGTGAAAATTGATGGCCATCACATCAAACTAATTCTTGACAGTGGTTCAGCAGACAGCATCATCACATGACAACTTATGGATTAATTAGGTCGCCGAGTTGATTGAGCTGCTAGCGCCAGAATTATTATGGCCGATAGAGTAACCAAGACTCCAATCAGCAAAATCCATGACTTACCAATCAAAATTAACAGCATTATAGTACTAATCAAAGTATTTGTTATGGAAGCCACCCAATACCAAGCCCTAGTTGGTAATGACTGGTTGTCCAAGATAAACACCACTTTGGACTGGAATACACAAGAGCTCCAACTCAGTCAAAATGGATAATACACATGAGTACCAGCAATGTGTGGCCACTTCAAGGCTACCAACACCACGGCATCACTAATCAACTTCGAGGAAAAAAAACCAAAACCAACCTGGGAAGCCTACCAAGTGTTGTGGGCTGACAAAGAACACAACAAGCTGCCACCAATACTCTCTTGGAACAACAATGGGAAAGAAAAGCAGACAAATGAACTTACCTGGGAAACTGATGATCTGACTTGGACTGACAATGAACAAGAAGAAGCCTCCAGTTGGGAATGGAATAAAAATAAGGGAAAAGGAAAAAAAAAAAAAGAAGAAACACCACCAACCACCACCATTTATAATTCCTACACCCACCACACTCCACAACAATCCAATTATCGATGGCCAAGACTTGTGTGCATCGATTGTGGTAAGAAACTGTCATCAATGGATGCATGCTGTGGTGACAATAAGGAATACCACACTGCAACAAAGTTTTACTGTTATCCATGCTTACTCGAACATTTTGGACAACCAAAAAGACAAGGGAAATGGGATATCCAACCTTGTCTCGCTTGTGAAAAGACTCTGCTAGATGAAGGAATGTGGAACAACATTCCAGGGAGAGGAGAAACGTGCAATGTGTTCTGCCAATACATAATCCTCATCAGCAACAGGGTCAAGAAGGGAACATCCATAGAAGCCACCTAAAGAAGAGCTGTATAGCAATTGGACAGTTGTCCACATAATGACAATGAATTATGGCAGATGGCAACCACCAAAATTGAAGGCATGTTGCCAAAAGAAATCAGAACAATTAAAAACAACCCACCAGAACCCATCGAGCTTGACTGGGACGCAGAACCAGTCATAAATTTTCTGGAACCAGAAGAGTTCTATGAACACTACCAAAACTTGGCACCCACTAGAAAGAAACAAAAACAACAGCTAACACAAATGATGTCACCATTGTTTAATTCCCAGTGACTTTGAATATTGTGACAATTGTGACCTCATTTACAATCCACCACCACGCATGATCTACACAATCCCCGAAGAGGAAAAACCAATCAGCAGCTGCGCATTGAAGTCGGAATCGCCACTCAATTCTGATTCAAACCCTAACAATGACGATGACGAGAATAATGGTTCCAGCTTCGTTCAAAATGGCAATGACAATGACAACAATATTAACTCAGATTCAAACTCCGACTCAAGCTATGAACAATATATCACGCTTCCTGACCTCACCAAGGAACAAGAACTGAAATGGTTCAGCAATAATAATGAAGGTATTATGTCAGAATGCGCACACAATACTGATGCAGGATTTGATCTGAGATATCCGGGAACAGAAATCATCAAATTGGAACCACATTCATGCACCTGCATTGATCTGAAAGTAGCACTAGAAATTCTAGCAACAACAATGGTTCAATTAGCATCCAGGAGTAGTTTAACAAAAAGAGGGATTAATATAAAAGGAGGAATAATTGATGTGAGATATGTGAGAAATATCATTGCTATGCTACAAAATGACTCAGAAAAGACCTATATAATAGAGCCCAATGAAAAGGGCAATATTCCTGCCTCTGGTTAGAATAGCTCAGTTAATATCAGTGGGAAAGAGAGAGGAATTAGGAATAATAGCGAGAGGAATACAGGGATTCAGATTAACGGGTAGAATAGATGTACTAGTTAATATGGCGGAAGAAGAAATTGTTGGCCAAGGAAAAATTATCTCAACTGGTCAAGCTATTTCCATTTCACCATATAACCAGTACATGCTAGCAATAGAAAGAAAGGGAAAAGACCAAGCACAAATTTTTGAAGCAGAAGCCAGTCTTTGTGAATTAGGAGAAGTTGGACTCATTAATCTCCACATACCAGCCAAAGATTACAGCCATATCAAAATTCCCATTTACAACAATACAGGAAATGTCATAGAAATACCAGCCGGAACTATTATTGGATACTTAAACACTGAAATGGAGGATCAACCACCAAATCCCATTCCAGACTTTCCACAACTTTGTGGATATGTTGATATCACATCACAAACAATATACAGACGAAGTGAATGTTATTTGCTCCAACCAGAACAATTGGAACAAATAAACATGGAAAACTTAGATTCATTCCAATGTATGCAACTCAAAATGTTGCTTAACCAGTTCAATGACATCTTTGCCAGCGAAAATGAGTTTGGCCAAACTGATATTATCCAGCATCAGATCAATACTAAAGATGCAATGCCCATCAAACAGCGAGCATACAGAATACTACCAGTCAGCCATGAAATCATCCATCAAGAGATCAACTGAATGCTTGACAATGGGTTAATTCAGCCATCAATGAGCCCATAGTTGTCACCAGTAGTACTTGTCCAAAAGAAGAATGGAAAGATCCAATTTTGTGTGGACTACAGAAAACTAAATAGTGTAACTCATAGAGACAGCTATCTAACTCCATGGATACAAGAACTATTCGATGCTTTTGGCAGAAACAAATGGTTCTCAACATTAGACTTGGACAGTGGTTACTGGCAAGTAGCCATGGATCCAGCCGACAAAGAGAAGATGGCATTCACCACGAGAGAAGGGAATTTTGAATTTGAAGTAATGCTATTCAGTTTAACCAACGCACCAGCCACTTTCCAATGGCTAATAGAAATCATCTATACTGGCTTATTGTGGAAATCAGTAGTTGTATACTTGGATGACACCAACGTATTCTCAAAAACATTTGATGATCATCATCATCATCTTCAACAAGTGTTCAAAAAACTGAGAAAAGCAGGACTAAAGTTAAATGCAACAAAGTGCTTCTTTGGCAAGACAGAACTAAAATTCTTGAGACACATAGTCAGCAAAGACGGCATTAAAACGGATCCAGAGAAAATAGAGATAGTAAAGAACTTTCCAGTACCAACCAATGTGACTGAATTGAAGTCATTCTTGGGATTCACAAGCTACTATTGACGCTTTATAAAGAACTTTTCAAAGATAACTTAACCACTCAATAATTTGCAAACCAAGAATACCAAATATAAATGGACAGAAAGTCAACAAGAAGCTTTTGATATTCTGAAAAGAAAGCTCATTCAAGCTTCAGTACTGATCTACCCAGATCACAACAAACCATTTATCATTACCATTGATGCATCCAGCCAAGCATTGGGAGCAGTACTATCTTAGAAGGGACCAAATGGCAGAGAACATTCAGTAGCATATGCCAGTTGAGGTCTAACACCAGCCGAAAAAAACTATGAAACACCCAAATTAGAACATTTAACAATATATTGGGCAGTTATGAAGTGGAATGAATACTTGAGCCAAAAGTTTGATATATACACGGATCATAAAGGGTTAACATCACTTCAAAAGCAAGAATTTGATAATGGCTGCCAATCCAGATGGAAAATAGCACTATTATGATATACTTATATAATACACTATAAGAAAAGAAAGGACAATGGAAATGCTAATGGTTTGTCGTGAATAAGACAAATCTAAGAACATTTTAACACAAAAATATAACAAACCAGAACAATACCAACAAAAAATATAACAAAAGATGAACATACAAAAATATCAACAACTTCAACATTATATAAACACTCAACAGTTCAAGGAGAATTTATCTCAAATGGAACGAAAGAGTATCAAACAACAATCAAAATATTTTATTACTCACCAAAATATACTTTATCAGAAAAATAGAAAAGATCCAGATCAACCAATTAGAGTAATTACAGAGCCAGAAAAAGAGACAATATTATTCAACATGCACTCAAATCCAACAACAGAACATTTTCATAAAGAAGCAACCATAAAAAGAACCAGAAAAAGATACTATTGGCCATCAATGTATTCAGACATCATCCAATATGTTCAAAATTGTGATGCTTGTCAGCGAAGAGGAGGTACAAAACCCAGTAAACCATTAAGACCAATCAAAGTAGGACAACCATTTGACCATGTTGGAATTGATCTAGTCAGACCATTAACAATTACCAGCAGAAGAAACAGGTACATAGCAGTAGCCATAGACTATCTTACTAAATGGCCAGAGGTGAAAGCAATTCAAAGAGCGGATGCAAAATCCGTTGCCGAATTTATTCATTAGGATTTGATCTGTTGACATGGATGTCCAAAAGAATTATTATCAGACCAAGAAACTCATTTTGTGAATAAAACATTAACAGAATTGAGCCAAAGATTCGGAATTAAGAGACCACTATCATCATCATACCATCCACAAACCAATAGATTAGTCGAAAGATTTAACAGAACATTGTATAAAGCAATAGCTAAACTCAGCCAAGAAAACCAGAATGATTGGGATTTGTTGATACCATCAGTACTATTTGCTTATTGAACAATGAAGCAAAATACTACACAAGTAACACCATTTGAATTAGTATATGGTAAAACAGCAACACTACCAGTGAAAATAGAAGTCAGCACATACCCAACCGAACCAATAACAGAAGAAAATTTCAAAAATACATTGTTGAGAAGAACATATAACTTAATGGAAACATTAGAAAACAAATGACGAAGAGCAGCTGATAACATACAAAAGTCACAAAAGAAACAAAAAGAAAGACATGATAATTAACTACCAGATAAACCAGTTGAATTCAGGATTGGAAACAAAGTACTACTACATCGTACCAAAGCGGAAAAACAATGGAGTGGAAAATTTGACCCCAAATGAGACGGACCATTTCACATAGAAGAAATTCTAAGAAACAGAGCTTACAAATTAAGATTGAATAACAAAATCTTGACCAAAGCAGCACATAGAGATCGACTGAAACCATACCACCATATAGCATTATTATCTACCAGTAATATTCCACAATTAGGAGTACAAAGAATACTAGTCCAACCAGATGAGATTCCACGAGATCTGGAACCAATCATTATTATTGACAACAACACATCCAATTGATTGACAAAAGAATATATAAGAACATGGTCGACACAACAGAAAATATCAGAAAAATGGAAATTACAGACAACATTTACTCACTAGCACAACAACTTTTTCAATTGATCCAACACCAGGAAATGGAGATTACAATCAATCAACAAACCATTTGATATCAAAATACTCAAAAGACATTACAACTCAGAACACAGAAGAAAACTGAAAATACGGTGGACAAAATCATTGTGAAAGTAAAATTAGCAATAAAAGAGTTGACAAAAGAGTTACTATATCAAGAGTTGACTAAAGAAACTTGGAATTGGTGGATACAACAATTCCCATGAAATTACTGTTATTTTTATTTGGGACAACATGTAAATATCCAGAATCTATATATGAATAAAACAAAATGATTATTCGACAAAAGAATACTACAACAATTAGAACATTTTGTGAGAAAGAACAACTTATCTACACAGGCCCGAGCCATATACCAAATACACATAGTATTTCAAGATAGACCAAAAATATTACTCAACAAAGCAATAGATATGGTTACCAGTAATCAATTAAGAAAGATCACCAATGCTCAATTTGAAGAATTACAGACCCAAATAACACAAGTAATTCTTGAAAACGAAATCCAGGAAATACTTCAAGAGGAGGAATTAAACAAGTTGGATTTTGACAGAGCTCAATATTAAAAGGAGAGAATAATGTTACTCATAAAAATATAGGAAATATATTAGTATAATTATTAGCCAATCAGAAGTAGGCATAGTAAATGTGGAATTTCAGGATTTCTCTCAGGAATTGCAAGATTCTAGGAATTTCAGGATTTCCCAATGAGAAATCGCAGGATTCCAGGAATTTCAGGATTCCCGTCATGAAGAATTGAGGAATTGGGGAATCTCAAATCTGTATATATAGCAGTAGTGATAAAAACAGAAAAGACAGAATTGATACCACAGAATCCTTAGCCTAGAGACAAAATCATCAAATAAATAATTATTTCATATCTCAACTCACTCTCTACTATCAACATGAAGTGTTGATAGTAATTGATACTTAACTACGCTGGAACAATAACTCTTGATCATGACTATTAATGGAATACTAATGTATCAAATTGCCTTGGCTTATTTTCTCTATTTTCTTTATTTTTATTTTCTTTATTTTATTTTTTTTCTTTGATTTTGTTGTTGTATACTAATTGATTAAAGGATTAAGCACTGAGTTATTAATGTCAAGGATAGCCTGGTAAAAGACCCAGAAATAAGGATAGAATTTTATATATTATCGGATAGCTTACTAGAAAGGCATGACTGCCAGACTAAATCTGGCCACCATGCTAAGAAAAAAATTGAGAAAACTTTTGGAAAGATACATCTACTATTGACACTATTGAATCTCTGTCCATTATACAAAGGACTCCATCAAAACCTTCAGATACAACACTTGCAGAACATCATCAACAGAAGTAGTTTTTAAGCACCAAGTTATGAATTTGTTATTTAATTTAACAGCAGAAATAGTCACCTGTAACACTGGTCATATAATGAAATAAAAATTAATTAATGGATGGAGATAATTTTTTTTTTGTCAATAACTTCTTCTTTTGCCATATTAACTGGTATATCTATTCTACTTATGGATCTGAATTCACTTATTTTTTTTGCTGTCATTCTTAATTTTTCTCTATTTTCTATTGATATTAGCTGAGCTATTTTAACCAAAAGTAGGAATATTGCCTGTGCTATTTTTTTGTTAAGTTTAATAATATAAGCTTTTTCTGAATTGTTTTGTAGTATTGTAATGATATTTTCTACATATTCTGCATCAATTATTTTTTCTCTTATATTAATCTTTTTTTTTGCTAAACTACTTCTAGATGCTAGTTGAACTATTGTTGTTGCTAGGATTTTCAGTGCTATTTTCAGATTAATACAGATGCACATATATGGTTCTAATTTGATAACAACTTTTTCTGGATATCTTAAATCAAATCCTGTATTAGTATTATGTACACATTCTAACATAATATTTTTATTATTATCATTGAGCTATTTAAGTTATTGCTTCTTTAAAAGATCAGAGAGTGTAATATATTGTTCTGAGTTTGAATTAAAGTTTGAATCTTTATTGTTATTATTGTCATATTAAATAGAGCTAGAACTATTATTATTGTCATTATTGTTGAAGTTTAAATTAGAATTGAATTTTAATTTTGATTTCAAGACACAGCTGCTGATTGGTTCTTTTTTTTTTGAGATCATGTAGATCATGCATGATAGTAGATTATAAATAAGATCACAATTATTACAATACTGAAAATCACATAATATTAAACAGTTATCACAAAGTCAAGTGTTTAATTGTAAATATTGCTTTTGTTCCTGTCTGATTGGCACTAAATTTTAGTAGTGCTCATAGAATTCTTTTGGACCAGCTTTGATATCAAAAAATACATCAAAATTGAGAATAAAAATAATGTCAACTAGTTTTAGTGGATTGTTTTTTATTTTCAGAATCTCATTGAACAAAGTATTTTTGATCTTGGCTTTTGCTATTCTCCAAATCTTGTCTTCATTGTGTGAATAACTATCTAAGCATAACAAAGCTTAGTTCCATGTAACATTGAAAGACATTTCATAACTCACTTAGTTACTTATGAAAATTGTGTATTAATACAAAGCCTCACACATTTCTCCTTGACCAGAAATGTCATTCCACATTCTTTCATCGAGTAGAGTTTTCTCACAAGTAAGACATAGTTTATTGTCCCACTTTTTCTGTTTTTTTGGGTAGCCATAGCATTCATGGTAGCATGGCTTGTAGTAATAGTATATGTATGTTCAATAATCTTTGTTAAACATAATTTAGGCTCTTATGGAGAACAGCTTTTTTTTGTAGTCTTTGTACTTAAGTAAAATATATGGTGGCTCTGGTCTGATGTCAATTAAATAGGATCTTTCCCAATTACTAGTAGTTTTGCTGATGGTGGTGTTTTTTTGTGGCTTGTTTTCTTCTTTTCCTTTTTTTTTATTGTCTCAAGAGAAGATTGATAATAATTTGTTGTGATTAGTGTTGGCCCACAAGACTTAATAGGCTTTCCAGGTAGGTTTCTTTTCTTCTTCCTCAAATTCTATAAGTAGTGCTGGTGTGGTGTTAGGTTTGAAATAACTGCAAGTAGTTGGTACTTGAGTGTACTAACTATTTTGGCTGAGTTGCAATTCTTAAGTGGTTCAGTCAAGCATAACATTGGTTCTAATTAGCCAGTTATTACCAATGAGGACTTGATACTGTGTGATTTCTATGACAAGAATCTTTATAAACATAATAATGCCATTGACTTCAAATAAAAAGTCATCAATCTTACCAATAGGCATTTTTGTTACTTTATCAGCAGTGATAATTCTGGTGCTGACAGCATAATTAACTCAGTAACCTAATTGGTTCATAAGTTGTTATGTAATAATACTGCCAGCTAATTTACTGTCTAGAATCAGTTTGATAGACTAACCATTGACTTTGACATTAGTGTACATTGTGGTAATAAGTTTAGTATCAAGGGCAGCTCCACTAAATAAAAATGTTGTTGTTGGCTCTTCTAGCTTAAAGGGAAATATTGTGGCTAGTGATTCATCATTAGTAATAGTTGTTGAAAGTATGTTGTTGGTGAGTAGTTAGATTTGATTGGGTTTCTGGTTGCTGAGTTTGGCCTCTTCTGGAGTAACTAAGAGACTTAAATAGTTTTGGGAATTTGGGTTTTGATTGTACTCAGTTCCCAAACTCTGCTAGTGAAATTCTGATAGTTGACTTAATAAACTGGAGATTGATTAGTGTATTACTATTACTAATCTCTAGTTTTGTTGAGTGTGTGTAATTCTCAGCTTTTGAGTTTTGGGTGATATTTGAGCTAAATTTGATGGTAGTGTTTGAATTGGTTGCAGTTGATAGATTATTTGTGATTGTACTGAAGATAAATATATTAATTGTTGCATTATTTGTAAGTAATAGAGTTAATATGAATCTTAATTTGGGAAATAGTTTGGAGTTTAAAACCAACAATTGGGATTTTAATATTAATTTTCTGATCATAAATTATCATTATAACAGCAATCAATTCTGATGTAATCTTATTTACCACAATTGTGGCAGATATGTATTTCTGGCTGTTATGGTTGATTGGTTGACAATAAAAGATGTGACTGATTTTGGAAACAATTTGAGTTTCCTTGATTATTATATTATTGTGGAGATTAATAGATAGTCTGATTGTTAGCTAAATATTCTTCCAATTTTTGGTTGATTAAATCACTGAATTGTTTCAATTTAGAATTCAATTTAGATGATCTGTTTATCATTAGATTTATGGCTTGGGCATGATTGGCTTTGAGTTCAGCTAATTCAAAGTTTCTGGCATGTATAACAGTGGCTTAAAAATTGCCTGGATGTAATAGATATACATATTATAAAATATTACTGTGCAGACCACAAATAAACTGGTTCAAAATTTGCAGTTCTGTAAAGTAAACTGTGTCAATTGCTTGAATTTGGCACAAAGTCCAGTAGAAGCATCTCAGGTAAGTGGTGACAGTTTTAGTATCTTCTTGTTTAATGATGATAAAAGTATTGGCTAAGCAGTTAATGTTGTTATTATTATTAAAATATTTTAGGAACTCAAGTTTAAACATATTGAAATCTTGGAGTTTATTTGCCAAACTTTAATACCATAAGTTAGTAGTATTTTGAAAAAAGTATGGGATGGCTTGTAGTGCTCTGGCATCATTTCATCTATTGGCTGCAATTGTTTTTTCCATATTATTTAACTATACTTGTGTATTATTCTCTTTGTTAGTAAATTTTTCTAGTTTGGTAATTAGTGTGTAGACTATTGGTGCTGCGATTGGTTGTTGTGGTAGGTTTTGTTGTTGAAATTATGGCTGTAGCTGAAATTGTGTAACAATTGGTACAATTGGTGGTGAATTAATTACAATTTCTAAAAGTAAGTTTGGTTGATTAATAATAGTAAGTTCAGATTGTACTGATTATGCTGAGTTGGAACAATTGGAGTTTGAATTTCCAGGTTTTCTGAGATTAGGTTTTGATAATTGAATTCCTAATTGTCATCTTTTTTTTTCTCTAATCATGTTACTTTCCAAGAACTAGTGGTTCCAAAATTTGGTTAAGATGGTAGTAATCAAAATTCTGATGGTGTTGGAAATTGTGATTTAAATCTCTCAAAATAATCACCATAGGTTTCTAATAACTCTGCTTTTTTTTGTTTACTTTGGAATAAGAGTTTGTTTAATAAGATTGCCACATTTGCTGTGGACATATTTGTTAATGTTATATTGATGATACTTCCAGGTGTGTAATAGTAAGATAGATTAACTGGTAAATTAACTTTCTGTTTCTTCTAACTAAGTAATTGTATTTGCTTTAGGATTCCTGCTGGTGTTTGTAGTTTTTCTTTGTTTTTTTCTGCATAAGTAATAGAAAATGTTTGTTGGGTGTGATTTTTAATTTTTCTGTTAATTTCAATAATGATTAGTGTGAAATTGTAGTTTAATGGTAAGCTGGTATATTGAATTAATTTGTTGTAGAAATTTTCTCTTACAGATTCTGTATTTACTAGTTTTCTTAAGAAATATTTGATTCTTTTATTAACATAAAAGTTGAAGACTGATTTTACTAATAGTTGATTGTTAGTTAATCCCAAGTGTTAACAGTAGTATTAAAATAAGAGTTTGGTGAATTCTAAATGGTTTATTTCTCTTCTTTCAGATTTTGTTACTTTTGAGTGTTTGTTGTTGGTGCTAGTTCTCTGTAAAATTATATCTTACAGAGAGCACCAAATGTTACAGGTAATTATTTGAGATCTTAAATCAAATAACAAACCTGTAATTTGGTGCTCAATAATTAATATAGATGTTGATATCTAAAGGTTTTGGTATCTGAAAGTTTTGGTTAAGTTTTTTGTATAATAGACAGAAATTCAAATGTTGTTTTTATCTATCACTTCTCAGAATTGCAATTCTATTGAATTTTTTTCTTAGTATAATACTTGGTAATTCTTCTAATAAGCTATTCTTAATTTTTAAGTGTCTTACCCTTATTTCTGGGTCTTTTACCAGCCATTTTGACATTAATAACTCTGCACATTTAATCTTCAATCAATTAGTAAATAATAATAAAACAAAACAAAACAAAACAAAAGAAATAAGAAATAAGCCAAGACAAAAAAGAGTTAGTATCTTATTAATAGTCATGATCAAAAGCTATTGTTTCAGTATAATCAAGTATCAAATACTATTAACATAAAGTGTTAATAGTGAAAAGAGTGATTTAGATAATGAATAATTATTTATTAATATTGATAATTCTAACTAAAATGATTTGATCAGGAGATTTTGGTATCAATTTTGTCTTTTTTGCTTCTAATACTCTTGTTATATATACATAATTTGGGTTCTATGAGATTGCTTACATTTCTGAGCAATGTATTATAATTTCTCAAGCAATATGCTCACATGTTAGCTACTATTCTCCTATTGGTCTATCTGTTTTTTTCTACTATTTTTCTTGTATGCTTTTTCTATAAGTAACACCAGCTCTTATTATCTTACAAAACTTACTTTTAATAAATCTGATTAATTAATTACTAATTGTATTAATTGTATCATTATAACAACTTTAATAACAATCACAACAACAACAAATAGCCTTAATGGCATACACAGTCATTGCTAAACTCAAAAAATTCACTAATAAAGAAAACAATATTCAAACATAGTTGAATAATATTACTAAGACAATTACAGCCAATAATTGGGATGATACTAAAGCCCTTTAAGCTATTTTTTACTTTTTGCAGAATACTGCCAAATTGTGATATTGGAATCTTATCAACCAATTACAAATTTTTAATACATTTAAAACCACATTTCTATAATACTTTAATAATCACAACAGCATTAATAAGTTATTAACTAGTTTTATTACATTTAAACAAGATAAAACTGAAGTAATTACTACTTACTTGGAATGTTTTCACTGAAATCTGTGCCAAATACAGGCAATACAAGCTGACTATTTTACTAAGACACAAATCTTGAACCAGTTTATTCATGAATTATACAGTAACTTATTACAATAAGTATGCTCAATATACTTAAATATACTCTAAGATATAGTTATATATGTCAGAAATTTTGAATTGGCCAAACTTGAAGCTAACCATGTCCAAACTATTAGCTTAATAATAAACAAATCATCTGAATTAAATACTAAATTGAAGCAATTTGGTAAAACCATTAATAAGAAAATTAAAGAATACTTAGCTAACAATTAGGCAATCTATCAATCTTTTCAACATTTCAACAATACAGAAAACTCCAATTGTTTCCAAAATTAATCATGTCTATTATCCTTATCAATTAATCAATTATGACAGCAAAAAACACATATCTGTTATTATTGTAATAAACAAAAACACTTAAAATTAGACTGCTATGTAAGATTAAATAACTAAAAATTGGGAAATCAATATTAAAACCCTAATTACTGGTTTCAAACTCTGAATTATATCTCGAATCAAAAATCATATCAATCTTATTACACTTTAATAATGCAACAACCAATATATTTATCTCTTATATATTAAACTTTAGTATCAGTTATCTATCAGTCACAATCACAAACTATCTATTAGCCACAATTACAAATCATATATCAATTATTATCAATTCTAGTACTGTTACACAACTTTGCTCAAATATTATCTAGAAATCAAAAACCAATTATTATATACATCTAACAAAATTAAAGATTAACAATAATTATGTACCAACTGATTTTTAGTTCATTACAACAATTATCAGAATCATGTTCAAAGAATTCAAGAACTAGATACATCCAAAACCCGAATTTACAGAACTATTTAAATCTCTTGGTTATCTCAAAAAATGTTCAATCCAATCAACAAAAAACCAACCAAAATTAATTACTCACTAATAACATTCTATCAACAATCTTTACAGAAGATGAATTATTTACAGCCATATTTTTCTTCAAATAAGAAACCATATTAGAAACACCATTATTCAGTGGAACCACTCTTAACACCAAACTAATTACTGTTATATATACTGATGCTAAAGTTAATGATCATTCTATTAAGCTAATTTTTAATAGTAATTTAGCAAACAGCATTATTATATAACAACTCATGGACTAATTAAGTTATTAAGTTGATCATGCTGTCAGTATTAAGATTATTATCACTAATGGAGTAATGAAAATGCCTATTGGTAAGATTGACAATTTTTTGTTTGAAGTCAATGATATTATAGCATTAATCAAAGTATTAATAATAAAAACCATATAGTATCAAATATTAGTTAATAATGACTGGCTGTTTAAAACCAATATTATGTTTGACTGGAATACTCAGAAGCTACAACTCAGTCAAGATAATTTGTAAACTTAAGTACCTGTTACTTGTGGTTATTTCAAACTTTTTACTATATATTTACTGATAAAATTCAAGAAAAAAAAATCTATCTGAAAAGCTTATCAAGTTTTATGGATTAACAAAAACCACAATAAACTCTTATTAATCCTAACTTAAAAAGAAAAAAGAAAAAAGAAAAAAAACAATCCCAAACTATTATCTCAATATATATTCTATATGATATTATACCATTAAAACAACTAACTTATTGCCAATTCAAACTAATCTGCATCAATTGTGATAAAAAATTGTCAACAATAAGTACATGTTATGGCAATAATAAAGAATGGTCAATGACAACAAAATATTATTGTTACTCATGCATTTTTAAATGTTTTGAATAATCCAAATGACAAGAAAAATAGGACAATAAGTCTTGTTTTGTATGTGAAACAATTTTTTCTGATAAAAAATATGGAAAAACATTTCTGTGTAAAAAGAAACATGTAATAAATCATGTCAATATACAATTCTAATCAATAACTGAATATGAAAAGAGACTCTAATTGATGTTACCTAAAAATAAGTACTGAGATAATTGAAAAGTTATCTATATGATGAACATAAAATTTGGAAAATAATAAGTGTCAAAGCTGAAGATACTTTACTCAGTAAAATATTGAAGATTAAAAATAATTCTCTAATATTTTTTAAATCTAAATTTGTTTTAACTTTTAATATTTTCAACAATGCTATAGATAATTTAAAACAATTTCATAAACACTATCAAGACTTAGCATCAACTTGTGAAGAGCAAGAGCAAAGACTAGAATAATTAAATATGAGACTATATAAACATTGTCTAATTCTCAGTAACTTTGAATATTGTAATAATTGTAACTTTATCTACAATCTACCATCATGTATGATCTATTTGATCTTTGAGAAAAAACACCAATTAGTAAATATGTATCAGAATCAGAACTAAAAATTAATTACAATTTAAACTCTAATAATAATGACAACAATGGTTTTAACTCTATTTATTATAGTAATTAAAATGATAATTCAAACTCTAATTACAACTCTGAACAATACATCACACTTCCAAATCTCTCAAAAAAGCAGGAACTAAAATGGTTCAGTAATAATAATAAAGATATTATGTTAGAACATATATATAATATTTATACAAAGTTTGATCTGAAGTATTCAAAAAAAACTGCCATTAAATTGAAACCATATTTGCATACTAGTATAGATCTAAAAATAGCACTAGAAATTTCAGCAACAACAATGATCTAACTAATTTCTAAATCTAGTTTAGCAAAAAAAAAGATCAACATTAGAGGAAAAATAATTAATGCAAGATATATAGAAAATATTATTGCAATACTACAAAATAACTTAGAAAAAGAATATATAATTGAATCAAACAAAAAAATAGCACAAACAATATTCCTGTTTTTGGTCAAAATAACTTAGTTAGTATCAGTAGAAACAAAGGAAAAATTAGGAATTATAGCAAGAAAAAAAAAATTCAGATCAATAAATAAAATAGATATACTAGTTCATATAACAGAGAATGAAACAATTAATAAGAAAAAAATTATTTCTACTTATTAATCAATTTCTATTCCACTATATAATCAATATATGGTAGTTATAAAAAAAAAGGTAAAAAATCAACTCCAAATTTTTGAAGCTAAAATAAACATTTGTAAATTAGGAGAGATTGTTATTACTAATCTCTACATACTAGCCAAAAACAACAAACATATCAAGATCCCAATATACAATACAACTAGAGACTTCATAGAAATACAAAGTAGAATTATTATTGAATACTTAAGCATTAAAGTTAAAAATTAAACATTCATCATTATTTCAGACTTTCTATAACTTTGTGGATATGTGAATATCATATTACAAATAAGAAGAATATTATTTATTCCAACTAAAACAATTAAAACAAATAAACTTGAAAAACTTAGATCTACTTTAACATATATAATTTAAGATACTATTTAACAATTTTACTAATATTTTTATCAGTAAAAATGAATTTGGCAAAACTGATATTATCCAACATCAGATTAAAATTAAAAATGCTATGCTAATTAAACAATAAGTATACCAAGTATTACCAGCTAGTCATAAAATTATTTAACAAAAAATCAACAAAATATTGAACAATAAATTAATTTAACTATCAATAAGTTCATGATTATTACTAGTAATATTAATTCATAAAAAAAATAGAAAAATCCACTTTTGTGTGGATTACAGAAAACTTAACAGTATTACTTATAGAAACAGCTATCTAATTTCATAAATTCAAAAGTTATTTAACGTTTTTGAAAAAAAATGATTCTTTACATTAGATTTAGATAGTGATTATTAGCAAATAGCCATAAAACCAGAAGATAAAAAGAAAACTGTATTTACAATCAAAGAGGAGAATTTTGAATTTAACATTATGTCTTTTGGCTTAACTAATGCTCCAGCCATCTTTCAATGATTAATGAAAATTGTTTACACAAAACTACTATGAAAATTAATAATAGTCTACTTAGATAACATCAATGTGTTCTTAAAAACATTTAATAACCATCTCCACTATTTACAACAAGTGTTTAAAAGATTAAAAAAAGTCGAATTAAAGTTAAATACAACTAAATACTTCTTTGAAAAAACTGAACTTAAGTTTTTAAAACATGTTGTAAGCAAAGATAACATTAAAACAGACCCAAACAAAATTAAAATAGTTAAAAACTTTTTAGTATTAACCAACTTAATGAAACTAAGAACATTTTTGGAATTTGCATACTATTGTTGTTTCATTCAAAATTTCTTCAAACTAACACAACTATTTTACTAGCTCCAAGCAAAAAATATGAAATATAAATGAACTAAAACCCAACAAAAAGCTTTTAATATCTTGAAAAGAAAGCTTATTTAAGCACCAATACTAATCTATTCAGATTATAACAAGTTATTTATTATTACTACCAATATATCTGATTAAGCATTAGGAGCTGTATTATTACAAAAAGAAGCAAATAAATGAGAATAACTAGTGGCATATACCAGCAAAAGTTTAAGTTCAGCTAAAAAGAACTATAGAACTTTAGCATTAGAACATTTAGCTATTTATTAGACTGTTATTAAATAAAAGAAATACTTGAGTCAGAAGTTTAATATATATACTAATCACAAAAAATTAACATCAATCCAAAAGCAAGAATTTGGAAACAATTATTATACAAGATAAAAAATAGAATTATCACTATTTAATTATACCATATATTATAAAAAGTAAAAAAAAAAATGTAAATGCCAATGGTTTGTTGTAAATAAAACAAATCTAAAAACATTTTAACTTAAAAATATTACAAAAAAAAAATGAATACACAAAAATATCAACAATTCTAATATTAAAACAACAAACAAAATATTTTATTACTTATCAAGATATATTATATAAGAAAAACAGAAAATATTCAAATCAGTTATTTAGAATAATTACAGAACTAGAAAAAGAAACAATACTATTTAACATGCATTCAAATCCAATAACAAGACACTTTTATAAAGAAGCAACCATAGAAAGAACCAGAAAAAAATATTATTGGCTATCTATGTATCCAAATAGCATTTAATATGTTTAAAATTGTGATGTTTATTAAAAAAAAGGAGGAACAAAATTCAGTAAACTGCTAAGACCAATTAAAATAGGACAACTATTCAATTAAATTGGAATTGACTTAATTAGATCATTAATAATAACCAGCAGAAACAATTGTTATATAACAGTAATTATGAATTATTTCACAAAATAGCCAGAAGCAAAAGCAATTCAAAGAACAGATGCAAAATCCATAGCTGAATTCATTCACTAAGAGTTGATTTGCCAATATAGATGTCCAAAAAAATTATTATCAGATCAAAGAATTCACTTTGTAAACAGAACATTAACAGAATTAAGTTAAAGATTTAAAATTAAGAAATTATTATTATTATCATATTATTTATAAACAAATAACTTAGTTAAAAGATTTAATAAAACATTATATAAAGCAATAACTAAGATTAATCAAGAAAACCAGAACAAATAGAATTTGTTTATACTATTATTATTATTTGCTTATTGGACAATAAAACAAGATACCATATAAGCAACATTATTTGAACTTGTTTATAGTAAAACAACAATATTATCAATTGAGATAGATATTAACACATATTCAAAAACCAATAACAAAAGCAAACTTCTAAAAAACATTGCTGAAAAAAACATAACTTAATAGAAATATTAGAAAACAAAAGATAAAGAGCAGCTAATAACATTCAAAAATCACAAAAAAAATAACATAATAACCAATTACTAAATAAACCAGTTAAATTCAGAATTGAAAACAAAGTATTTTTGCATTGTACCAAAGCAAAAAAACAATAGAATGGAAAATTTAACTCCAAATAAAATGAACCATTTCACATTAAAGAAATTCTAGAAAATAGAGCTTATAAACTAAGATAAAACAACAAAATTTTAACTAAAACAGCATATAGAAATTAATTAAAATCATATTATAATATAGCATTATCATTTACTAATAATATTCTATAACTGAAAATATAATAAATACTAGTTCAACCAAATGAAATTCTACAAGATTTAAAACTAATCATAATTATTAACACAAATATGTTAAATTAATATAGCAGAAAAATATATAAAGAACTAACACATATGACAAAAGCAAACAAAAAAATAGAAATTATTAACAATATTTACTTATTCGCATAACAACTGTTTTAACTAATTTAATACTAATAACTGAACATAAAAATTACAATTAATTAACAAACCATTCAGTACAAAAATAGAGAAAAAAAACTAAAACACCAATATAAAGTACACAAAAAAATTGAAAAACATAGTAAATAAAATATTAGCAAAAATAAAAAATACTAAGGACAACAACACTATATAAAAAATTAACAAAAAAAAATTAAAAATAGTAAACACAACAATTTTCAAAAAACTTTTGTTATTATTACTTAAGACAAAATCTTAATATTTAGAATTTATATACAAATAATACAAAATAATTGTTTAATATAATAATATTATACCAACTTAAACAATTTATAGAAAAAAACAACATATTTACATAAACACAAGCCATATATTGATTATAAGCAAAATTTCAAGACCAACCAGAAATATTACTTTATCCAACAATAAACATAATAACTATTAATCAATTAAAAAGGATTATTAATATCCAATTCAAAGAATTACAAATCAAAATTTCCCAAGTAATTATCAAAAAAGAAGTCAAGAAGTTAATCCAAAAAAGAGAGTTAGAAAATTTAGGAGATTTTAATAGAGCTTAATATTAAAAAAAAAATGATTACTCATAAAAATTTAGGAATTTTTAATAAAAAGATAAAATAACTAATTAAAAATAGACATAGTAAAAAAAAAATTTCAGGTTTTCTGGTTAAAAAAATTAAAAAATCCAAGAAATCTTGTATAATATTAATTATGTATATATAGTGAGAGTATTAGAAACAGAAAAAACAGAATTCAGTTCAGAATTAATACTAACAACTTATTAATTATTTCATATCTCTTTTTTTAAAAAGTAGTTTTCTATAACTTAAAGCAGAATCAAATTACATATTAATAAAATATTAATTATTATCTGAATCTATATTATCATTACTTGATTAAAAAATATTAATCACTTTTATTCTATTAATACTTTATGTTGATAAAATTCAATACTTAATCATACTGGATCAATAGCTTTTGATTATAGTTATTAATAGAATACTAATTTTTTATTTTTTTTATATTTTTATATATATTTTTTGTTTTATTTTGTTGTTTACTAATTAATTAAAAGAATTAAGTGCTAAGTATTTAATGTTAAAAATAGTTTGATAAAAAACCCAAAAATAAAGATAAAAATTTAAGGATAGTTTACCAAAAAAGCATGACTATTAAAATAAACTGGTCACTATACTGAAAAAAAAAATTCATGAAATAAGCTTTTAGAAGAGTACTGAAACAACTATTGAATCTCTGTTTATTATACAAAAAACTCAACCAAAACCTTCAAATTATTAAAATTTTCAGATATTATTACTATTATCAAGCTATTAAACACCAAATTATGGGTTTGTTATTTGTACTAATACTCTAAATAATTATTTGTAATATTACACTTAACAAGTTTAGAGAAAATAATTCATATATATAAGTTGTAATACTATAAAACTATATCTTTGTGTCTTATAACCAAAGAATTTCACAAATAAATTTATATTTTTAAGAGACTTTTAAAGACTAATAACACTGACATATTACATAAGCCTATAAAAAAAAACTTTCAAGCTTCTTTTATTCAAATTTAAAATAACAAATATTATTACTATACTCTATTAAGTTTATTTATAATAATAATAATAAAGAATATAATAATGTAATTTTTTATATTTATAATCAGATTAATAATAAAAAATATTTTAAAAAAAATCATGAACTTTAATTAGTTTTACAAAAAATTGCAAGATATATAATTTTGTAAAATAAGAACATTTGAGAAATAACTTAAATAAAATCAAAATATATAAAAAATTTATAAGATTTTTTAATAGTATTTACAATAATTATGTTAATTAGATTATGATTAATTTTAATTTAATAGATAACTATTATATTTATGATAAATTAAATTAAGGTACTTTTTTTTGGTGTATTTTTTATGATTTTTTTGTGTGAGATTAAGAGACAAAAAAATATATATAATTATAAGATAAATTTTAAGTTTGTTATTAAAATTGGTTAAGTTAAAACTTAAGTAAATATAATGTTATTTCTTATTACTAGTATTTTTGTTAATAATACAATTTGGATAAAAAGCAATTAGATTGTAACTTAATATATTTTGAATATTGTAAATAACTTTTTTTAAGTTAATAATATTTTAATTAATAATAATAAAACAGTAATTATTTTTATTAATTAAAGAATTAATATTTTTTTTTAATAATTAGTAATTTGTTTATTTTAATTGTTAAAAAAAAAGAAACTTATAGATACTTGAATATTTTTGTCTTTATAAATAATTTGTTTAGTTAAAACTTATTTAGATATGAAGTTTTTTATAAATAAAGTTTTAAAAAAATTTATTATTAATAAGCAATTTTTTTATTTGGTTTTAACAGTTTTATATTTAATTATTAGTTATAAAATCCAGTTCAGTTTTGTTTTGATTAATATTTATAGTAAATAAAACACTATAGTATAAAAAAGTTTAAAGCTAAAAACTAATTTGTTATTAAACTTTTTTAATAATACAATTTATTATTTTTTGTTATATAACTTGAAATTTTTTAAGCAAATATAAATTGAATATAAGCTAATTTTTCTCTTAAGTTTCTTAAATATTGTTAGTATTATAAACTGGTTGTTTAATTATAGATTTTTAAATCTTTAAGTATTAAGTTGGTTTTTTTATCATTTTTTGCTTTTTTCAGTTTGTTTTTGTATTAATTTAGTTAAAAATTTCTTGACTAATATGATTAGAATTTTTTTGGTTATAATTTGTCCTTAAATAGCATTCTGTTTTTGGTGTTTTAGTTTTATAAAGATATTTTAATATTTATAGTTCTTAATAATTTTGTTTTTTTAAGATTATTTATTTAATTAAATGTTTTAGTGTTGTTTTTATCAAATAGCTACATAGTAAAAATAATAAAGTTCTTGACTAGAAAAATTTTAAATATTAAAAACATTTTAATCTTTGTAAATTAGTTTTTACATAATTTTTATTAACAGTAATATATTTGAATATTCTTATAATTTAATAAACTTTTTTTTTATAAAGAATATTTAACTTTTAAATATTTTAAATTCTAATATAATTTGTTAAATATGTAATAAGTTATTAAAAGCTAATTTTTTTGTATTTTTGTTTATATTAATAGTTTTTTAAAGAATTTGAATTTAATAAACATAAAAATTAATGTTATTACATTTTTTGATAATTTGAATTTTAGTATTAATATTAAAGTTTTTGGTCTGATATTATCTATTTTAGCTGAATTATAAACTATTATATTAACTTTAAAGTGTATTTTTTTTTATATAATTACAGTCTTCTTAAATAGTTAAGTAGTCTTTAATATTTATTTATTAGAACTGATCTTGATATTACTTAATTTTTATAACTATTGTTAAATAAAATATTATTATATTGTAAAAATAATTAATAAAAAAAATTTATATATTTGTTAAATATTATAATATTTTTTTTTTATTATATTTTAATGAGTGAGACCCAAATACTACCTAAACTATGATACCACAGAAGGGATTATATTATAGGCATAAATCATGCATTTTTTACACGTGATCAGACACTCGACCCAATTAAGGACTCACTATGCTAAATCAAAAATAGGTGAGAATAACCCCAACCCATGAATTCTCTCAATGATATCATTCAGATTCCTAGAGTCAAAAATAAACTCACTAAAAAACAATCTAGTAGACTCAATATTGTCCCTGGTTTCAGCACCAGACATTTGCCACAAAGCAATAACACGCTCAATAGTGTCTTCACTTAAAAAGGAAGACTTAGCAGCCAGAACACCATCATAATCCATATTACCAAAGTCAATCTCAGATCTAAGACAAGCAATGTCCTTGGAAACTCCAACCATGAGGTTAGAAAAATTATTAGCAGCACTCTTCATGGAAACAATATCTTTCTCGACCTAAACAGCTTTAATGGCATTATCATCAAGAAGACAAGACACCAAAGCAACCAAAGAACCAATAGGCTTAACAATAGACTTAACCAGAGCAGCCAAATCCGAAATCTGCTTTTCCAAAAAGTCCAACCTGGAACTAACAGCAGGATTAGCAGCAGAAGCAGCTGAAGAAGCCACTAAAGGAAGAAACTCAGAAAGACCAAAAGGAGCAGCAGTCTTGGCATATGAAACAGAACCCACAAAATGAGACTTGAAAATCTTGGGAACCTTGAGAGTAAAAGGTGAGAAAATCTTGTAATTCACGGCCAGATGGCCCATTTTTTGACACCTAAAGCAGTGCCGGCAGCCAGGAGTTTCCCACCAGATATGGCATTTCCTTAGAGTACCAGTCTTAACTACAGCAGAATCCAAATCACCTTGAGAGTCAAATATAACCAAAGCAAACTGGGAACAATAACCAGAATCAGAAGAACAAGGGATAAAACATGTTTGATCACCAATCTGAGAAATCATATCACTGATTTCAAAGGTGGTACAGCCAGGGGGAAGATTGACCAATTTGGCCTTAAACTTATCATGAGACAAAATAGTCTCATTTTGATTCACCAAAGGGAGGATTCTAACACTATCCTTGCCTACCAAGACTGACTAATGCTTCAAGGCAGACACAGCAGAGTCTAACTTTTCAAAATAAACCACTACATACTGCCAAATACCAGCAGGCTTCAGCACAACATGAGTAACACTACCAAACACACTAAAAGCCAACTTAATGTCAGCAACAGACACACCTAAAGGTACATTACACAGCACAACAGCAGCAGAAGAGGAACCAGATTCAAAAACCACCAAAGACTTGGCAATTTTGAGAGTGGCCAAATGAATAGAGCTTGTAAGCTCAACCAGAAATGCAGCTTCCAAAGACTGTTAAGAAGCAAACTCCATACAGAAAAGCTTTACATTGTCTTTTGAAACAGATTTAGCACCCAAAAAACCATGCACAGACTAAAAAACAGTCTTAACATGAGCCAATTTGATCTTAAAAATAGCACCAGGCACCAGAGTAGAGGCCACCCACCCAGCAAACTTTTGATAACTAGTAATAGTTTCTTAAGCACTATCAGAAGTAGCACCAGAAACTAGAGGAGGAGATGAATCAGTTTCCATTTGATCAGCCCAGTTCCCAAGAACAGGTGACCCAACAGGAAGAGATTGTTTTGCTTCTAAAACCAGCAATGATCTGCTGGAAAACACCACATTTGGCAATACAGCCAGTAGTTGATCTTGGCCTATCTTGGATAACGTGCCGGATGATGCTACTGAGATCTTATCTAAGATCTTATTGGGAACCACAAAGAGGTTCGGTGTAACAATAGCAGAGGCAAGCAACTGTCCCTACTTTTCTGAACTTTTGGTCTTTTTGATTATTTTTTTTGAAGAGGTGGTGCCAGAAGCACCAAGTGTTGGGTCTATAGAGGGGAAGGCCAGCTTATTTACTGGTCTATTATTAAAAATTTTTGGGCTCTTAGTCAGGATGGAGGCAACACTGGAACTAACCCAAGTGTATCTCTTTAAAGGAACTTTGACTGGTAAAAAACCAGCCAAAGATAAGGAAGTTGATTCAGTGGTTACCAAAGATAGCTTTTCACAATTACTGGGTAAGGAGAAGGCTTCTAAAACGTTTTGCCTAGTTGCTTCTACAACAGAAAAAGCTCTTCTGGTTGAAATTTTATTAGATATCTTAGGACAGATATCAGGTGCAGCTTTTTTACTCTTTGCTCTAGTCGTGGTCATAAAATTAAGGAGACAAAGAGTTTTAATTTTTGGTTATTATAATATATATTGTTTTATATAAAAATTTTGTTTTTAAAACTTAATATTTGGATTTTTTTTTTGTTTTTGAAAATCTTAAAATTGCTATTAATAAGATTATGAGTTTTATATATGATTTAAATTTGCTATTTAAAGATAAAATTTGACTTATTTACTTTAAGTATTAAGTAATTATAAAAAAAAAATTTGATTCTATTAAATAGTTTAGTGTTTTTTTTTGTTAATGGTTTTTTAAGTATATTATCAAAGAGTATTGTTAAGTTGCTTAATATTATAAAGGCTTTGGATATTAATTTTAGCATATATAATTTGTGTTGTTTTATTTTTGGTATTAACAAAAATGTTTTTGTTTGTATAAAGAAGTAGTATTGTTTTTATTAACTTAAATAGCTGGTTATATTTAGTAAATACATAATTTATATTTAATTTAAATTACTTAGTTTAATATATTATATTAGATTGTATTTGGATTTAAAATTAAATTAAATTTAAATTCAAACAACAAGTTTAGTTTAAAATTTGTAAATATATTTAGATTTAACTATTAAAAATTATGTTATATTATTAACTAATTTTTCTTTTAATAATTTCTGTATTTATAATTAAAAAAATTATATTACTTTTAAGTTTTAGATATTAAATAAGACTTTATATTTATAATCATATTTTTATCTGTAAAAAAAACATATTCAAAAACAATAAATAATTCTTAAATTTTTAAGTAATTATAAATCATATATACAAAACAAAAAAATTGTGTTTGATATGTTTAAATATCAAATTTTTAATAAAAATAATAATTTAAATACAGTGTCTTTACTATAGAAAAGTAAAGAGTTCCAATTATTTATTTGTGTATTTGTTTGACTCTGGTGTCCATAGAGACCTGTTTGCATCCCATCTGGCTAAATGGCATGTTGTGTCCAGTTTGAATTCTTCTTTGTTTCAAATCTTACAGATGCTTTCTTTGTGTTTTTGATGATATGTTGTATACTATTATGAGCAAAGGATTTTTGTTTAGAAAGTAGTTCCTGGAAGCCATGTTCATTTTTAATAATGTTAAGTCTGTAGAGAATTTCATTGTTAATTTTGTTTAAAGCTTAAGTGCTGCTTATTATGCTTAAATTTGGTTGGTTAAGGCTAAATATAGGGCTTTTATAAAAAAAGATGATTTAATTTCACACAATGTTTTTGCTTTTTCTGTAGTTTGTGGTTTTTTATGTTTGTTTTTAACTGGGATTATAAAGTTACTTGGAGTTGCTAAGGCTTTTGGTATCTGTTTTGGTTTTTGCAAACATTGTTGCTTTTTTTCTGGTGTTAATAGTGTTGTGTCTGTTCTGTTAAATTCATAGTATTGCTCTGATCAGCCTAAATAGCTAATTATATGTAGAAAGTACATAATTTATGCCTAGTTTAGATTACTTAATCTGATGTATTATGCTAAATAGTATTTGGGCCTCACTTGTTAAACGTAATAAATAAATAAAAATATAGTTTTTTAGTTAAATTGGTTTTTAATTAACTTATAATTTTTTTGAATATTTTGTTTTTTTTATGATATTTTTTTATTGTAATATATATTGTTTGGTAAAAAGCCTCTAAATAATGCCATAAAAATTTAATAGTATTCATAATTTCACAAGAAAATAATATATGTACATATTTTAAGACTATATATTTAGCTGTTTTTTTTCTTTTGTTTACTTAAACTTATCAAAATAATTTTATATTTTACTTTAAAAACTATGTTTATCAAAAATATTAAATAAGTTTATTTTAGTAAGTTGAAAAATAGAGTTGTTATACATATATAGTTTTATATATATCTTTAACCAATTATAGTAATTAAACAAAATAATAATTAATGAACAAATAATAAAAAATATATATTTTTTTTTAATTCTATTGAACTTAAACAAATTTGTGGAATTTTTACTTTGAAAATTTGGTTTGGCTTTCATTGGATCTTTATATATTAATGACATATTTTCTGGTTTTTTTAATCAATTATTTATATATTATATTCGTGTAACCGTTTTAGGTGTTTGTGTAGTATTTTATGTAATACAAATATTATATATGAAGTTAATTGTCTTGTATTACATATATGGGTCGAAAGTCACATGATTTCTCAAGATAGTTCCTGGAATAGGGTGTTCTATTTAGATTATTTCTTTTAAAAAAACTGTATTAAGTCTTTTTTTTAAATTAATTTTGAACAAGAAAGCTTTAAAAAATAAAAAGATTTTGTTAAAAAATAACTGCTTTAATAATATTTTGCTTTAAGTTATTATATATATTAGTTTATTTTAAGAAATTATTTATATACATTTTCGAATTTATAACAATTCGTAATAATTTTTAACTATTAACATTGTTTTCTTTTATAAGTGAAATAATATAAATTTTGTCATCTCCTGATTTAAGTTAATAAAATATGTTAAATAAATAAAACAAGTAAATCAGAAATTCAAAAATTACTGACTATAAGATAGTAAAAAAAATCATTTGAGTAAAAATTATGATCTCCTGCATCAACACATCAACGCTCGTGAAAAATACAAATAAAGTATGGTTGGGAATATGGATGTACGTGAAATTACTAAACAAATTTTTTTGCCAAAAGTAGGACAAATTTTTGAACCAAGTTATCAATTAATTAATGGCTCAACCCACTCCTGCTGGTTTACATATAACAGAGTTTGTTCGGCGACCAGGTTTAGGCCGCGCTGGCAAGCCCATTCGAGTCCGGGCAAATTTTTTTGAAGTCCTTTCGCTACCGGACGCTAACATACATCACTACGATGTAACTATAACCCCCGACGTGCCTCCAGTTTTGAACAGAAAGATATATGGGCAATTCGAAGATATGAATAGAACTAGCAGTCTTGGTGGTGAAAGACCTGTTTATGATGGTGGGTAATATCCCGGACTTTGTGAAGGAAAAGCTTTCACCGGAAGGATTCAATAATGCAACTTAAAGGAAGTTCCATACAAACGAATTGAATTTTTATGAGACTTTGCCTAACTGCCTTTGCTTAAAGAAAATTTTAACTTGCTGCATTAAGATATAACCCAAACGCAAATATTTGAACTAATTTTCTCTTTGTGATTAGGGCGGAAGAATATATTTTCACCAAAGGCATTGCCTTTTGGAGATTTTCTCACTTTTGATGTGAGAATTTATTTTGCTCACGCATCAATGGCATTTTTTTTATTTTAAAGTAATCTCCGTAAACTCTCGCCCGCGTATTGCAATATAGATTACTCTACCTGAAGATGATGGCGTGACAACTGCCAA
This sequence comes from Geosiphon pyriformis, assembly GCA_016748015.1. Taxonomy (NCBI): domain Eukaryota; kingdom Fungi; phylum Glomeromycota; class Glomeromycetes; order Archaeosporales; family Geosiphonaceae; genus Geosiphon; species Geosiphon pyriformis. The sequence goes on along the minus strand of JAAOMT010000590.1, from coordinate 376,496 downwards.
ACGCCCACCTCGATCTTTTAAGATAAAGATCAAAAAAGTAGGAGTTATCTATATGGAAGAGCTTCACCGTTTTCTTCAAGGCAAGAATAAACTTACATCCAACTGTCAAACAGGTATATATATTCGCAAATTATAAGTGAAATTCTTTATAAACTTTGAATGATGCGTTAAATTAACCGCCTAATTATATCAGCTATAATGGCCCTTGACGTGCTTATCAGACATCGTCCATCCATGCAATATGTCACTGTTGGACGTTCTTTTTATACATCTGAAGGCTCTATGCCGCTTTTTGGTGGGGCAGAAGTCTGGCAGGGGTATTATCAATCTGCTCGACCTGCTCAAGGTAAATAATCATATATATTATCGTAGTGAATGGTTTGACAAACTAAATTTTTTACGCTTTTTCACATTCTTTTTCTGAACAATGATCATAGGCCGCATGATGATCAATCTTGATCTGAGTGCCACTGCTTTTTACGAAGGTGGACCCCTTGTAACGATAGTAGTTAAATTGCTTGGCCGTAGAAGCCCCGATGATCTCCGACGAGGCATTAGTGATAGAGATCGACTTAAACTCGAAAAATCATTGAAAAACTTAAAAATAAAAGTAGTGCATCGTGGTGAGGCTACCTCCAAGCGTCGTTTCAAAATTACAGGAATAACACCCACCCCAGCTAGTAGCAGCATATTTGAGAGTGCAGAAACTGGAGAAACAGATGTCGCTTCATACTTTTTCAAAACCTATAGCAAACGCTTACAATATCCATATCTTCCTTGCGTGGTGGTCAGGAAAGAGACTTTTCTGCCTATGGAAGTTTGTGAAGTTATTGTGGTATTTATCGAAGCTTCTTATTTCACTTTTCACTAAGATTTCAGTTTTGATTTTAAAATATTTTTTCTAGGGGCAAAGACACATGCGTAAGCTTAATGAAAAGCAAACGGCCGACATGATTAAGTTTACCTGTCAAGCACCGCATGTTCGCGCTAATAAAATTAAACAAGGGCTTGATGTTCTTAATTATCGTGGAAACGAATATCTTCAAAATTTTGGAATGAGAGTTTCAAACGAAATGGCAGTTGTAAGAATAATATATTAATTATTTGAATGCTTAAATTTTTCTTCGTTATATTTATTAAGATTGCGTCCTGACAGGTTGACGCCCGAGTACTCCCCACTCCAACTCTTCAATACCATCCGACCTCGAGAGATGCCTCATTCCAGCCACGTGACGGAGCATGGAATCTAAGAGATAAAAAGGTGGCCACCGGAGCTACTCTCGGTTCTTGGGCTGTTATAGCTTTTGGACAGGAAAGAGATTTTCCCAAGCAAGCTGTACAGAGCTTTGTAAGGGAACTTGTAATAACATGCCAAGACACTGGAATGGTTGGAATTTTCTTTTTTCATTTGATTTAAGAGGCTCTTTATCATCAGGATCAACCATTATTTACTTTTTATAAACATCCAGAACATTCCAAATAAAACTCCGCCAATTATGCATGCTAATCCGCAAGGTGATATTGAAGGCGCGCTTAAACAAGCCTGGCTCCGAGCTGGCAATACAGCTAAAGCACAACCGCAATTAATTTTATGCATTTTACCTACGACTGGTGTGCCTTTGTACGCTGAAATTAAACGCGTGGGCGACACTGTAATTGGAGTTGCAACCCAGTGTTGTCAAAGCAAACACATGTTCGCCGCTAAAAAGCAATATTGCGCGAATGTCTGCTTGAAAATGAATGTGAAACTCGGAGGAATGAACTCCTTTTTGTCACCTGCACAAGTCCCATTCATCACAGACCGACCTACAATCTTGATGGGTGCTGATGTTACTCATCCTTCTCCAAGTGAATTATCAAACCAAAAATTGTTTTTAAATTGAAAAATAATTATTTTAACTATCATTTTTTTTCACATTTATTAAGATGATAGAAATGATCGTCCCTCAATTGCTTCCCTTTGTGGTTCTATGGATGCTAAAGCTTCTCGATATTCAGCTACCATTCGTGTTCAAACTGGACGTACTGAAATCATCGCCGAGTTGGCTAACATGGTGAAAGAGCTTTTAAAGACTTTCTATCAGACATGTGGCAGGAAACCTGAGCGCATTTTATTCTATCGTGATGGTGTTTCAGAAGGTCAATTTACCCAAGTACTTGAGGGGGAAATTCAAGCTGTTCGAGGTAAGAAATTATGTTCTCAGTTTCGTTATCTCCACACACCCATAAGTTTGGGTAATTAATCTCTTTCATTTTATTAGCGGCCTGTCTCGCACTTGATCAAAGTTATCGACCAACAATCACCTTTGTAGTTGTTCAGAAACGTCATCATGCTCGTTTCTTCCCTATGGATAAGCAAAATTCTGATCGTAGTGGGAACTGCCTTCCTGGTACAGTGGTTGAAACGTCGATTACTCATCCTTTCGAATTCGATTTTTGTATGTAATGAATTTATTTTCTGCTTTGTATCATATAACTCTTTAATAAATTTAACCCTTTTGATTTATTTATAGATCTTCAGAGCCATGCCGGTTTGCAAGGCACATCTCGCCCATGTCATTATCACGTTTTGTATGACGAAAACTCTTTCACCGCCGATACGTAAATATGTCAATTTTATTGATCATCAAAATATCTTTCAATATTAAATTTCTAACAATTTGCAATGTAGACTTCAGACACTATCATACAACTTGTGCTATCTTTACGCAAGATGCACTCGTGCGGTATCACTGGTATGACGTTATTTATTATACATTTTTTATCACAGCTAATATATCTCGACTTTCTGGCAACACAGGTTCCCCCAGTTTACTATGCTCATCTAGTATGCAGCAGGGCCCGTTTTCATGCACGTGAAAACTGGTCCGACACTGAATCGTCTGAAGAAGGTGCTGGAGGTGCTTCCTCTTTTGGCACCGTTAAGGCAGAATTGCAAAAAGTAAACACTCATTATCGCTTTTCATAAAAGAAGTCAATATTCCTCGTATACTAATATCTTAAATTCATCTCATATAGGTTATGTATTTCATGTGAAGAATCAATATTTTGCGATCTCGAAATAATATAAGAATTAGCGTTTTCCTTGCCAGCTTTTCAAAAACCATTCAATATGCTAACTTTTAGGGATAAGCCTCAGATTACGTTTCGTTATTCCTTGAATTTCCCCTTTATTAGATTTCTATATTTTTTTCTTTTTAAAAAATTAAATTTTTACTTTCACGGAATCCATCGTGTTCATTATGTGTGGAAAGAACTAGGGACCACAGACTTTAAACATATTACAAAAGCTATCAATTTCTGGATGATTGAGCAACCAAATAACCAAGGGCAGGAGGTTACGGAAGGCCCATCGAATCGTGACTACAAAAAATTTAAGCATGAGATGAGCTTCATCAGAAACGAATGAAGCTATCGCTGGAGACCAGATAAGCTCAGGAATGAAATTTTTTTGTTTTCGACAAGAGGTTTTTTTATGCCTCTATTTCCTCATTTTGGTTCCACTTTGATTCCATGGGAGTTTTTCAAAAACTTCAACTGGAAAATTTTTTGACGCAGTTTTTTTCATATTATTTTTGACAGTACGTTTTTCGAGGGTTCGTTATAAATGTGGTAAGTCCATTTTATTGTTAGCAATATTTTTATTTGATGATGAACAACCAATCTCAGACCTGTTCCAAGCCATAAATAATTATGGCACTGCGGATAAAGATTATTGCCTTTTATTCTGATTTCAAACAAAAATGTGTCTGGTCTAGATAGAACAGTTCATATCCATTTGTCTTGCTCATTAACTGGCTTATCCTTTTAATCATTGTCTACAATAGAAGCGGATATGATTGATTTCCTTTGCTCTCGGGAAGATAAGGCTGTATCGGCTCGAGGGGAAAAAGGGTCGTATTTTTGATAACGTGTTTTTGTCTTTTAAACTCAAGTTACTATGGCAAAGTTCAAAGATCAAAATACATTGTTTATAAATATATTTAAATAAATGCTGAATTTTATTTGCGTTTATATTTGGAAATTCTTTAATTAAAAAATTCATATTTAATTATGTATTTAAGCAATTATATTGCTATCTCAAAAACAATATAACCAAATAAAAATTAATTAATTTGGTTTTAAAAGCATTATAAAAAACAATTATTTTCTTTTATTTAATTAAGAAAATAAAATTTAATATTATTTTTTTAATAAATCAATTAATAGTTAAAAATAGCTTTTTTTTATTTAATAAATACAGTTTAACTATTAAATCTTTTTTTACAATTAGTTTTTAATTTAAAATTTGGCAATTAAATATTTATTTTATAGTATATTACCAAATTATAAATAAAATTTATAATACATAAATTAATTTTAACAGTATTCTTAAATATTATAAATAATTTAAAAAACCAATTCTTAAAAACTAAACATTTAACAATAATTTATTTAGTTTTTAAATCAACAAATAAACTTCTTTCTCTCTTTTATCCAAAATTCTCAAAAAAAAGTCAAAAAAGTTTTCTCTAAAAGAAGTTTTTTTTTTTTTACAATTTAGTATAATAAATCCAAACCGTTTTTGCTTGATTATGAGGCTACTGTTGGCTGTAGTATTGCTGTAATAAAGAAGTCTTTTAAAAGCTTTGGCTCTGTTAATAGTAAAAAAGATGTTAAAATAGATGTTGCTTCTAGGAAAAAGAGAAAAGATGGTGTTTTGAAGGATGGTGCTACTAGTGAACTGGTCTTGTTTGAAAAAGCTGTTAGTAGTTCTTGGAGGTCTGAAGCTAGTAATACCATTGAGTCTGATAGTATTAATATAAAAGAGAAGTGTCTGATAAAGAAAACCAGTGTGAATTATAGTAAAAAGAGTTTGTTTATAGAAGGTGATTCTAACCAAATACTAAAGAGTTCGAGATTGGTAACCAAAAAAGTCTTGAGTATGCCATTAGAGAAAATCAACTTTTTGGATAATGTTGATAATAATGACATTCTTTTGAATACTCCTATGATTTTCCTTTCTTTCTTGAAGAATTTGGTCAATATTTCTGTTCGGAAATCTTTTGCTATAGATATTGAACTAGATAAGGTAGCTGGGAAATCTTCTCAGAAAAAGCTAATAGTGGTCAGAAATCTGTTTTCAAAAATCAATGGTTTTGGGGGGGTCTCTATTCCCTCAAAATTCTCAGAGATCATCTATGCTTTCTTTATCTCTGAATCTAGTTTGGTGCAAACTACAGAAAAGGCAAGAGTGACAAATATTTTGGTGAACACTGATTTCAAAAAATCAACTAGTCATTTAGATTAGGCTATAGTGATAAAGAAAATTCCAGTTAGAACATTGACTGAGGCTGTACACTGTTACTCATAGAAATATAGGATATATATTAGCATGATTATTAGCCAATTAGAAGTAGGCATAGTAAATGTAAAATTCCAGGATTCCTCTCAGGAATTGCAGAATTCCAGGAATTTCAGAATTCCTCAATGAGGAATTGCAGGATTCCAGAATTGCAGGATTCCTCTCAAAGAAATCACAGGATTCCAGGAATTCCAGAATTCCTGTTGTGAAAAATCGAGGAATTGAGGAATCTCAATTATGTATATATAGCAGCAGGATTAGAAGCTGAAAAAACAGACCTTTTAGTTTTAGATTTAATCTAAGCAACTCTCCAAATTACAATTATTTAATAAATAACTATTTGTTATCTCAAACCTATTTCCACTATTAACACTTCATGTTGATAGTAATTGATACTTAACCACACTGGAACAATAGCTCTTGATTACAGCTATTAACGGAATATTAACTTGCAAATTGCCTTGGCTTATTTCTTTTCTTTCTTTATTTTATTTTATTTTCTTAATTTTCTTGTTTTGATTTTATTGTTGTTTACTAACTCTATTGAGGATTAACGCATGGGACACTGATGTCAGAATAAACATAACTGGTAAAAAACCCAGAAATAAGGGTAGAACACTTGATTGAGAATAGCTTACCAAGAGAAATACCGGCCATCAAGCTAAGAAAAAAATTGATGAAACTGTGGTTTCAGGAAGCTACAGAAAAAACTATCACCATTGAATTTCTGTCTATTATACAAAGAACTCAACCAAACCCTTCAGATACAAAACCTTCAGATCATCAACAATAAGAATAGCTTTGAGCACTAAGTTATGGGTTCGTATTTAATTCAACACCCGAAATTGTACTTCCTGTAGGGTATAATTTTACAGAGAACCAGCATCAACAAACACCATCCAAAAGTGGCAGAATTAGAAAACATAGGAGCAAACCATTTAGGATTTGCGAAATCCCTATTTCAACACTATTGTCAACACTTGGAATTAAACCACAATCATATATCTACTGAATCAGCCTTTAATTTCTATGTTAATGAAAAGATTTTCTCTTTGTTAGGAACACCAGTGAATACTGAATCAGCCAGGGAAACTTTCTATAGAGAATTAATTCAAAATACCAACTTGCCAACAAATCACAATTTTGCCTTCATCATTACTAAGATCAACAAAGAAATTGAACATTACATCCAACAAAGATATCCAATTACTTATGCCAGTAAAAGCAAAGGAAAACTACAAATACCAGCAGTAACACCCAAAAAGATACAACCACCTACTTGGAAGAAAACAAAAGTTGAATTACCAACTGCTCTATCCTATCATCACACACCGGGAAGCGCCATCAATATAACATCAGCAAGCATGTTCACATCAAATGTGATATCAACATTTGGACAATTTCCATTCCAAAATAAACAAAGAAAAACAGATCTACTAGGACCATACGGCAAATATTTTGAAGGATTTAAGTCACAATCACCAACACCATCAGGAATTTAATCACCACCACCTCAACCAGACTTTGGAACCACTACCCTGTGAAAACTATCTGAAGAAAAAGAGGAAGAAGAATCGGAAGATCAAGAATTTACTTACCAAAACTTGATCCTTGAAAACCCAGAATTTGGAACCCTAAACGTTCAAACTCAGCAAGAAAATCCAGAAATCAAAACTCCAAATATTCAAGCACCACAAAATCAAAAACCCAAAGTAATTAATTAATACTTACCTCCAGTTATCGTCATCAATCAACCACCAGTTGAACCAATTGGTCAGCCCATCCAAATACCGAACCAACAAAATCAACAACCACCTCCAGTACCACCTCAACAATAACAACAACTTCCACCACAGCAACAACAACAAATGACATATGCACCAATCGCAAAGCTCGACAAATTCATTGGCAAAAAAGACAATGCACAAGTTTGGCTAAATGATGTAGAAAAAGCCATTACAGCCAATGGATGGAATGATGCCAGAGTCATGCAAGCCATACCTTATTTTCTCAAAGATACAGCAAATTCATGGTATCAAAGCCTGGTTGACAAACTCCAAGATTTCAATGCCTTCAAATTAGAATTTTTGAGATACTTTAGCAATAACAACAGCATCAACAGATTAGCCAACACTTTCATTACAATTAAACAAGGAGAAACTGAAGCAGTTACCACATATCTGGGACACTTCCATAGAAATCTGCGACAAATCCAAGCAATTGATGCTAATTATTTCACAGTGCCACAAATTCTCAATTAATTCATTCGTGGTCTGCACAATAGCATCCTGCAACACATATGCCCATTGCATCCAGCCACTCTCCAGGATGCAGTCACACATGCTAGAAATTTCGAATCTACCAAATTAGAAGCCAATCATATTTATGCTGTGAACCTAGTGGTGAATGGATCATCTGAATTAGATTCTAAATTGAAACAATTCAGTGATTCAATTAATCAGAAGTTAGAGAGATACTTAGTTGACAATTGCTCAATTTATCAACCACCACAATGATACAACAATCCAGGAAACATGAATCATTTCCAAAATCAGTCATGTCCATCATCATTATCAGCAGCACTTAATCAGCCATGGCAGCCAAAAACGCATGTTTGCCACAATTGTGGTAAACAAAAACACATAAAAACAGACTGCAGATTTTATAGCAACAATTCATGATCAGGAAATCAATATTGAAACCTCGATTGCAGATTTCAAACTCTGAATTGTTATCTAAATCAAGATTAAACTACTTACCTGCCAATGACGCAGCCACCAATCTATTAACTACCAGTATATCAACCTCAAATTTATCAACCACAGCCACCAGTAATCTATCAGCCACAACTCCAAATAATTTATCAACCCCAATCAATTCAGACACTGCCCCAAAATTCAGTTAATATGACATCAGGCCACTCCAGACCTAGAATCACACAAAACTGGAGATTGGCGATGGTTGTCCACTGTTACGGTTTAAGAATTTAGCAAAAAGAATCATAAAAATAATACAAACTATTCAATCATAATATAGCACAGTAATAATCTTAGAAAGGTAATGATTAACATAGTAGCAAACACCATCTCGCGATAGTGGCAAGCACCAGTTCACAATAGCAGCCAACACCAACTGGTGATAGCAGCAAGCACCAGGTTGAAATATCAAAAAGAAAGTATTTTCTCGTAGAACTACAAACATGTATATATACAGTAGGTTTAATATTGGGAAAGAATCAATC
>JAAOMT010000590.1:332551-364105 GCA_016748015.1 Geosiphon pyriformis | reverse complement strand
GCAATTGCAAGGATAGCCTCAGAGAAGACCCCAGACAGTGGGTAGATTTCAGTTCAGCCTCTGAGAAGGAGTACATAAACACACACAACAATCAAGAATTAAAGAATAACTTACATCGCAACAGTAAAAAGAAAGCCTTCAGTGTAACAAGTGACCTTATCACACAAATAGAATTGAGGAACTCACGAAAGACTGATTGCAATTAAAGCGGGATATCAGCAATTAAATATAACAAGAAAACCATCCCGTAACAACGAGACACAATTGTTTCTTGTTGATTCACAATAAGAAGAATTCAAATACTATCCTTGCCCACCAAAACTGACCAGTAATTGAAAGCAGACACAGCAGCAACCAAATTCTTAAAATGGACCACAATATACTGCCAAATACCAGTAGACTTTAGCATAACATGAGTAATCACACCAAAAACACTAAGAGCTGTCTTAATGTTAGCAGTAGACATATCCAAAAGCATATTACACAGCACAACAACAGCAGAAAGAGAACCAGACTCAGAAACAACCAAAAATTTGGCAATTTTGAGAGTGGCCAAATGTACAGAGCTTGTAAGCTTAACCAAAAATACAGTTTCTAAAGACACATGAGAAGCAAACTCCACACAAAACAGCTTCATATTGTCTTTTAATACTAACTTTGCACCCAAGAAACCATGTACTAATTGAAAAACAGTCTTAATATAAGCCAATTTGATCTTAAAAATAGCACTAAGTACTAAAACAGAGGCCACTCACCCAGCAAACTTTTAATGACTAGTAATAGTTTCCCAAGCACCACCAAAAGTAGCACCAGAAACTAAAAGAGAAAATAATTCAGTTTCCATTTGATCAGCCCAGTTTTCAAGAACAGATAACCCACATTTGGCAACACAGCCAGTGGTTGATCTTGGTCTATCTTGGATGACATGTTGGATGATGCTATGGAGATCTCATTTAAGATCTCATTAGGAACCACAAAGGGGTTTGATGTAACAATAGTAGAGGTAAGCAATTGTTTTCACTTTTCTGAACTTTTGGTCTTTTTGACCATTTTTTTTGAAGAGAAGGTGCTAGCAGTACCAGATGTAGAAGCCATAAAAGAAAAAACCAACTTGTTAACTGGTCTATTATTAAACACTTTTGGGCTCTTAGTAGGAGTGAAGACAACACTAGGACTAACCCAAGTGTGTCTCTTTGAGGGAACTTTGACTGGTGAGAAACCAGCCAAAAATAAGAAAGTTGCTTCAGTGGTTACCAAAAACAGCTTATTACGATTACTGGGTAAAAAGAAGGCTTCTAAAACGTTCTGCCTAGTTGCTTTTACAACAAAGAATGCTTTTTTGGTTGAAATTTTATTAGATATCTTAGAACAGATATTAGGTGCAGCTTTTTTACTTTTTGTTTTGGTCATAGTCATAAAATTAAGGAGACAAAAAGTATTTATTTTTTTTTATCTGTATTAGAATTTTTATTATATTTGTTGTTAATAAAATCTATAATTTTATTCTCTAAGATATAAGTAAACAATAATTTAAACTTGTTAATATTAATGAAATTTATTGTTAATAGTTTGTTAATATTAATATTTTTAATAAGAATTTGTATTTTTTGTAAAAATTTTTGTTCAATATTTAATAGATAAACTAATATTTACTTATTATCTAAAATTTTTGTATAATGCTAACAGTTTTAAATTGTAATTATTATTACTATTAATTATATATTAATTAAAAAATAATTATATTTTTTAATATTATTGTTAATATTAAAATTTTATTATTATATTAATTAATAAAATAAAAAAAACAATTTTCAGTATTTATATTTTTAAAAGATACAATAATTTTTATATTTAATAGTTACAAATAAAATATTGTGTTAAATAGTAAATATTTAATCATAATATTAGATAATATAAAAGATTTTTTATTATAAAAACCTGTATTATTAAATAATAACAAATTTTTTTTATTCTTATAATGCATTTTTTTATTTAATAAATTAAGTTATTCACTAAAAATATCTGTTTACATTTATGTTTTTGTATTGTAACAATAAGTAATTAAAAGTATATCTTATTAATATTACGAAAAATTTTTAACTTTGTAGCTTTACCAATAACTAAAGACTATAACTTAATGCTGTTTGTTGTATTATAAACAAAAAATATAATAATTCGACTTTTATTATACTTGATATTAATAATAAGTCTTTTTATCAAAGTTGTATTTAGTAGTATTCTAAAAAATAATATTATTTTTTTAATATTATAAATATTGTTTAAGTCATATTTGCTGATAATTTTGTATAGTTGTTTTTATTTTTTTGGTAAAATTTTTAAAAGAATATTGTTTGTTTTGCCATATATTTTAATATGATGTAAATTATACCATTTTTTAAACTTTCTTAACTAATTATTTGATGTTTTAAAATTATTTTTTTCTAAAAACTTTTGGGCAAACTTAAGTGCTTTTATTTATAAAAAATTTTCAATAAAAAGCAGTTAGTAGCTAATGTTTTAAATATTTATTCTTTTAATATATTATTTATCTTTACAAATATTTCTTTTTTGTTTTTTGTCAATTAACCAAAGTTGTTAAATATATTCTTTTCAATTTATCAGTTTAATTTTACAAGTATTTTTGTTATAGTAGAATAATTAACTTTTAAATTAAATATTTTGATTAATCTATTTGTTAAGTAATAAAAATATTCTAATTTATACTAACAAAAAACTTTTTTAATCTTTAAAGAAATTGCTGCTTATTTTTAATTTACATTTTTTGGCATATTTATGAAAATAAAACAATAGTTTTTGGTTTATACATTTTTTAATATATTTTGTTTTTGTAATATATTAATGTATCTGTTATGTTTTAAACATTATTTTGGTTTAAATATTATTTAAAATATTTTATATTTAATTAAATATATAAAGTGCTTTAAATTATAAAAAACATTTCAAATTATAAAAATAAAGATTTTAATTTAATATATTCAATATTTTATAATTAAAATCACATTAGATTTTTATTATTATTTACAGTATATTTGAATTCATGTAATTGTATTTTTAATAAAAAATTAATTTTATTATTTTTTATTGTTAATTTATTTTGAATTATTACTCTTTTAAAATATATTACAGCTTAATAAATTAATAATAATAAGTTTTATAATACTTTATTAATAATAAGAAACTTTTTTCAATATTATTTTTGTAAATAAAATTATATAAACTGTAAAATTTTAAGTACAGAAAATAACAAATTTTTAGTAAAAAAAACCTAATTTTTGATAATATATTTTACACTTTTTGTCTTTTGCTTACTTTTATCTATAACTAATGATCAATAATAAAGACTGTTAATTTAATTTTTTATATACTTGTATAATTATATAGAAGATAGGACAGTATTATATTGTCAAGTTTTCCAAATACAAAAACATTTATATTAATCATACAAATACTATAGCTAATAAAAATAATTAACAATTTATTTTTTTATTTTAAAAACACTTACTAATATGTTTTACAAATTTATTAATTATTATATTGTTTATAATTTCAATGAATTTTATTCATAAATTAGTAATATAGCAATTAATATAACAATAATATTTAAATTTACTTATCTTTGAACACTCTTAATAATAAATATAATAATAATAATAATCAGATTTACTTACTTTTAAACAGCTTTGACAATTAACACAATAATAATAATTCAGTTTATTTATTTCTTAATAGCTTCAATAATTAATCCAGTAATAATAATTGAATTTATCTATTTTTAAATAGTCTTAGTAATTAATATAATAATAGTATTTATTTTACTTATTTTTAAATAGTTACAACAATTAATACAAACATATTAATTAAATTCATTTATTTTTAGATAATTATAAAAATTAAAATGACAATAATAATCAAATTTACTTACTTTTAAATAGTTTTAAAAATCAATATAACAATAATATTTTATTTTACTTTGAATAATTATAACAATTATTATAGTAATACTTATTAAGTTTTTAAGCAATTATTTAATATTTGTAATTAAGATTAAGTAAAATATATTATTTACAACAATTAATATGTTATAATTTTTAGAATTATATTAATAAAATAATAAATTTATAAATAAAGCAAACAATAATAGATTAATATAAGTTTTATTATTATAATACTTAAATATAAAATAGAATTAATATTTTAAAATAATATTTAAAATGTTTTTTATAATTAAAGATATCTTATTTTTATTATTATAAGATTAATAAGTAAAACCCAACTGCTATTTAGTACATAAAACCAAACTAAGTGAAATAATCTAAATACAACTTATGTACTTACTACATATAGCTAACCACTTGGGCCAGACAAGACAACACTATATACTTATGTTTACAAATACATTACTATCTAAATTTGAAAAAAAAACAACACATCTTATGTCTACCAAAACTAACAGTAAAAGATTCTATAATACTAAGCATGTAAACCACTCCATTTAACAACAAAGACACCATATAACAAGACAAACTCACAACCAAACCATTATCACTGACCAGACCAGCCTTTTCTATATCTACTTTATGTTTGAACTTTATAATCTACACCTTGGTGTAATATAATTCTACCACAAACTTAATGTATTCAATAAAAGCCAAAGCAGCTTTTTTCTTTCCTTCAAAAACCAGAACAGCTTCAGTGAACCAATTACTCAACACAAAACTTTTGCAAATTGCAGCATAAAGACCTACATCCAAAAAACACATTAAAAGTGAATGCAAAACAGCTGAAATAAATAAGCAAAAAAGACTCATCAAAGATGTTCATCTTATAGCAGTCTTTGCCAAGATGTTCTTACAGAGACAAATATTACCAGAACAAGTAAAAACATAATCAAACAACTTCATCTTACCACATAGCAAGCACAGCACCCCAGAATAAGTTTTGTTATACAATCTCTTTCTAATCACTATCAGCAGCCATTTATGTACTGCTTTCATCAAATAGGTGTGCAAATTAGCCAACTTTCTACTAGTAAATTCCAATAGCATGTGCAAATTAAATTGTCAAATCTTCACAATAACAGTTTAGTCAATTTCTTTAATTATAGTACTCAGAATTATATTATAACCAGGACCAGTTTCTCAATGAATACAACAAATTGACTGGTATAAATCATGGACAAAGTAATAAGCATTACCAGAAACAGCACTACTTTTAGCAACCAAAAACTATTCTTAAATCCCAACTGGCAGAGAAAAAAAAGAAAAAGTGGTCTTACCAGTCAACATATTAGTCCTAATATTGCCCAAAATTCTTGAATAATCTTTAACTTTCATCCAATTAACCAAAATGTTTTTATTTCTAATTAGATTGACTATATGCAATTTTTCAATCCAACATTGATTACAGAAGTCAAGCACAACAGATAAAATCTCAAATACATAAGCATTAATTACAGATTGGCTATCTAAATAAAAAACCACAGCACAAGATGACAGAACACACTTCAAAGCCAAAGCAACAGCTTGCAACTTAGCCAAAATAGAAGACAGAAGTCCAGACACTTTAACTTCAATACTCATGTCTGCAGCCAAAAAATAAGCCACTGTTCTACTTGCTATATTAGCGGAACCAGTATCTTTCAAGGACTTATCTGTATAAACCTCTATACAATCTGACCAAATTTCTAACAAACTATCATGCACAACAAAGAACTTCTCAGAATTCAAAACATTCAACACAGAAAATCTAAAGTTAATAGCAGATTTGATCTTCAAAAGAACATTATTGCACATAAATTCAAAAGTCAATACAAATCAATAAAAAACAGAGTCTCTTAGATCCAACTTTTTCCACTCCCAAATTGTTTTTTAGTCTATTACCTTCTTTTTTTTGTCCAAAAATCTGTTACCAAATGCAACTCTAAACTGTTTCAAAGAAAAAACTGAGTCATAATATAAGGATTTTCCCAAAATACCAGACATTAGAAAATCTGCCAAACTCTCAAAAAGCACTAAGCAAATTTTTTGTCAAAGACAACTCATTTTCCAAAAGAATTTTTACTATACCAGCCAAAAAATTATTTACTGAGCTAATATGCAACCTAACAGAAAATTGCAAAGAATTCAAAAGGGACCACTTCAAAACTTGTAAATTCAAAAATTTATGCTCAAACAACTGCCCAAAAATACCACAGACATTGGAAAAAGAAACCAGTAAAGCCAATTTCTCCTCAGATTGTACTTGTTCAAAAGGTTTCAGACCATATAAAGAAGAATAATGCAAAACCTTATTGGAAAAATTGTATAACAGACCAGCTTTTAACTTAAAACTCTTTTTGATTATAACATCCTATTTGCAATACACACTTAAAGAGACAAAATTAAACTAAGTCCAATAACTAACTATGAGCTATAAAACAGCTGAAACTAAGTAAGAAAATTGTTTGTCTGTAATTGCCTTTCTAAGTACCACATTAAAAAAAAACCTAACATCCATATAAGTCTGAGCCAAATTGAACTTAAAAAGACCCTCAATAAACAGAAAAATGCCTAAGTAATAGTGTAATTCATCTTTTTTAGCAATTAAAATTGGCAAACCATTAATTAAAAGCAAGGCAGATTTGACATCTTGATTAATAAAAATAGCCACCATTTTGTTATTATTAATCAAAATATTATTGATAATAAAAAACTTATTAACAATATTCAAAATGTACTGTGCAGAAGCCTAATAACTTTTGACCCAAATTGTATTATCAACAAAGACACCAGCAGCAAAAAAGGAAGTTTTTCCTCCAATAGCCTCAATTTGATCAGACTTAGCCACAAATTTAGTGTCAATTCTGTATTCACACAAGTGCTCATATCTCTTTACTTTGCACAAAAGTGGGTTGTAGAAAATTTTCCAAAGAAGTGGGAAGAATACCTTATCTTAATTCAGACCATCATAAATCTTATAACTATTTGAAAGTCCAAAATCTGTCATCACTCTATTGAACTGATCCTCATAAATGGTGCCAAAAAACCTGATAAACTGACTGCACATTTTGATGCAATGCAAATTAGCCTTCAAGTAATCCCAGTTCACAGAATTATAAGCTTTGTACATATCCTGTAATATCAACTATAGCTCTCTGTTCTTTTCCAATACATCCTCAACAATTAATTTAATGACAAAAATAGGAGACTGAGTTAAAGTGCCTTTTAACACTAAAAAATTATTACTATAAAGAACATCAAATTTGCTACAAACCAACAATATTTGATCAAAGAGAATTTTAGATAAAATTTTATAAACTGTCTTAATTAATATAATAGGCCTGGTATTTGTTAATACTCCATTCCACTTATAAGACTTAGAGATCATTAAAACCTATGTTTTTTTTAGAGAACAAAACTACATTCAAAGTTAAACACAAATTTAACAACCCCAAAAGATGTACCAACATCTTATCTTCACAATATTTTCAAAGCTCATTAGGAATCTCTGACAATCCAGCAGTTTTATTATTTGGCAAATTACTAATAACTGAAGACAACTCCCTCAAATCAATCTTCTTCATAACATTTGAAAAGACATCATTATCTACATAATCCAGAGGCATATATTGATAAGACCAAAGTTCAAACACCTTTAGAAGCACCAACTATTTTCTCATCCATTCTTCTATAATCTCATCCACCTTAAGTTTTATCTTAGCAGACTCAACCATCAACTCATCATCTACCACCAAATAATTCAAAACAACTTTGCAAAATAGACATTCCAAAACACTTTTTATCATTCATTCCTTATCAGAACAGAAGTTTTCTATATGACAGTTAATTGTCTTTCTAATAGCCATATTTTTAACAGTTTTCGATTCATAGTATTTAGACTTCTGATATCTCTTTCTTACCACTAATAAATGTTTGACCAAATCCATTAAATTTATACTATTTAGTACTATGCTATTAATCTTAGATGCTTCAATTTTATCAATAGTTATTCAAGTTTTGACAAGACAATCAAAATTTAAAAAATTTCCAAAATTCTAACATTTCACAATTTTAGCAACAAGCTGCTTTAATTTAAAAAATTTTGAAGATTGTTTGTTCTATGAACAATTATACTTACTATATTATACTTTAGAAAACATCTCATTAGCAGCTTACACCATAGATTTCTCCAATACTTTCTACATCATATTCAAGTTACTTTTGTTTTTTGCAATCTCAAACACATTTAATCTTATTAATAGTTCAATAGAAGAATGTTCCTTAAAATACAACTACTGGGCCTTGTCTGCATTTTCTAACTTAAACTTCTACTGGTTCTGATTGGCCTGCTTATAAGTGCTATTAAGATGAACATCCAGAAGTCTATTTAAACTAACTGAGAGCAAAACTGTCTTATAATCTATATTAAAAAATTCTGACATATTATCAACTTTATGTAATGTAAATGTGGATGCCAAATTTCTATTCACAAAAATAAAATCAATTATTTTTTCAACACTCCTTAAATTATTTTAAGTAGAAGCTTTGGCCAGCAAATATATATTGAAAGTATTAACCAGGCTTAAACCCAAACAGAACTTGAAACTTGGACTCTTTTTAGATCTATTCTCATTAAAATTACCACCCAAAATCACAAAAAAGCTAGAATTGACTAACTTAGAAATCATAGAGTTGATATTTGCAGCTCAACCAAAACACATACCAATAGATGCTTTAGCATAAAAGTCCAAAATTGTAACTAAAAACTTGTTTTTAAACAAAAAATGTACAGAAATCAAACAACCAAGAATCTTATTCACTTTTAACACATGTCAAGTCTGAAAATTGTCCATAATTATAGCAACTCTAGCACCACAAAAACCAGCATCTAAACCAGTAGTAAAAACTTGGACTTTATCAAATTTATTCATGATTCAAGACCTAATATTAAACTTCAATTTTGTTTCAATAACAATAGAAATTATGTTATTCGAATTCTTATGCTAATAAACAATGTCTTCCTGTTTAGTTAAATTTAACATACTTTTAATATTGTATGTAGCTACCCTTCAAATAAGCTTACTTATTGATGTAAATAATACACTAAAAAATCTAAATTTATATACAACAGATTTAACTTCCCCAAAATTGAGCCAATAGAAACTTCAAGAGCCACCATTATAGATTCCAAACCACCAAACTTGGAAGTAAAAACCTTTAAACTACTCAAACTTAAATTTACAAACTTGTTTTTTAACACTAGAAAAAAAAAAAAAAAAAAAAAAAGACCATAGAATGTCTAGAATCATGTTAGCATCTAACATTGACAACATAGAAATAGGAGTAACTAGAAGCATAACTTAGGAAACAGACACCAGAAGCACCAGCTCTACACCATTCAATCTGCACACAATGCTTAATACTTGATTAGCCAGCAATTTCAAGAAGCATTTCAGTAAAGCCAAATAGTTATTAATTAAAAAGCCACTTTAAACAACCAATAAATTTCTCTTATTACTTAAAACACCAGAAGAAAAAAAACCAGACTTAGAACTGAAACTGACATGAAAACCACCAGAAGAAAAAGCAAGTAACACTATCTGTACCCAAGACTTACCACCAAAAGCAGCAAAATGGAAAATAAGAACACTCTTTTTCACATATAATTTAGCCAGCTAAAAATAACATTCTCCTAAAACAATCTTTTTAATAGTCTTTGAAAGCATAAAAGTGAATGTAATTGGTACATTGTACTCCAATACAGAATAACCAAATTTTCTATATCTTTCACATTGAATCAAATCTATTCTTGCCCAAAAAAGTTTAACACTTCCAAATAATAATTCAATGCAATATGCAGATTTTAAATTTTTTTCAGATTCAAAGCCAATTACAGCACAGCAAATTCTATTGCCAGTATCTAATGATTGATTGATAATACAAGTTTTTCTACCAATTCCTTCCAAAAGAGTGCTCAAATTATAAGCAGTTGTTCTCATAAGCAAAGTAAATAATAGAGTTCTAAACTGATTCTTTGATGCTCAGGTGTTATAATCTCTCATAGCTATAGCCACACATATTAAATTTTTCTCAATCAAGAAAGACCATTTAGCAGCCAATTGTTTAGCCTAACCCAATTCAGCAAATTCCACCACAGCCTTCTGCCATATTCTAATTAACTAAATTTTGATTAATTTAATTTTACCAAATTCAGACACTATAGCAATGATCATTTCTTTTGGCATGTTCATGAAAATTTTTTTAATGACCACAGCCTAATTTGAACACATTCTTTATTTCTTAATATTAACATTTGTAATAATCTTATTCTTTTTGGCCAATAAAGCAGCTTTTTTTATGCTGATCTTTGAAATAAAGAAAGATCTGATGATCCCTTCAAATTTTGAGGAAGTAGTAGCCCCCTCCCAAAACCATTGATTGATAAAAATAATTTTCTGATAAATTGGATTTTTGCTGTGGCAAATTTGCTTTCCATTGCTGAAAAATTAATATCCAAAGCAAACAACTTCTTAATTAACACTTCCACTGGAGTTTTGATGATCTTTAAATTAATCCATCTTTTGTCCAGAGAAATGGGCAAGTGAGGAGAAAAAACAATTTTATTGTTATTCATAGTAAAATTGGGAGAACTGAGTGGAGAGCCAAAAACAGCACCAGTATTGACATGTTTTACCTTAGAAGTGGTAACAGCCAAGTCCAGAAAAGACCCACCATTTACATCAGTTATGCTAACATCTTTATTATCACCAAACAGACTATTCATATTAGAATACACACTATCACCAGGCCCAAATTTACTCAAAGAGATATTCTTTTCATCACTAAAGTGTTTGACATTTTTAAGAACAACTTTTTTCTTTTGGAAAAAAAAACCATCAGTAGGACCATAAAAGACACCTTTAAAAACTTTTTTTTTAGACATGAAACTATTTGTAATAGTCTTTAAATTCACGAAAAATTGGTTATTAAGTAAAGAAATATTGATATAAACTAACAAAAAAAAAATAAAAAACTTCTTTTTCAGAAAATATGCTCTTTGAGCATTTTTGGAGATAAGAAAGAAAGAAGTTTTTTTTTTAGATATTTTATATAATAATATTTAAGACAAAATAATATTTAAAACACAATATATTTAATGTTATATAATTATAGTATAACTATAAAAAATAAAATTTACCTATATTTTACTATTATATTTGCAGAAATAGAAATTATAAAAAGAAATATATAGTAAAGTAACTATATAAAAATAATATTATATATAAATAATTTTGGTTTTTAAAAAATATAATTGCAAAAAAATAATAACTATTACTAAAAAGACTATAAAAAAAGTTAACTGTATTATTAATTATTATATAAAAATTTCTAATTTTAAAAAAGCAATTTTAATAATTTTAAAAATTAAAACAATTTTTACAAACCAAATTTTTTGCAAAAAACTATATATAAATTATTATTAAATACACAAAATAAAAAATAAAGCATTTAATAATAATTTTTAATGATTATTTAGTTTTATTAACAATTTTATATAATTTTTAATATCCAATTTACATGTAAAAACATGATTCAAAAACTTTACTTTTTTACAATATAATCTTAAAACTTTTAAATAGCATTTATTATAAAGACATTTTTTGACTATTATAAATAATTATTAATAATTTGTTTTTATTAAATAAGTATATAAATTGGCTAAAAGCTTGTTAATAAATTCGAAAAACATATGAAAATTAAAATATTATACCAAAAAAATATAAATTTAATTAATGTTTTTAACTATAAAATTAAAAGTTATTTTAATATTAAATTTATTAAAATATTAAGTATTTTTAAAAATAACAAAATTATTTACCAATAAAAACTTATTTTAAATTAAATTAAAATAAAATAAAATAAAAATAAGTTATTATATTAACTAAAATATTAACAATATTATTGTTTATTATTAAAATAATTTTTTATTTTAGATTAAATTACAAAAATTTTTTTAATATAAATATAATTAATAATCTGTTTTTTTTATTTAATAATAATTATAATAATTTGGTATTCTTAAAATAAGCTTAAAAGCATGTATATTAAAAACAATTTAATTATTAAAATAAATTACAATTATATTAAATATTAATATATACTTAAGTAATTATTTATAATTTAGTTAGTATTAATAATATTAAACCAAAAATTTAAACACTTATTTTTAAATCATTAAAAAAGATTAAATATTATTTATAATCTTAAGTAAATTCAAATTTTTAAAAAAATTATTTGTAAAAATATTTATAATATCTAAATTAATTTTAATTAAACATTTTTTAATCATAAAAAACAACTTAAATTATAGAAACTTTAACAATTAAAGCTATAAATAATATTAAATTCAATTATATATAGGTTATTTATTTAAAAACAATTAAATTTTAAATTAATAAAGCATAAAACTTTGTAACTTTAATTTTTTTCAATAATAAAAAGTTTTTTAATTAAAAATACAATTATATAATATTATAATTCAAAAATTTTTTATTATTCTTATTAAAAAATTATTTATTAACTTTTAATCTAATAAGAAACTATAATAGATTTTTTAATATTTTATTTATTATTTACAAATTTAAAAACTGATAATTAAACAAATAATCAATTATATTTAAAATATTTAAGAAATACAATTTTACTTTTAATTTGTATTTATAAAATTAAAATCTGCTATTATATAATTGATTTTATTATTATAAATATTATTAAAAAATTAAATAAATTTGTTATATATATATATTTTTTATTAAAGTTTAATGAACAAGACCCAACCACTATCTAATACA
Organism: Geosiphon pyriformis; assembly: GCA_016748015.1. Classification (NCBI taxonomy): domain Eukaryota; kingdom Fungi; phylum Glomeromycota; class Glomeromycetes; order Archaeosporales; family Geosiphonaceae; genus Geosiphon; species Geosiphon pyriformis. Next base: position 351,255 of record JAAOMT010000590.1, on the reverse strand, counting down.
ATAAGACGACATAGAGTCTTAAATTAAATGTGATTCATGCATTTTTTATATGTAATTAGCTATTCAAGCCAGTTCAGACTATACTATATTGAAACACCAGAAGAAAACTTATCCAAAGATGACATCTTTTGGACAACAAGAAACAAAGTTGCACTACAAGAAACCAATTCAACCAGCCATTCAGCTGTTTTCAAGGCATTATCTTTAACATCAATAGGCTCATGTTCTCAAAAGAACATCAAATTAGAAAACACCTCATCATCCAAACCAATTGGGTGCTTTGAATCCCCAAATATATCAATATCCTCTATGCAGCATTCCTTTTTTAGAGAAACCACTTTTCTTCCCAACTTACCAACAATCTTACTAAAAAAACTCATATGCACCATAACCTCATTGACCTTAAGGCCAAGTTTACTGCTTGAAACCAAGTCCCCATTAATAAACTGTTCAAACAATTTGACCAAGAAACCAACTGGTTTAACAATAGGCTCAACCAAAACAAAAAACTTAACCAAATCAGATTTCAAAGAAGCCAACCAGAAAGACACCAAAGAATTACCAATAACCATAAAAGGGGAAGTAGAAGCTGCCAGGGGAGGAAACTCAAAAGAATTCAGGGAAGCAGAAGCTTTTGCATAAGAAATACCACTCACAAAATGTATATTAAACACCTTGGAAGCCTTAGGAGGGGGAGGCAGAGAAACCTTGCAGTCAACAGCCAAATGGCCCACTTCTTGATACTTGAAACATCGCCAACAACCAGGAGTTTCCCACCAAATATGGCATTTTCTTAGGGTATCAGTTTTGACAACTGCAAAATCCAAATCAACTTGGGAACCAAACATAACCAGAGCAAACTGAGAATAACAACCAGAATCAGGTGAACAAGAAATAAAACATGTCTGGCCACCAATCTGGGAAATCATATCACTAATCTCAAAGGCAGTACAGCCAGAAGAAAAATTGACCAACTTGGCCTTAAACTTATTACAAGACAAAATAGTCTCATTTTGATTCACCAAAAGAAGGATTCTAATACTATCCTTGTCCACCAAAACTGACCAATGATTCAAAGCAAACACAACAGAGTTCAACTTTTCAAAATAAACCACTACGTACTGCCAAATGCCAGCAGGCTTCAGCACAACACAAGTAACACTATCAAACACATTGAAAGCTGTCTTAATATTAGCAGCAGACACACCCAAGGGCACATCACGCAGCACAATAGCAGCAGAAAGGGAACCAGACTCAGAAATTACCAAAGACTTGGCAATTTTGAGGGTGGCCAAATGTACAGAGCTTGTAAGCTCAACCAAGAATGCAGCTTCCAAAGACACTTGAAAAGCAAACTCCACACAAAACAGCTTTACATTGTCTTTTGATACCAACTTTGCATCCAAAAAACCATGTACTAACTGAAAAACAGTCTTAACATAAGCCAATTTGGTCTTAAAAGTAGCACCAGGCACTAGAGTGGAGGCCACCCACCCAGCAAACTTTTGACAACTAATAATAGTTTCCCAAACACCACCAGAAGTAGCACCAGAAACTAGAGAAGAAGATAATTCAGTTTCCATTTGATCAGTTCAGTTCCCAAAAACAGGTAACCCAACAAAAGAAGATTGCTTTGCTTCTAAAACTGGTAATGATCTGTTAGAAGACACCATATTTGGCAATACAGCCAGTGGTTGATCTTGGCCCATCTTGGATAACGTGCCAGATAATACTATAGAGATCTTATCTAAGATCTCATTGGGAACTACAAAGGAGTTTGGTGTAACAATAGCAAAGGCAAGTGACTGTCCCCACTTTTCTAGATTTTTGGTCTTTTTGCCCATTTTTTTTGAAGAGGTAATATTAGAAGCACTAGGTGTTGAATCTATAAAAAAGAAAACCAGCTTATTTACTGGTCTATTATTAAAAACTTTTGGGTTTTTAGTCGGGGTGGAGGCAACACTGAGACTAATCCAAATGTGTCTCTTTGAAGGAACTTTGACTGGTGAAAAACCAGCCAAAGATGAGGAGGTTGCTTCAATGACTACCAAAGGCAGCTTATCATGATTACTAGATAAGAGAAAGACTTCTAAAACGTTTTGCCTAGTTGCTTCTACAACAGAGAGAGCTCTTCTGGTTGAAATTTTATTAGATATTTTAGAACAGATATCAGGTGCAGCTTTTTTACTCTTTGCTTTGATCGTGGTCATAAAATTAAGAAGACAAAGAGTATATTAATTAATTTTTGTTATATATCTTAATTTTTTAATAAAATATACTTTAAATAAAACCAATTAATTAAATTATAAGGTTTTTATATGTTTTATAATATTAATTATTATTTATAATTTTTTTTAGAGCATTTTTTACTATAAAAAAAATAATAATAATTATCTAATTTTAAATTTTTTCTTTTGTTGATCCTCTAGCCACAACAAAAACTAAGAGTTGTTAATAGAAATACATTTTTTTTCCTTCTTTTTTCTTAGTTTTCGTAGTCATTTCTTTTAATGTGACTTTTTTTGTTGCTATAAATTCAGTAGACTCTTTTGCTAGTGGTTTTGGTTCTGTTTTGGCTAAGTTGGGGACCCAGTCCAGCACTAAAAAGAAAGCATATATAGAAAATGTCTACTCTTATAGTCTCTTATACAAAAAATCAAAAAAACCCAATATTGCCAGTAGTGTGATAAACTTATTAGCTGAATCTGTACCTATTAACATTTTACAAGCTGCTTGTAATGAATGCAAAGTGTCTTGGGATAGTAAAGTGGAAAGCAAGAAAGTTAATATTAGTGAAATATCTGATGTCGAGAACATAAACAACATAATAGCTGAAGAAACAAGTTACATAAATTCAAACATTTCTGAAACTAATAAAATAGTGAATGACACAACTTTGAGAAGGATACATACTAGAATGTTTGTTTTAAGTAAACTGCCAAAAATGCTTTTTTTCAAGAATTTAAGTGACAATAATGCTAAAATGGTGTTGTTTGCATCTAAGTTTTTTGGTCTCAATCTTTTCTATTAGCTAAATTGCAGAATAAAAAAATTAGAAATTTTAATTCTGCTAAATTTTTTGTACTGGATATAAATCTGTTGGCAATATTTGGGAAGACTACTAGTAATAAATTAATTGCAGTCAAAAAAGTTTTCTATCAAATTGATGGTTTTGGGGAGGCTTTTACTTCTTTAAAATTTTTAGGAATCATTAAATTATTATTTACATCTGAAGTAAATTTGAGAAAGGCTAAAGAAATGGCAATCAGTAAGAAGATTTTGGTCAATAATAATCTTAGAAAAGTAAACAGCCAATCAGATTAAAAAGTGATTGTCAAGAAAATCCCAGTTGATCTTCTCAAATCAGCTGTAAAATTAGTCTTTTCTAAATTTGGTAAGGTTATTTCAATCAGAATGCAATTAATTGGTTTATGGCAAAAGACTTTAATGAAGTTTAAGTCATCTGAAATAGTTAATTTGGTCATAGCTAAGTGGTCTGTTTTCATAAAAAAAAATTCTATTTATGTTATAAAGACAATTAAAAATAAACTATCATGAATGTCAAGAGATTTACATCAGACTTTGCTTTATACTCTTCCAATTGAAACTATGACTTATAATCTTTTTGATTTATTGGAATCATATGGTGGAAAAACTTGTTTCATTGGTTATAATCCCAGTTCATATGTGTGTAATAGATGTGTGATAGTGTGTTTTGCTAATGAGGCATCTAAATTAGCTGTTATTGGTTTTGTTCCTGTTTTCAAAGGTGTAAATTTATATTGGGTTGGAATTTCTTTGGCCTATTGTGCTCTATATAAACAATTTGGTCATGTTTCTGATGATTGTTTAGTAGGTAGAAATTCTGGTGGTTGTGGTAAATATGTAGTGACTCTTTAAGATTGGATTCATTTGGCCAACATATATAAGAAGAAACAGACTCCTATTGCATGCTCTGTTTCATTTAAAGGTAAAAACTTGGGTTCAAATTGCTGGTGACTCTCCATTATGTGTGGTCCCGTCAGTTTTGTCTGGTGTTGGTTTTCCTCTGAATGTGATATCTCTCTCTTTGGACTTTGCTTCTCTTATTAATTCTGGCTTGGTTGATCATTTGATGGTCTTGAAACACTTTTTGGAGCTTTTAACTGATCAGTTTTTTATTCTTGTAAAAAAATTGAACTTTGTGGAATTGGTGTTTTTGACTACAACTCCTCATGTTCCCCTTTTGGTTGTCCTTGTTCTTTTAGTTTCTAATTTGGATTTGAATATGATTGTAGATAATGTGTTGGTATTATTTGCCCTCTCTTTTTCTGTCAGTTTTAATGTGGTCACTGATTTTAATTTTAGCAGTTCTAAGGTTCTGACCACTAAGATGGGAGGCTTAGAATCAAAAATAGTGGTTATGAAGATGTCAGTTAATTTAGTTCTGGAAAGATTGAATTATTTGTGTTCTGGTTTGGGTTTGTTGGTTCTTTCTTCATCTTAATAAACAGTTTAGTTTGGAAAATTGCTATGTGTAATGTTCAAGGTATGAACAATTCTGCAAAGCAGAAAGATATTGTTCATTGGTACAAAAATATGGGCAATTTGATTTTGATTATTACTAAAACTAAGTTGAAGGATAAAGTCTGTTCATAATTTGCTAAAAAGTTTGATGGTATTTGTATCTTTACTTCTGGTGTGAACTCTGGTTACTTGGATTCTGGTGTTGCTATTATTATAAACATTTCTCTGGTTTGTTATGTGTGTAAAGTTTCTGAAGTGCCTAGTCAGCTTTTTTTTGTCAGATTACTCTTTAAGAATAAACATTCTGTCTCAATTTTGGGGTTCTATGCTGGTGTTTTCTCAGTAGTTTGGTTTTCTCAGACTGGTAATATCAACTCTTTTATTGCAAAAGCTATTAATAAATCTTTTTTTATTATTCTTAATAGTAATTTCAATGAGAATAGTTCTTGTAGATGTGCAAGTTTTCAAAAATGCCTTGATCTAGGGCTGGTCAATTCTTTGGTAAGTAGCTTAGCTGTAAAAAAGCCTACTTGAAAAAACTTAAGAAACATTTTGAAGATGATTAATTGCATGTTTGTTTCTTCAAATCTGGTCAATGCAATAATACATTGTGATGTTTCAGAAGTCAATGAGCATTTTAACACAAATTACTGAGCTGTTTCTGTGTCCATGAGTTTGAATGGACTATTGGATATGCAATTAAACTCTATTTGCAAACAAGCAAACAAGGATTGTTGAAAGTTTGATTTCAAGAGTACTGATTAGAATAAATAGAACAATTTTAAAGAAGCCATATTGACCAATACTACAATGTTTTTTGTTGAGTTTGCTGCTGCTATGAAATTCTCAGATCTGGATAGAATGTAGAATATTGTTCGTAAAATAATGACTCTTTTGGCTAATGAAATATTTAAAAAGAAATGGTTCAAAGGTTTTGATAGTGTCTTTATTAAGAATTCTTCAAGGTTTCATAAGTTAAAGCTTTTGGTTTCAAAAATTGTCAAGGCTTTTTGTGAGAAAAGTGTTGTCAGTTTTATCTTTCTTATAAAGTGATGAGACTCTTTGGATAATGTTAAATCTTCAATTATTCAAGATCTCATAGACACTAATGTGAGCTTTAATCATATATATTCTGCTCTTTATGGTATTAGAAAGTTTTATTGTGTATCCAAGCTTGCTGAATCTCTAAGAGCTAATAAAGTAAACATCAGGTCTGCTATAGATAAAAGAATAGAGAGCTTTGTAACAAATAAGAATTATATTATTAGAAATGTTCTAAAGCATCCCTTCCATAAGGTGGTGCTGGATCATCTGATTGTTGATGATGAACTAATTATGGAGTCAGATACAGTTAAATCTAAGGTAGATGTAATTATAGAAGATTGAACTAGGAAACATAATGTGATTGCTAATATTCTTAATATATGGTCTCATTAATATTAATTTTTAGAATACATTTTTGATGAAGCTTTTTCTGGTGTAATATGTTCAGTTAAGTTTGATGAACTTTTTGGTGTGATTTTTAATCTGCCTAATGGCAAAGCTGCTAGTTTCTTGGGTATCTTAAATAAGCTTTGAAAACATTGTAACAGATTAATTCTGGATATGCTTTTGGTGTTCTTGAATTCTTGTCTTTCTGGTAAATTAGTGCTCAGTCTTTGGAAGGAGACTTGGGTCTCAATAATTCCCAAACTGTATGAGTAAGAAGGGGTTTTGACAAACACCTAGCCTATTGCTTTAATTGAAACTGCTCACAAGATCATATTCAAGATTTTCTCTAATAGGATTTTATTGGCTTGCAGCACTTTTGACATTCTTCATGATAATAATCTTTTGGTTTTAAAAAGTACAACAATCCAGTTTCTCATTTTTGTAATTGGTTTAGTAATTAAGGATGTTTTGGAGAAGAACTGGGAGCTTTGACTGATTTTACAGAATATGTGGAAGGTATATGATTTGGTTGATTGGGAACATCTTGAGAAGAGTTTGGTTAAAATCAAAATGTGTAGCAAATTTATTCAATTTTTTGGTAGTATTCATAAGAGTTATATCAACAGAATTATGACTGATTTTGGTTTAACCAGTAGTTATTATGTTCATGATAGTTTAGACCAGGGTGAGGTCTTTTCTCTTCTCTTGTGGCATATATTTTATAATCCTCTTTTGCATAAGATCAAGAGACAGAAAAGTGTATATGGATACAGATTAAGTTCTTATTTTATTTCTGGAAGTGGTCGCATTAAGTGTCAGGCTAAACTTTTTTTTTTTTTCACTGCTAGTGCCTTCATTGATAATACAATTTGGATTGGTAGTAGTCAGATTGCTACTTAACATATTCTCAATGTTGCTAGTAAATTTTTTTAAATTAATAACATCTCTATTAACAACAACAAAACAGTGGCTATTTTTATTAATTGTAGAGTTGATATATCTTCTTTGTCTATCAGTGAATTGCCCATTTCTATCACCAAAAAGGGTGAATTTCATCAATATTTGGGTATCTTTTTTTCAATAGATGGTCTCTTAAAGCTTAGTTTGGCTAAGGCATATTTAGACATTCACTTTTTTGTCAATCTGGTTTTAAAGAAGACTGTTTTAGATAAGCAGTTCTTATATTTGGTGTTGGCTGTTTTTTATTCTATTGTTAGCTATAGAATGCAGTTTAGTTTTATTCTGGTTGGTGTATGTAACAAGTAAAATGCTTTAATTTATAAAGACTTGAAGTCCAAGTTGAGTCTTCCTATCAATTTTTCTTGTGATATAATCTATCACTCTTTATTTTATGGTTTAAAATTTTTTGTCCAACTTCAGTCTGAGAGTAAAGTGGCTTCCCTTATTAGCTTTGTGAATTCTGATGAGATTTTGGGTTATTTGTTTGCTCACAAATCTCATGACTTGCAAGGTTTATGTTGGCATCCTGTTTATTTTTTAAGTTTTTCTGTTTGTATTCAAGTTAGTTCTTTTAATAACTTTCTGGTGGGCATAGTTCACATTCTTTTAGAGTGCAATTTGTCTTTGGGTGGCTCTTTTAACAGTTCTTTTTATTTTTGTGATGGGGTGTTCATGTTTGTTGTTCTTGGTAAATCAAAATTTTTCAAGTGTCTCTTATTTCTCTGAAGATATGGCATTGTCTTTATGAATCAACTTTATAATTATTGTGGTGCTGTTTATAATTGGTACACTTTCAAGTGGTAGAAGAGATTGGATCTTCATAGTCTTACTCTTAAGTAATTTAAGCTTTCTACTGCATTTCTCGATGATGTGATATTTTCTTCTACACATCTTATTGTTTTGAATGATATTGGTTTTCTAAGTATTTTTAAGTCTTGCAACTTTGGTTCTGTTTGTGATCGGCTTTCTTGGGTTGTTTCTGGCAGTTTTTTGGTATATATGGATGGATTTCTGAAGAACCTAAATATGGTTAACATGAAAACTGGTACTGTGGTTTTTTTTGAAAACATTGATTTGGGTTTAGGTGTAGGTGTTTTGGGTTTGATGTTATTCACCTTGGTGGAGATACAAGCTATTGCATTGGCTCTGGAGTGTGTTCCTCTTTTTAGTTCTGTTTACTTGTTTTCTGATAGTCAATCTGCTTTGGATGCTTGTAAATTGGAACTGGGTTTGGTGTCTCTGGACTTTTACAATCAGTATTAGGTTGAATATTGACATATTGTTAATGTTGTTTGCAGTAAGAATTTAAGGATTTTCTGGCTCAAAGTGAAAAACCACTCTGGTGTTTTGAAAAATAAGCATGCTGATGCACTTGCTAATGCCACTTCTTTCTTTAATTGGTACTTTTCTCCCTATTTGATTGAATGCTTTTTAGTAGCTGATGGTTATATGGTTTCCAGCAACTTTAGACATTTTGTTTGTGATGTTTTTTGTTCTGTTTGTTATGCCCATTAGGAAGTTGGTTCTGGTTCTATGTTTTTAAATGTTAATCTGCATTTTGATATTGATTGGCTTAGCTTTTCATTGGTGTGACACCCTGATTTGCATATGGCTACTAGTTTTATTAGCAAGTTTACAGCTTCTGCATGTATTTATTTTATAAAAGCTTTGTATTATTGGCTGCCTATTGCTATTCAAAAATGTCTTTATAACTGCTATTACCTTAATGTATTGTGTTTGTATTGTAGTGTTGTGGAGATATTAGATTATGTTTTCTCTTGTAACATTGATTGTTCTACTTATCTTCAAATATTGGATACCTTTGTGGTTTTTTGGAAAACTCTTTCTGGCTTTTTTTATTCTTTGTTATGTATATTACAGCTGTTATCATTTTGTGTTTCTAATGTCTCTGTTTCTATGACTCCATTTAAGGATTTTGTTTTTGATGGTTAGCTTTGTAAAGCTATCTCTATTTTTCATGATCCCAAGATTGTTAATTTAAAGATTGTTGAATTTGTGCATTCTTTCTGTCTTGCTTTTAGGAATAATGTCTGGTTGGTTTATGCTAAACATTGTACTTACATGGAAAAAAATGGCCTGATCCTGATAAATGGGTCAGCTTTTGTTTCAGTTTCTGGTTTGACTTTAGGATTATCAGCTGGTATGGTCAGGTTGCTTGGTATCACTGAAGTATTTGGTGTTTATTTTGGCTTTTATAGACTTTGTTCATTTTTTTCAGGTATTGGTAATTCTGTTTCAGTTTATATAGTTAAATAGTATTGTCCTAATCAGTCTAAGTGGCTGGTCATGTATAGAAAATACATAATTTACACTTAGTTTAGATTATTTTTTTAATGTATAGTTCTAGATAATGTTTGGATTTCACTCATAAAATAAAAAAAATAAAAAAATAAAAAAAATTGAAATGTTTTTTAATACCAAAAAATTATTTTCATAAAAAACATTAAATTTGTTATAAACAACAAAATACAATCTAATAAAATCTTTGACAAAATTTTTTTGCTGTTTTAATTATTATTTTACAAGTATAGTTTAGTTGTTATCTTATATACAAAATTAGATTAAGTAACTTTAACTAAATACAACTTATATATTTACTATATGTAACTAATTATTTGAGCCAATTTAAGTAACACTACATATCTATATATACAATTAAACTACTATCAATATTAAAAAAAAATACACAAAGTAAATATCTATTAAGACTTATTGTTATTAATTTAATAATATTAAGCATACAAATTATTTTATCTAAACACAATATATTAGTTATCTTAAACATTATATTATTATTATTTACTAATTTAGCTTTTTTTACTTCTAATTTAAGCTTAATTCTAATAGACTATATCTCTTAACAATAGTAATCAACCAATTGACAGAAAAAACTTACTAATATAAAAATTGTCTTTTTATTATTATTATATATTGCCAAAAAATTCTTAAGTTAATTTCTTAGAATAAATTTTTTGCAAAACACCATATACAATTCAATATTAAAAAGAAAAAAGACTATAATACAAAAAATAATATGAACATTTTTTTACCAATCAATAATAACTAAAACTTAACATAACTTATAATAAATTCTTTCTGTTGGTTCATATTTTTTGAATATATAAACAAATAATCTGAGAATTCCACTTTTTCACAGAATAAACACAAAACATTCAAGTATAACTTATTATACAGTCTTTTATAAACAACAACTAAGAGTCTTTTATAAATAGCTTTTATTATATAAGTTTTAAAATTGGTCATAGTTTTGCTAATAAAATTAACAAACATATAAAAATCAGAATGTCAAACCAATACTATCTGTATTTAATTAATTTTACAAATAAAAAAGCTAATAATAATCTTGGCATTAAAGTCTACTTCTTAATACATATTAGCAATTGTCATATAAATATTTTAAACAAAATAACATATATTATTAGACATAGTAAAACTATTTATTACTAAGTATTATTCCAAAATTTCAATAAAAAAAGAACAGAAAAAAATAAGTAACTGCTTTAACCAATATTACAGATAATTATTTGGAGTTTGAAAACAAATAACAAACTTATAACTTAGTGCTCAATAGCTGATATAGTTGGTAATATCTAAAGATTTTGGTTGTTTGAAGGTTTTGTTAGAGTTCTTTATATAATAAACAGAGATTTAATAGTTGTTTTAGTAGTCTTCAAAATTGCAATTTTATCAATTTTTTTTTCAGCTTGGTGGCTAACAATCTTTTGGTAAGTAATTCTTAATTTTAAGTGTCTATTTGCTTACAGGAATCTTTTACCAAGCAATTCTTGACATTAGTAACTTAGCACTTAATCCTTAATCAATTAGTATACAACAAAACAAAATAAAAAATAAAATAAAAGCAAAACATAAAAAAAAATAAGCCAAGACAATTTAAAAATTAATATCTTATTAATAATCATAATTAAAAGCTATTGGTCTAGTATAATTAAGTATTGATAATTATCAACATAAATTGTTGATAATAAAAAGATAGATTGTAATAGTAATAAGTATTTTATTGATATTTAATGTTCTCATTTCAAGTTATAGAACACTATCATATAAAAAGATGGGTATAGAATTAAAACTAAAGATTTTAAACTAAGAATTCTTTTTTCTGCTTCTAATACTACTGTTATATATACATAAATTTTGTTATATAAAATTCCTTAAATTTTTTAATTTTCTAGCCAGAAATCCTAGAATTCTGGAATTTTGCAATTTTTCATATTAGAATTCTGTAATTTTGGAATCCTGCAATTTTTTTAAGAAGAATTTTAGAATTCCACTTTTACTATGTCTTATTCTAATTGGCTACTTTATGTACTAATGTATAATTCCTATATTTTATAAGTAATATTATCTCTTTCTTTAATATTGAGCTCTATTGAAATCTCCTATCTCTCCTAACTTTTCTTCTTTAATTAACTTTTGAACTTTTTTTTCAAGAATTATGTGAGTTATTTGGATCTGTAATTCTTCAAATTGGGCATTGGTTATTTTTTCTAATTAGTTAATAGTAACTCTATCTATTACTTTATTAAGTAGTATTGCTAATTGATCTTAAAATCTGGCATATAGTTAATAAATGGCTCATGTTTATGTAAACAGATTATTCTTCCTCACAAATTGTTTAAGTTGTTATAGTATTATTGTGTTAAATACCCATTTTGTTTTATTTGTGTATAAGTTCTGAATATTCAGGTTTTGCCTCAAGTAATAATAACAAAAGTTTCTTGAAAATTGTTGTATTTACTACTTCCAAGTTTTTTTTGTCAATTTTTAATATAGTATAACTGTTTCTGGTATTTCCATTGACAATTTTACTTTTGCTATTATCTTGTTTATAGTGTTTTCCAGTTTTTCATGTGTTTTGTATTGGGGTTTTTTTTTATTATCTTTGTACTAAATAATTTGTTGATTAATTGTGATTTCTATATTTGTTTGTTGAATTAATTGGAATAGTTGTTGTATAAGTGAGTAGATATTATTGGTAATCTTTATTTTTTATTGTTGCTTTTGGTTGTGTTTACTATGTTTTTAAATACTATTTTGTTTGATCAATTTGATGTGTTTGTATTGATGACTATAATTGGTTCTAAATCTCATGAAATCTCATCTGGTTGGACTAATATTTGTTGTACTCCCAATTGTAAAATATTATTAGTAGATGATAATACTGTATTAGAATATGGTTTCAGTCAATTTCTATATGCTGCTTTTACTAAGATTTTATTATCTCATCTTAGTTTGTAAGCTCTATTTCCTAAAATTTCTTCTATGTGAAATGGTTTGTTCCATTTGGGGTCAAATTTTCCATTCTATTGTTTTTCTGCTTTGGTACAATATAAGAGTATTTTGTCTCCAATTCTGAATTCAACTGGTTTATTTGGTAATTGATTATTATGTTATTTTTTTTGTTTTTTTTGTGATTTTTGAATGTTATCAGCTGCTTTTTGTCTTTTGTTTTCCAATGTTTCTATTATTTGTATGTTCTTTTTAACAATGTTTTTTGGAAGTTGGCTTCTGTTATTGATTCAGTTGAATATATATTGATTTTTATTTTCATTGGTAATATTGCTGTTTTACTATAAACAAATTCAGATGATGTTGTTTGTATAGTATCTTGTTTCATTGTCTAATAAGCAAATAATACTGATAATATAAACAAATCTTATTCTTCTTGGTTTTTTTGACTGATTTTGGCAATTGCTTCACACAATATTCTGTTGAATCTTTCAACTAAACTGTTTGTTTGTGGATAATATAATAATGATAATAGTTTTTTGATTCTAAATCTTTGGATTAATTCCATTAATGTTCTGTTTACAAAGTGAGTTTTTTGGTCTGATAATAATTTTTTTAAACATCCATGTTAACAAATCAAGTCTTGATGAACAAATTTGGCTATAGATTCTGTATTTGTTTTTTGAATTACCTTCACCTCTGACTATTTTGTGAAATAGTCTATTGCTACTGCTATATAACAATTGTCTTTGCTGGTTATTATTGATGGTTCAACTAAGTCAATTTCAATTCTATTAAATAGTTGTCTTATTTTAATTGGTCTTAGTGATTTACTGAGTTTTATTCCTTCTCTTCTCTGACAAGCATCACAATTTTAAACATATTAAATAATGTCTGGATACATTAATAACCAATAATATTATTTTCTGGTTTTTTCTATGGTTGCTTCTTTATAAAAATGTTCTGTTGTTGGATCTGAGTGCATGTTGTATAGTATTGTTTCTTTCTCTGGTTCTGTGATTACTCTGAGTGGTTGATTTGAATCTTTTCTGTTTTTCTAATATAATATTTTGGTAAGTAATAAAATATTTTGATTGTTTTTATGTTGTTTCATTCTTTTTGAGATAATTTCTTCTTAAACTACTGGGTATTAATATAGTGTTAAAGTTGTTGATATTTTTGTGTATCCATTTTTTTGTTATATTTTTGGTTTTGAAATGTTTTTAGATTTGTTTCATTCACAACAAACCATCAAAATTTCTATTTTCTTTTTCTTTTTTATAATATACAATATATTTGAATAATAAAAATTCTAATTTTCTTTTGGCATGGTAGTTGTTTCCAAATTTTTGTTTCTGAATTGATGTCAATCTTTTGTGATCAGTATATACATCAAATTTTTGGCTTAAATATTTTTTCCATTTTATAACTGCTGTTACTGGAGGTTTTTGGTCTCTTTTTTTAAATGTTGTCGATGCTTGTTTGCTGTGAATTTACATTTTCTGAATGTGGTTGAACCTCCAGTAACTGAATTTATCTTCAAATTATCTCCTATAATTTAAATTGCTGGGCTTATAAGTGAAATGGCCAATTTCGTGCCAGTTACTTTATGTAGTTATGTTGTAGTAAACGTCAACTCTTTCCCAGAAATTGCTTGTCTGGAAGCTTACTAAAATGTATAGTTACTTTGCGGTAAAAGTCAACTCTTCTACAGAAATCTTGTCTGTAGGCTACCCTAATGATTATAGTAAGAAAATAAAAAAAAAAAAATAAAAAAATGTAAAAGAAATGAAATTCTGTCAAGGGAAACGTTTTCAATTCAGGCCTGGAGTCATTAACAGTTTACTGAAGTTGGTAGCTAATCAATTTCAAAATGTTAGTTGGGTTCTTAGAGATTTTCTAAGTACAAATAATTAAAAAATTTGGTTTTTCGAATTATTTGATATTTATTTCTTTTTGTGTGTGTAGGAATAGTTCTAAGTGATAAAACTAAAGTAAGATACATTTTTTCAAAAAAAGAAGCTTTTCTTTTATACAACTTGTCGTAACACTATTCTATGAACTTGAACTTTGCTATTTTCTACAATTTCGCTGAACTAAAGATACATTTCGGCGAACTACAAGTTATTTCTGTGAACTATTAGATATTTCAGTAAACTATCAATTATTTTGACAAATTTCTATAAATTTCGGCAAACTTTTGAATATTACATAGTTCGGGGTATTGCATGATTGATCATCATAATTAGGTTATATTTGTGTTGTGTACAATTTGGGTTATTAATTAAATGATAATTTCGGACATTTTTTTTTTTTTTTTAATGTAATAAGTGATAATTTGAATGATAATATATGCTAATTAATGATAAGAATTATAAGATAGTTTCATGCTAAATAATATCTCTAATTTCATCTGGTAACATAATTTTTTTCTCAAGACTGAGCTCCATCAAAGTCCAAGTACTGTTTGTTATTTCCAGATAATAATCCAAAATTATTGAAGAAATTTGGTCTGAAAAATGTTGAAATTTCAGTTCTGTGAGCTTTCCAATGTATTGAATCTTCAAAGGTTGAAATATTGGGTTTTGTAGTACGTTTTTACAGGTGTAGAATAGGTTATAAAGTCTAAGAACAGCTCTGAGCCTGTAGCGACTGTTTGTTGATCCAGCTGTTGTCTTGAATTTATTGTGGAGTTGTTTCTGAATAGCTTCTTTTGTGAGGTTTGCTGTTGTAAGTTCCAGTTTCTGTTTGTAGAGTGTTTTTCCAATGTGAAAATATCTATAGATTGGAGGATATTCAGTGTTTTCCTTATTGAAACACAGTTGAAGTCTTTGTTAAATTGTAGCATTTGGTGGAATACTAATCAGAGTGAGCATTAGATTTTCTCTTAAAGCAAGCTTTAAAAGTTCTGGCAGGTGAATTCCAGTATAACTTTTTGTGTTCTTTTTATACAGGTGATATTTTCGTGAATTTGGGGCTAAATTTGTAACTACTTCTGTTTGGGTATAATTAATATAATTTCCAATAACAGTAATAGATAATTCGGGTATTGTTTTTAAAGCTAACATTAGTTTTTGAGATAATTGTTGAATGTTTTGAGGAATAGTCATTATAAGCAATTTAAAATAAAAGAAAATTATTTTTGGTGTATGGGTTTTTATGTTATTTTTGTTTTGTTTTTGTGAGATTGTTTCTAAATTATAAGAAGATAACTATAATAATAAATTTAAATTAAGTGTTCAAGTTGGGAGGCTGTTCAATAACAACTACTGGTTCTAAATTTCAGGGAATGTCTTCGGAATTGATTAAAAGAGAATGTGTACCAATTTGTGGAATTAATAGTTCAAGATTGTTTCTGGAATTATAGTGTTTCAAACGATCTCCATGTGCAACTTTTGCTAGAATTTTGTCATCAAGTCTTAGCTTGTATGATCCATTGTTTAAAACTTCATGAATAAAAAATGGTCCATCCCATTTATTTTCAAATTTCTCACTCCATTGTTTTTCAGCTTTAGTTTTGTGTAAGAAAACTTTGTTTCCGATTTTAAATTTATTGGTAACTGGAGGCAATTTGTTATCATGCCGTTTTTTTTGTCAAGCTTGGGAGTTTTCAATATGGGTGGCTGCTATTTGTCGTTTTTCTTCCAACATGCTAAGCAGAGTGTAAGCTCTTCATTAAAGTGTTTCCTGAAAATTGTTTTTATTGATTGGTTGTGCTGAGTATGTTTCCACTGTAAACTTAATTGGTAGCATTGCTGTCCTTCTGTAAGTTAAATCAAATGGTATGTGCTTTGTGGTATCTTGTTTTAGTGTTCTATATGCTAGTAACACTAATGGAATAAAAATATCTCATTCTTGCTCAAAATTGGTTGAGACTTTGGCTAATAACTCACACAATGTTCTGTTAAAACGTTCCACAAGTCCATTTGTTTGTGGATGATAGGGTGAAGACAGAGGTCTTTTGACATTGAATTGTTTGCAAATTTTTTGTATTAGGTTGTTCACAAAATATGTCTCCTGATCAGATAAAAGTTCAATTGGACATCCATGTCTACAAATGATGTTTTCATAGATAAAATTTGCTACTGATTTCGCATCTGCTCATTGAATGGTTCTGGCTTCGGACCATTTAGTAAGATAGTCTACAGCTACTGCAATATAACGGTTTCCTTGAGTGGTAATAGATAATGGTCTGACTAAATTGATACCAACTTGGTCAAAGGGTTGTCCAACTTTGATTGAATTTAATGGTTTAGTAGGGCGTGTTCTTCCTCTTCTTTGACAACTATCACAAGATTCGACATATTCATGAATGTCTTTCCTTATTTAAGGCCAAAAGTAGTATTCTAGTGTTCTTTGAGTGGTGCTATCTTTTCTGAAGTGTGCTGATGAAGGATCTAAGTGCATGTTGTATAATATGGTCTCTTTTTCCTGTTCTTGTATTAGTCTGAGTGGTTTGTCTGGGTTTTTGAAATTTCGATGATAAATAATGTTATTGTGTAGAAAATATTGTTTGGCTTGTTGTTGTAGTTGATGTTTTTTATCTGGAGACCAATCTGTTGGAATTGTTAATGTTTCCAAATATTGTTTGAGATTGTTGTAGTTTTCTGAATTCATTGTTTGTTGGCTCTTTTGGTTGGTTAAGTTGAGTGTTGGTTTTTGTTTTCTAATTTTGTCTCATTCTGAAGAAACAGTCAACATTGGTGTGGAGTTTTCCTGGTTTGTGATGTACTATGTATTGATAATTTGCTAGAAATCCTGTCCATTAGATTTGTTTTGCATTTAGCTGAGTATTTTTGTTCTGAAGCCATTTGAGTCCAATATTATCAGTGATAATATCAAATTCTTTAAGCCTGAGATAAAGATTAAAGTGGTGTAGGGCCCAAATTACAGCTGCTGTTTCTAGTTCTGTGGCAGGGTAGTTTTTCTCAACTGGTTTTAATGTTTTACTAGCATAAACAATTACTCGCTCATTTCCATTGTCATCTAGTTGTGATAAGATGGCACCAAAGGCAGTATATGAAGCATCTGTAGCTAGTCAAAATTGGTTGCTGAAATCCAGGTAGGCGAGAATTGGGGCTGTTGTCAGTTTTTTCTTGAGAATTTCAAAAGCTTTTTGGTGTTCAGTAGTCTATTTGTATTCCATGTTTTTGGTGGTGAGCTAGTTGAAAGGTTTTGCAATTTCCGAGAATCCTTTGATAAACTTCCGATAGTAGGATGCTAATCCTATAAATCCTCTTAGTTCTGTAGTATTTCATAGAACTTTGAAGTTCTTAACAGCACTGATTTTTCCTGGATCTGGTTTGACTCCTTCTTCACTAACTATGTGACCAAGAAAGGCCAAACTTGTTTTTCCAAAATGGCATTTTTCAATATTTAGTTTTAATCCTACTCTATGTAATCATTGAAAAACTTTTCACAGATGAATTAAATGAAGTCCAAAAGATGGGGAATAAACATCAGTGTCATCAAGATAGACAACTACTGATTTCCAAAAGAGTCCAGCATATACAACATTCATGAGTCTTTGAAATGTTGCTGGCGTATTGCATAATTCAAAGGGCATTACATTGAATTCGTAGTTTCCTCCTTGTGTTGTGAATGCTGTTTTGGGGCAGTCTTTGGGATCCATGGCAACTTGCCAGTATCCACTTTCTAGGTCTAATGTTGAAAGTATTTAGATTTTCCAAGGGCATCTAACATGTCATCAATTCGCAGAAGAGGGTAAGCATCCCCAATGGTGACACTGTTAAGTTGTCAATAATCAACACAAAATCATATCTTTCCATTCTTCTTTTTAACTAAGACCACTGGTAAGGCCTATGGACTCATTGATAATTGGATAAGCCCATTGTTAAGCATCTATTGTACTTCTTTTCGGATAAATTGGTGGCTTTCTGGAGCAACTCAATATGCTTGTTGTCTTCTTGGTTTGGCATCTTCTGTATAAATTTGGTGTTGGACCAAATCGGTTCTTTCTAAGTCATTGTTGTTTTCAGTGAAGATATCAGCAAATTCTGCAATTAGTTCTTTGAGCTGGGTCTGTTGTTGTGGTTCAAGTTGTTCCATATTGATTCGAGATAGTTTTTCCATGATAACATGGTGTTATGGGATGGTTTTCTTGTTATATTTAATTGCTGATATCCCGCTTTAATTGCAATCAGTCTTTCGTGAGTTCCTCAATTCTATTTGTGTGATAATGTCACTGTTACACTGAAGGCTTTCTTTTTACTGTTGCGATGTAAGTTATTCTTTAATTCTTGATTGTTATGTGTGTTTATGTACTCCTTCTCAGAGGCTGAACTGAAATCTACCCACTGTCTGGGGTCTTCTCTGAGGCTATCCTTGCAATTGCCTAATGTGTTTCTCTAATCTAGAAACACAGAATGTTAATGGTCTTTAGCGCTTTTCTAATTCTCACAATAAAGCTTTTATCAATTAGTAACAACGTGAATAATTTTGATCAAGGATTATTCTTCCAAGGGATTCAGTTGATGAATGATAGTTTCATTCAATAA
>JAAOMT010000590.1:315408-332422 GCA_016748015.1 Geosiphon pyriformis | reverse complement strand
GCTTGCTGCTATCACCAGTTGGTGTTGGCTGCTATTGTGAACTGGTGCTTGCCACTATCGCGAGATGGTGTTTGCTACTATGTTAATCATTATCTTTCTAAGATTATTACTGTGCTATATTATGATTGAATAGTTTGTATTATTTTTATGATTCTTTTTGCTAAATTCTTAAACCGTAACAATGGTAGTTTTCAGAGCTGGGGTTTGGATTGATTTTTGGTAGTAAATGTCCAATAATTTCAGAAAAATCAAGGACTGTTTGGGGTAATTCTTGTTGAAAGATGTTACTGTAAATGATTCCAATTTCTAAGTTATTTAATAAAACTATGGGATAATTGTTGGGATTGTAAAAAGTAACTCAGACTTTCTTTGTTCCTTCTGGAATATAAATGTTTGGGATCGAAATTTTATGTTTCAAGCAGATTTGTTCGTTTGATTCAAAAATTTGTTGTGTGGTTGTTGGCTTTTCACAAATGTAAATTTCAGGGTGTTCTCCAAAGGGTGAAATGGTAATTGGTTGTGGAAGTTGTAAAATCTGGTGAGATTCTTTCTGTTCATTGAGAGCTATGTTTACTGGAACTGTGAAATGTCCAGTTGAACCAAAACCTTGTGTTTCTCTTTCGCTTTTTCCCAACTGTTCTCTTTGATTAACTAATTGTAAACCCGAAATGTTGATTAAGGGTAGATAGATAGCTTGAGCAATTTTTTCAGCATATTCAATTTTGAAAGGTTTATCAGTTTCATTTTGTAACATGACTGTGATGTCTCCTGTGTATCCAGCATTGATGATTCCTCCTCTAACATTGATTCCTTTGCTTGCCAAAGATGATCGAGAAGCAATTTGAACCATTGCTCCTGGTGGGATTTCGAGGACAATTTTGAGGTTGATTTTTGTGAGAGATTTGGGTTTGAGAGTAAGAGTATCTTTTCCTGGATATCTTAGATCATATCCAGCATTGATCTTGTGGGCTTTTTCTGGTTTTATTCCTTGTCCATTGTTGTTAAAATATTTGAGTTGTAAAGCAGGCTGATTTTCAATGAGATAGATGGGTGTTGTCTCAATTTCTTCTGTCACTTCAAGTTCTCCAAATTCAATTTCGTATTTATTATTTTTGCTGGACAAGGGAATGCTAAGAGCGTAGCATTCAGGACACCACTGTTCATCACAAGGCATAATACATTCTTCACATAGCTTAATGTTTATTTGCTCTAATCATTGAATTTGAGCTTCTTGGGTTGGATAGGTGTGACTTGTGATTTGGTAGTAGACTTCTACTTTATCTTCGTAATCGAATCCAGTTAATTCCATGGTGTATTCAATGTATTCTGCTTCCTTCATTTGGCGAACATCTTCTTTAGTAGCTCTATTAATTAATGCCATTGCTAGGTCAAAAATCATTTCGGCATTATGGGGGTAGTGATAAAGTTTGTTGAAAGCACTGTTGTATGCTGCATTAAAGAGTGTTCCTCTTTTTACTTTTTCTGAAATTGATAAAGCATATTGGCAGATCTGATCGCAGACTCCTCCTCTCATGGCTACATCAATCCAATTGCATTCTTCTGGTAGCATATCTCCACAAGTCAAACAAGGGGTGTTGTCCCATTTTCTGCTTCTTTTTATTAGATGGCCCTATTGTTCTTTGTGGCAAGCCTTGTAGTAATAACAAGTATGATTTTTATATTTTTCTTCAGGTAAAATGCAGGCTCCCATTGACAATAGTTTCTTGTGGCAGTCCTTACATTTAAGGGGAATATAGGAACGTTGTTTTCTTGGTTTGGGTTTTAAGTAAGGTATATTCTATCCAGAGGTTTTAGGTTCAAAGTGTGCGGTAAAATGTTCTTGTTCTGTTTCCTCGGCCCAGTTGGATGTTGATCCAAGAGCCATGAATGTTTCAATGAGGGGTTTTTCCTCTTCTGGTTCAAATTCAAAAGCCGGGGCTTTTTCAGAGTGTTTGTTGAATGTACTACAAATGGCAGGTACCCAGGCGTGTTGTCCTTGGTAGGAGATTATTAACTCTTGTGTTTCCCAATTCAGATTAGTATTGGCTTTTTGAAGCCAATCATTTCCGACGAGAGCTTGGTATTGGGGTGCGTTCATTACAAGAACTTTGACTGGAATAGTGATTCCATCAAGAGTGAACAGAAAATTGTCAATTTCTCCTACTGGGGTCTTTTTCATGCCATCAGCAGTGACAATTACTGTTTGAGCTGGTTGGTTGACATTTCTTTTCAACTGTTGCATTAACTGGTAAGTGATAATGCTTCCAGCAGATCCACTGTCTAGGATCAAGCAAATTGTCTTTCCTTTGACTTTGGCTTCAGTGTATATGACCATGATTGCTTTTTGTTCATTGGTGGCTGCATTGCTAAGCAGAAATGGTGACTCATTTGCTTTGAATTCAAAAGGGAATATATCTGAAAGGTTAGCGTTTTCAGCGATTCTGGCTGGTGGAATTGTGGTGGGAGTATAGGAAGGGTTTTGTTGTTGTGTTGCAGCTCTACCTTCCGAGAGTGCAGTATAGTGAAAATCCTGTTCTTCCGGCATTGTTAAATAACTGGATTGAGTGTGGTAGTAGTTGGGTCTTGGTTGAGTGGTATTTCAGGGAACCAATTGGTTGTTCGAACTAATTCTATTGTTGTTTGCTTGGTATCGGTTTTGTGGTGTGAATTGATTTTGTGTAAGCAGTCTTCAAGCAGATACTTGATAATGTTGTGTGAACGGTTGTTGGTATTGCTGTGGGATTGGCTGTGGAGTGGGCTAATGATAGTTATTTTGGTATTGAGGTCTTGATGGATAGTAAGCTGGTGGTGGCGGTTAATAATAAGATTGCTGTGGTGAAGGGTAATGTTGATTACTTCTATTTTGTTGGTCTTGTTGTAGCTTTCTGCAATCTCTTTTCCAGTGGCCAGAGATTCTACAGTAATGGCAATTCTGAGGCTGGTTATTGGAAAGTGGTGCAAAGTTATTTTGATTTCATCTTTGGGGTGGTTGATATCTTTGGGGTTGCTGTTGTTGTTGATTGGTGAAATAGTTTTCAACCTTCTTTGTGAGTTGGTCAATTTTTTCCTTGGCTGCTGAACTGGTTTCTCCAATTGCCAAATTTACAAGTTTTGTGCGGTTGGCCTCTTCTATGGCCATTTCGTATCTTTTCGCATGCTGTATGACAGAGTTTAAATCTTCTGGCACATGTGAGCAAATCTTTTTAATTAGTTTATTTTTTAGACTAGTGATAAATTGATCCAAAATTTGAGCATCAGAATAATAATCATTTGTCTCGAGTTGGCGAATTCGTCTGAGAAGTTTGTTGAATTTCCCAATATAAGTCATAACAGATTTGAAGAGTTTTTGTTTGATATTTCGAAAACAATTGCGAAGAGTGATGGAGGTGTTATTGTCGGTGAACTGTTCAAGAAAGGCTGCTTTGAAAGCATTCTAATCATTAAATGGGGTGGCCAAGTTTTCAAACCATTCTCCTGCTGTTCTTTTGAGAAAGTAGGGAATTGTTCTTAACATTCTGGCAGCATTCCATCCATTTGCATCTCCAGCTTTAGTAACTTGGTTGAGCCATTCTTGGGGACTGGTCTCAATATCTTCTCCACTGAATTCAGGGATTTTTGCGATGTATGTTGTCATTTCGTCTTCTTCCTTTTCACTGTCTATTGATTCTTTTTCAGTTATTTCAGAGTTGTTTTCTTTGTTTGCTGCTGTCTCAGAGTGTTCACTTTGATTTTCAGTTAGAAAATCAAGGAGATTGGAACTAGTTTGAAGGGGTTCTTGTTGTCTAGTGGGACTTCTGAGTAATGTAAAATCTTCTGGTCTTGCAAATCGATTTAAGGGTGAATTAGGTGTTTGTGCTTGTGCAAGTGAAGCTGAAAAAGGTGTGATAGTAAGTGGAAGTTTTGAACTGGTTCCTTGTTCAGGTGTTTGTAAATGTTTGAATGATATTTTGGGAGTATTGGGTGTTGTGTGAACAGGTCAGTTATCTCTTTGTCTTTTGTTGCTACTGGTTTCAGTTTCAGATTCGAGTTCAAAGACAAATTGTGTGTTTGCAGAATATTTTTCTTCACAGAATTGAATAATATTATAATCAAGTTCTTTAAAATAAGTAGCGCAAGCTTCAGTACTAATGTTTTCTGATTCAGTGTTGGAATAGTATAGTATGTTCTCAATAAGATCTCTTTTAACTGTTGTAATATTATAGTTTCCAAAGAGGTAGTTGTTGATTCGATTTTCGATGTATTGAAAAAGTGTTTTCTTGAAAGCTATGATTCCATCGCGTATTTCAAATTGTTGTTTGCAGTGTGTGTAAATCGATTGATAGTACTCTAAGGTTGTGATGTCTGAGGCAGTCGCCACTTTGAATTTGTTGTTGCTGTGTTATTTCCGTGGGAGAGCACCAAATGTTACTAGAGGTTTTTGGTCTCTTTTCTTAAATGTTGTTGATGCTTGTTTGCTGTGAATTCACATTTTCTGGATGTGGTTGAACCTCCAGTAACTGAATTTATCTTCAAATTATCTCCTATAATTTGAATTGCTGGGCTTATAAGTGGAATGGCCAATTCTGTGCCAGTTACTTTATGTAGTTACGTTGTAGTAAATGTCAATTCTTTCCCAGGAATTGCTCGTCTAAAAGCTCACTAAAATGTATAGTTACTTTGCTGTGAAAGTCAACTCTTCTACAAAAATCTTGTCTGTAGACTACCCTAATGATTATAGTAAGAAAATAAAAGAAAAAAAATAAAAAGATGTAAAAGAAATGAAATTCTGTCAAGGGAAACGTTTTCAATTCAGGCCTGGAGTCATTAACAGTTTACTGAAGTTGGTAGCTAATCAATTTCAAAATGTTAGTTGGGTTCTTGGGGATTTTCCAAGTGCAAATAATTAAAAAATTTGGTTTTTCAAATTATTTGATATTTATTTCTTTTTGTGTGTGTAGGAATGGTTCTAAGTGATAAAACTAAAGTAAGATATATTTTCTCGAAGAGAGAAGCTCTTCTTTTATATAACTTGTCGTAACACTATTCTATGAACTTGAACTTTGCTATTTTCTACAATTTCACTGAACTAAAAATACATTTTGGCAAACTACAAGTTATTTCTGCGAACTATTAGATATTTCAGTGAACTATCAATTATTTCGGCAAATTTCTATAAATTTCGGCAAACTTTTGAATATTACATAGTTCAGGGTATTGCATGATTGATCATCACAATTAGGTTATATTTGTGTTGTGTACAATTTGGGTTATTAATTAAATGATAATTTTGGACATTTTTTTTTTTTAATGTAATAAATGATAATTTGAATGATAATATATACTAATTAATGATAGGAATTATAAGATAGTTTCATGCTAAATGATATCTCTAATTTCGTCTGGTAACACTGCCCAATAAATAGCTAAATGTTTTAATGCTGGTATTTCATAGTTCTTTTTAGCTGAACTTAAATTTTGGCTAATATATACTACTAGATGTTTTCATCTATCCGGTTTTCTCTGAGATAGTACTGCTCCTAATGCTTGACCTGATGTATTAGTAATAATAATAAATGGTCTGTTGTAATCTAAATAGATTAATATTAATGCTTAGATGAGCTTTCTTTTTAGTATATCAAAAGCTTCTTGTTGAGTTTCTGTCCATTTATATTTCACATTTTTGGCTTGGAGCTGGTAGAATAGTTAAGCCAGTTTGGAGAAATTCTGGATAAAGTGGTAGTAATATCCAGCAAATCCCAAGAATGCTTTTAATTCTATAAGACTTGTTGGTACTGGAAAGTTTTTAACAATCTCAATTTTATTTGGATCTGTTTTGATACTATCTTTGCTTACAATATGTTTCAAGAATTTCAGTTTTGTTTTACCAAAGAAGCATTTAATTGTATTTAGTTTCAATCCAGCTTTTCATAATTTTTCAAACACTTGCTGTGATGTAAATAATTATTAAATATTTTTAAGAACACATTGGTGTTATTCAAATAAACAACTACTAATTTCCATAGCAGTCTAGTATAAACAATTTTTATGAATCATTGGAAAATGGCTGGTGCATTAGTTAAACCAAATGGCATAATATCAAACTCAAAATTCTTTTTTTGATTGTAAAAGCAGTTTTTTTTTTGTCTTCCAGTTTCATGGCTACTTGCCAGTAATTACTGTTTAAGTCTAAAGTGGAAAACCATTTTTTTTCTTTAAAAGCATCAAACAATTCTTGAATTTGTGGAGTTAAATAGTTGTCTTTCTAAGTAATACTGTTGAGTTTTCTGTAATCCACACAAAAGTGGATTTTTCTATTTTTTTTATAGACTAGTATCATTGATAATAACCATAGATTTATTAATAATTGAATTAACTTATTGTTTAACATCTGATTGATTTCTTGTCAGATAATTTCATGGCTTGTTGATAGTACTCTGTATGTTTTTTGTTTAATTAACATTGTATTTCCAGTTTTGATTTGATGTTGGATGATGTCAGTTCTGCCAAATTTGTTTTCACTGATAAAAATATCAATAAAATTGTAGAGTAATATCTTAAGTTGCATATGTTGAAATAGGTCTAAATTTCTCAAGTTTATTTGTTCTAATTGTTCTGGTTAAAGTAAATAAGATTTTTTTTGTTTGTATATTGTTTGTGATATAATATTCACATATTTACACAGTTGTGAAAAATCTGGAATAGTGCTTGGAGGTTAGTTTTCAACTTCAGTGTTTATATATTTAATGATAGTTTCACTTGGTATTTTGATAGTGTCTTCAGTTATGTTGTGAATGAAAATTTTGATGTGTTTGTTATTTTTAACCAGTATGTAAAGATTGGTAATAGCAATCTCTCCTGATTCACAAATGGTAGCTTCTGTTTCAAAAATCTGGGATTAATCTCTTATTTTCCTTTTTATAACTACTAAATACTAGTCATATAGTAAAATAAAAATTGATTGATGAGTGAAGATAACTTTTCTTTTGTCAATAATTTTTTTTTCTGTTATATTAACTGGTATATTTATTTTACTTATGGATTTGAATTTACTTTTTTCTCTTGCTGTAATTCTTAATTTTTTTTTTCTACTGACATTAACTGAGCTATTTTCACTAGAAGTAAGAATATTGCCTATATTATTTTTTCATTTGCTTCAATAATATATGATTTTTCTAAATTATTTTGTAGCATTATAATAATATTTTCTACATATTTTGCATCAATTATTTCTCCTCTAATGTTGATTTTCTTCTTTGTCAAACTAGATCTAGATGCTAATTGAACCATGGTTGTTACCAGAATTTCTAGTATTATTTTAAATCAATGCATATGCACAAAGATGGTTTCAATTTGATAGCATTTTTTCTGGGATATCTTAGATCAAATTCTGTATTAGTATTATGCACATGTTCTGGCATAATACTTTCATTATTATTGCTAAACTATTTGAGTTTTTGCTTCTTAAAAAGATCAAAAAGTGTAATATATTGTTCTGAGTTTAAAGCAGAGTTTAAATTGTTACTGTTGTTATTGCTATTTTAAATTAAGCTAAAGTCATTGTTATTATCATTATTATTGAAGTTTAGATTGGAATTAAATTTTGATTCCAATTTTACAGCACATTTGCTGATTGATTTTTTTTCTTCTGAGATTATGTAAATTATGTGTGAAGATAAATTATAAATAATGTCACAATCATCACAATATTTGAAGTCACTGGAAATTAGGCAATATTTACACAATTTTGTATTTAATTGTTTCAAATGCTCTTGCTCTTTTTTGGTAGATGCTAGGTTTTGGTAATGTTCATAGAATTTTTCTGGATCTGTTTCAATTTCAAAAAATGCATTTGAATTGGGGATAAAGATAATGTTAACTGGTTTCAGTAGATTATTTTTTATTTCCAGAATCTTACTTTTCCATTTTGGCATTTGTTATTTACCAGATTTTGTCTTTATTGTGTGGGTAACCATCCAAGTGAGATATTATTTGATGCTAGACTGCATTAATAAATGTTCTATGACTCACTCAGTCACTTATAAAGATTGTGTACTGGCATGAAGTGTTGCACATTCTTCCTCATCCAAGAATATTATCTTACATTTTCTTATTAAGTAGTGTTTCTTCACAAGTGAGACATGATTTGTTGTCCTACTAATTTTGTTTTTTTAGATAGCCATAGCATTTTTTATGATATAACTTGCAGTAATAATGAGTTCTGGTCCAGTAATCTTTGTTAGATATAACTTAAACTTTTATGGAAGAAAGCTTTTTTTTGTAATTCTTATATTTAAGTAGAATATAAGAAGGTTTTGGTCTGGTGTTGGTTGAGTATGATCTTTTTTAATTACTAGTGGTGGTGTTTTTTTGTAACTTGTCTTCTTTTTTCTCTTTTTTTTTGTTGTTCCAAGAAAGTATTAGTGGTAATTTATTGTAGTCAGTGTTAGCCCACAAGACTTGGTAGGCTTTCCAAATAGATTTCTTTTTTTTTCCTCAAATTTTATTAGTAATGCCAGTATAGAGTTTTTAAAGTGTTCACAGATTACTGGTACTTATGTATGCTGACCGTTTTAATTAAGTTAAAGCTCTTATATGGTCTAATTAAGTATTATATTGGTTTTGAATAGCCAGTGATTACCAACTAATGCTTGGTACTAAGTGATTTTTATCATTAACACCTTAATAGATGTAATAATGTCATTGACTTTAAAAAAAAAGTTGTTAATTTCACCAATAAGAATTTTGGTCATTTTATCAGCTATAATAATCCTAATACTGGCAATACAATCAACTTGGTAACCTAATTGGTTTATGAGTTGTCAGATAATAATGTTGTCTGCTAATCCACTATTGAGGATCAGTTTGATAAATTGACCATCAACTTTGGCATCTATGTATATCATGATGATAAGTTTTGTATCAAAAGTGGTTCTACTGAATAATAGAGTTAAGATTGACTTTTCTAATTCAAAAAGAAAAATAGTAGCAAACAACTCATTCTCTGTGCTGGCAGCAGATAAAATATTGTTAGTGAGTATTATTTAATTGGCTTCTGAGTTGTTGGTTTGGCTGTTTTCTGAATTGATAAGTAAACTTAAATAGTGTTGGGCATTCAGGTTTTAAGCATAATTAGTTTCTGCATTTGGTTGTTGTGATCCAGATAGTTGAATTGCTGAACTGGAAATCAGTTGGTGTATTACTATTGCTGATCTCCAATTCTGGTAGATTTGAATTATTCTTGGTTTTTGGCTTCTGTTTTGAGATAAGTTTTGGGATTGAGTTTAAATTGATGGCAATTAGTACATGATTTGTGAATGTGGCTAATAAATAGTTTGTGGTTGCTGCTGATAAATAACTGGTGCTAGAGTTTGATATATTAAAAGTGCATATATGAGTTGTTGTATTATTTGTGAATAATAAAGTTAATGTTAATATTGTTTAAATGACAGATTACTAATATAATTCTGGGTTTGAAATTGATAATTAGAGTTTTGGTACTGATTTTCTGATCATAGGTTATTAGTTCTGGTGTGGCAATTTATTTTTACATGGTTTTGTTTATCACAATTATAGCATACATGTCTCTTTGATTGCCATGGTTGATTTGTTACTAACAATAAATGTAATTAATTTTGGAATTGATTAGAACTTTCTGAATTTGTATGCCATTATGGTGGCTGATAAATGGCTTGATGGTTGTTAGCTAAATATTTTTTTAACTTCTGATTAATGAATTCAGTAAATTGTTTTAGTTTCGAATTTAAGTTAGATGATCTATTTATTACTAGATTAACAGCTTGAGCATGGTTGGCTTCTAGTTTAGCTAATTCGAAATCTCTAGTGTAATTGACTATGGCTTGAAG
Organism: Geosiphon pyriformis; assembly: GCA_016748015.1. NCBI lineage: Eukaryota > Fungi > Glomeromycota > Glomeromycetes > Archaeosporales > Geosiphonaceae > Geosiphon > Geosiphon pyriformis. The sequence continues at coordinate 322,580 of JAAOMT010000590.1, read as the reverse complement.
TGTATTTAAGTGCATTAAACATACTTATTGCAATAAACTGCTGCATAAGCCTCAGATAAATTGATTCAAGATTTGTGGTATTGTAAAATAGTCAGCTTTAATTGTTTGAATTTGATGTAGATTTTGGTGAAAGTATTTCAAATAAGTAGTGACTGTTTCAGTATCTCTTTGCCCAATGGTGGTAAAGCTAGTAATTAAGTAATTAATACTGTTATGATTGCTAAAATATTGTAGAAATATGACTTTGAATGCATTAAAACCTTGAAGTTTGTTTACAAGATTTTGGTACCATAAATTGGCTATATCTTGGAAAAAATATGAGATTGTCTGAAGAGCTCTGGTGTTATCCCAATTATTGGCTGCAATTGCTTTGACAATGTTATTTAATCATGCTTGGGCATTGTTCTTTTTGCTGGTAAATTTTTCAATTTTTGCAATTGGTGCATAGACTATTGGTGATGATTGTTATTGAAGTAATTGCTAAAGTGGTAGTTGTTGCTGTTGTTGTTGCTGTTTAGCAATTGGGTTAACTGATGGGTCTATCATGATTACTGGAAGTAAGTTTTGGTAAACAATAGGGGTGGAGTTTGAATTGTTTGAGTTTTGCTAAGTTCAAACAATTAGAGTTTGTATTTCTGAATTTTTTGGAATTGGGTTTTGATAATTAAATTCCTGATCTTTGTCTTTCTTTTCTTCTGATTTTATTACTTCCCAAGAACTAGCAGTTTCGAAATTTGGTTGAGGTGGCAGGGATTAAAATTCTGATGGCATTGGGGATTATGATTTAAATCTCTCAAAATAATCACTGTAGGTTCCTAATAATTCTGCTTTTTTCTCTTTACTTTAGAAATAAAATTCTGTTTAGTGATATTGTTATGTTTGTTGTAGACATATCTGTTAATGTTATATTGATGGTATTTTTAGATGTGTAATAATATAATAAATTCACTAGTAAATCAACTTTCTGTTTTTTTTAAGTAGGTAAATGTATTTGCTTTGTTTTTGCTAGTATTTGTAGTTTTTTTTTGTTTTTTTCTGTGTATATAATAGAAAATATTTGTTGGGTGTAATTTTCAATCTTTTTATTGATTTTAATAATGATTAGAACAAAGTTGTAGTTTAATAATAAGCTAATATATTGAATTAATTTATCATAAAAATTTTTTCTTACTGATTTTGTATTTATTGGTTCTTCTAGAAAATATTTAATTCTTTTGTTGACATAAAAATTGAAGACTGATTCTGCTGATAGTTGGTTGTTGGTTAATTCCAAGTATTGACAGTAATGTTGAAATAAAAATTTGGTGAATTTTAGATAGTTTGTTCCTTTTCTTTCAAATTCTGTCACTTTTAAATGGTTATTGCTGGTGCTAGTTTTCTGTAAATTTATATATCTTACAGAGAGTACCAAATGTTATAAGTGATTATTTGGAGTCTAAAAACAAATAACAAACTCATAACTTGGTGCTCAATAGCTAATATGATTGGTAATATCTGAAAGTTTTGGTGGAGTCTTTTGTATAATAAACAGAGATTTAATAGTTGTTTTAGTAGTCTCTTAGAATCACAATTTCATCAATTCTTTTCTTGGCTTGGTAATCAGCAATTCTCTGATAAGTAATCCTTAATTTCAAGTGTTTACCTGCTCACAGGAGTCTTTTACCAAGCAATTTTTAACATCAGTAACTTAGCACTTAATTCTTAATTAATTAGTATACAACAAAACAAAATAAAAAAAGAAATAAAATCAAAACATAAAAAAAAATAAGCCAAGACAATTTAGAAGTTAATATTCTATCAATAGCCATGATCAAGAACTATTGGTTCAGTATAATTAAATATTGATAGTTATTAACATAAGTTATTGATAATAAAAAAATAGATTGTAATAGTAACAAATATTTTATTAATATTTAATGTTTCTATTTCAAGTTATAAAACACTATTATATGAAAAGATGAGTATGGAGTTGGAGCTAAAAGCTCTAAACTAAGGATTCTCTTTTTTGTTTCTAATACTATTGTTATATATACATAAATTTTATTATACAAGATTTCTTGAATTTTTCAATTCTCTAACCAGAAATTCTAAAATTTCTGGAATCCTGTAATTTCTTGAGAGCAATTCTTTATACTAGAATCCTGTAATTCTAGAATCCTGCAATTCCTCTGAAAGAAATCCTAAAATTTTACTTTTACTATGTCTTATTCTAATTGGTTACTTTATGTACTAATGTATAATTTCTATATTCTATAAATAACACCAGCTTATTTACATAATTATTACCAAAAATACTCAAATAATTCTTGATTTTTAATTAAATTATCTTTAAATTTTTGCTTTTTATTAAATTAATAACATAATATTTCTTTATTTAACATTAGTTGTAAAAGTTTGGCTTAAACAAACTGAGTTCTAAAGTGCATATATTAATAGCTGTTTGGTTATTTAGATACAAAACCATAATGCTAAAAAAAACATATATTTCAAAGCCAAAACAACAGCTTATAACTTAGTTATTATAGAGAATACCATACTAAAAATTCTAATATTTATATTTAAGAAATAAACAACTGTTTTTTTAATTATTATTAATAAGTCTAAATTTTTCAATAAGTTATTAGTGTAAATATTAAAAACATTAATTTAAACTTTATGTAAAAGATTTTTGATTAACTTAAAACCATTCAAATTCAAGACATTATAAAACATTAAACTTAAAACAGCCACTTTATTCTTAATAACAGATCTTAATTAATCCAAAAAACCAAATGTTATTATAAATCAAGATAAAACAACACTTTTTAAATCCAGTTTTTTTCAATAATAAAACATTTTTTAAGTTATTAACACACTATATTTGTTCAAAAGTTTGTTATTAAAAACAATATCAAAACACTTTAGAGAAACTATTATCTTATAGTAAACTGTCCTACCCAAAATATTAAATATTAAAAATCTGTTTAGATTATAAAAAACCTGTGACAAATTGCTTATTAATAAAAGTTCATTATTTAAAAAAACTTTTATAAAAATTGTTTATAAAATTAATTCTTAATCTAACAAAATACTATAAAAAATTACTTAAAATCCAATCTAATGTCTATAAATTCAAAAAGTAATAATTAAAAAGACAGCCAAAAATATTTTCAGAATTTACAAACATAATAACTGAAACCATTTTATCTTTAACTTGCAATTGTTTAAAAATTTTAAATTATATAATAGTAGATAGTACAAAACTTTATTAGAAAAATCTTTAAACAATTTAGCTTTTAATTTCAAATTCTTTTTAATTAAAACATTTCACTTATAGTAAACATTAATTAAAACAAAACTAAAGTGTATACAGTAACTAATAATAAATTACAAAATAACAAAAACCAAATAACAAAACTGTTTATCCAAGATTATTTTTTTCAAAATCATATTTGCAAAAAACCTAATATTTAAATAAGTTTTGGTCAAACTAGACTTAAAAAAACTCTTGATGGAAATAAAAATTTCCAAGTAATAATATAACTTAATCTTTTTTGCAATTGAAATAAAACATCTATTAATATACAACAAAGCATCTTGTATTTTCTGGTTAATAGTATTACAGTTTAAAAATTTAGCAAAAGAATCATAAATTATCCAATCATAATATAGCACAGTAATAATCTTAGAAAGGTAATGATTAACATAATAACAAATACTATTTCACAATAATAACCAACACCAACTGGTAATAGCAGCAAACACCAAATTGAAATATTAAAAAAAAATATTACAATATGTTTTCTCATAGAATTACAAACATGTATATATATAGTAACTTTAATATTGAGAAAAACAAGAAATTATAAAACAAATTATCAAACAATTCATCCAACAGTTTCACTTTAATTATCTTCTAATCTTTACTTTTAAAATAAATATCCACAAAAACCTTTAATCAAAAAGAAATAAAAAAGAATATTAAAAACTGAATGATCACAACTCAAAGTATTAAAAAACTTAATTGTATCATTTATTGAATGAAACTATCATTCATTAGCTAAATTTCTTAGAAGAATAATTTCTGATCAAGATTATTTATATTGTTACTAATTAATAAAAGCTTTATTGTGAGAATTAGGAAAAGTGTTAAAGGCTATTAATATTCTGTGTTTTTAAATTAGAGAAACACATCAAACAATTGCAAGGATAGTCTCAGAGAAGACCCCAAACAGTGGGTAGATTTCAGTTCAGCCTCTAGAAAGAAGTACATAAACACACACACAACAATCAAAAATTGAGAAATAACTTATATCATGACATTAAGAGAAAGCCTTTAGTATAATAGTAATATTATTACACAAATAGAATTGAGGAACTTATAAGAGACTAATTGCAATTAAAACAAGATATTAGCAATTAAAATAACCAAAAAAACCATTCTGTAACATTTGGTGAATCTTATGAAAAAAAATAATTAAAAAAAATAATAATTAGTAATAATTCATTGCTAAAGAAGGAAAACCAAAATGGTGACAAAAACTTCTAATCTTACTGTTATTGAATTCTACCATGCCCTTTATTTACAATATCAAAGTAATTTTAGATTACCAGAAGAGTGTTGTTCAGTTAAAAACACCCTTACCTATTACATTAATGCCAAAATAAATTATCACATAGGAAGGTAAGAAGAACCACATAATGCAAAACATTAATTATATAAAGAATTATTTTAATTTACTACAAAAAAAACAACAGCAGTAGCCACAACTATTGTTTGAATTCATTACGAAATTAAGCAATATGCCAATAAAAATTACCCAATATTCACAAAAAACACCAGAATGCTTCCACAATTCAGAAATTAATTATGAAGAAAATCAGCAAAAATTAGGAACATCTGTCCAAACACCCAAGAAAAACATTGTGCAATCAGTAAAAAAACAACACCTTCATTCACCAGAAAAAAGATCTTATCATTTTTTTCCAGATAATAAAATCCAACTTCTATTAAGAGCTGGATTATCATTCACATCAATCCCACAAATGCTGAGAATTTTTAATTACACTGAAAAGCTCAAACAATACAATTGAGGAGATATACTAATTACAGGAGAATATTCATTACTATTTCAAAAACCTCTTTTTCAACCAAAATTTGGAACAGGGTTTGAAAATCATAAAAAGAAGTCTGAATTAGAATCCAAAGAAGAAACCAGTGAAAAAACAAGCACAAAACTGGTCACTGAAACAAGCAACCAGTTCAGGAACCAAAAAACTCGTGATCAGAAGGAAAAACTGGATATAAAAAAAGCTGCCTTTAGGGATGCTCAAGGAAATATCATCTTACCTCTTTTTAGACTAATAAACCCACCAATAGAAAACAACAATAAAATGGCCATATTGTATATCACATGACTAATGAATTTCTCAGGAGAGGAAGAAAAAATGGATATGTATATATGGTTTAGAGAAACACAAAAAGCCATCTAAACAAATAATTAAAATGATTAAAGAGCAATCCAAATGTTACTTTTCTTTCTGAAAGACACTGCTGACTTGTGGTATTAAAGCTTGGAAAGAAAACCCACAAGTTTTGCTGAATTCAAAAACACACTCTTAGAATATTTTAGTAACCCAAATGCCATAATTTAACTACAAAATGAATTCAATACTATCAAGCAAGATATAGGTGAAACTGTTACCCAATACATTGCTTGATTCAATTGAATTTGCTATTAGATTGAAGCGATTGAGCAAGGATACTACACTGAACCTTAGATTTTAAATAAATTTAGAGAATTAAAAGACAGCATTTTAGAAAGAGTACACTCTGTCCATCTTAATTTCTTACCAGAAGCCATTATGCTTGCCAAAGCTCTTGAATTGGCTGAGAAAAAAGCTAACCATAGTCAAATAGTTAACATAGTGATTGAAAAAAACAAAACAGAAACTTTAGAAAAAAAAGTAGCACAATTAGAAGAAAAACTCTCTAAGAAAATAGAAAGTTACTTTATTTCAGACCCAGAAAGAAGTAATACATACCAACCACCTCAAAGACACAACTAGAGATTAAGTGGCAGCCAAAATAATTGTTCATTGTACCAGAACTTTAGAACAGAAACACGTATTTGCCATTTTTGCAAATGAATAGGACATTTGATTAGTCAATGTCAAATTCAAATAATGCACAAAGCATGTAAGAATAATTATTATGCACCACCCCAAATGCCCAGGAATTAATACACACCAATATCACATCAATACCCCATCACGTTGTTACGGGATGGTTTTCTTGTTATATTTAATTGCTGATATCCCGCTTTAATTGCAATCAGTCTTTCGTGAGTTCCTCAATTCTATTTGTGTGATAATGTCACTGTTACACTGAAGGCTTTCTTTTTACTGTTGTGATGTAAGTTATTCTTTAATTCTTGATTGTTGTGTGTGTTTATGTACTCCTTCTCAGAGGCTGAACTGAAATCTACCTACTGTCTGGGGTCTTCTCTGAGGCTATCCTTGCAATTGCCTGATGTGTTTCTCTAATCTAGAAACACAGAATGTTAATGGTCTTTAGCGCTTTTCTAATTCTCACAATAAAGCTTTTATCAATTAGTAACAACGTGAATAATCTTGATCAAGGATTATTCTTCCAAGGGATTCAGTTGATGAATGATAGTTTCATTCAATAAATAATACAAGTAAGTTTCTTAATACTTTGGGTTGTGATAGTTCCGTTTTAAATATTCTTTTTCATTTCTTTTTGATTTTTAAAGGTTTCTTGGGATATTTAATTTGAAAGTATGATTTGATAAGTGGAGTTTGTTGGATAAAATTGGATCTGTTGCTTGATAAGTTATGATTTTTATTACTTGATTGATTCTTTCCCAATATTAAAACTACTGTATATATACATGTTTGTAGTTCTACGAGAAAATACTTTCTTTTTGATATTTCAACCTGGTGCTTGCTGCTATCACCAGTTGGTGTTGGCTGCTATTGTGAACTGGTGCTTGCCACTATCGCGAGATGGTGTTTGCTACTATGTTAATCATTACCTTTCTAAGATTATTACTGTGCTATATTATGATTGAATAGTTTGTATTATTTTTATGATTCTTTTTGCTAAATTCTTAAACTGTAACATTATCCCCTCCTTTCAAGATTGAGCTCCGTCGAAATCGAAGTTAATT
>JAAOMT010000590.1:113992-298413 GCA_016748015.1 Geosiphon pyriformis | reverse complement strand
CTGGATCATTTACTAAGAAAAAAGGCGATATGAAAGAAATGATTTAAGTAGACTAAAGAAAAAAGAGAGAAAAAAAAAGCAAAGCAATATCTCCAAAGAAATTATTATTGCTCTTGTCATGATCAAAGGATTAATAAGAGAAAAAAGTTTTTATTTTTTTACATATAATTTTAAAATTAAAACTAAAATTATTATAAAATATAAAATATAAAATATTTTGGTCTAATTATTTTGGTTTAAATATTTAAAATTTTAAAATTTTAAAAAATTTATATTATTTATTAAATTAAAAATCATAATTTTTATTAATAACATATATATTAGTCATTTTATTTTTAAATAATAATTATTAATTTAATTATTAATGTAATTATTAATTTTTTTTAGTAAATATACAAACAATAAATTTTTTAGCTTTTAAAACATATAATTTATATTTTAAATACAATAAATAAATATTTAATATTATATATATATATATATTTTATTTTTTTTTAATTTGTATTATTAAAATTAATTTAAAAAATTATTTGCTTGTTTTTATAATTTATTAAATAAAAATATAATTAAAAAACATAATAATATTTGTTATTAATTCTAAAAATTGCTAAATAAAACATAAAATAATATTAATTATATTAATTATTAATAATAAACTATTTTTTATCTTTAAATTTTTTAAAAAGATTAATGACTGTAATTTTTATAAAATTAATTATATATATTTAATTTATATATATTTAATTTATTTTTATTATTATTATTATTTTTTATTATTTTAATAATCTTTTTTTTTATGAAGTTTAATAAGTACAGTCTAATTACTACCTAATAATATACAATCAAAAAAGATTCTAAATTAAGTATAATTTATGTCTTTTTTATACATGACCAGCAACTTGTGTCAATTAAGACAAAAAAAAACTCTTTCTTTTCTTCGTCCCAAATTCCTGAAAAAGAGTCATATTTTGAAAGTAGTTTTTTGTTTTTCACTTGCTGTACCTCAACATTTCTCTTACAAATAATCTTTTTATTGTGGACTCGGAAGCTGCTTCTGGCAGTAATATGTCGAATAAGAAAGCTCCTGTTGGTGCTTCTTTTGGTTCTGTTGGTGGTCCCTCCTCTTAAAAAAAAAAATTTCCCTTCACTATATGAATCAGTCTGGTGATAGAAACAAAGCTGCTTTGGCCAAACCTATTTCTGGTAGGAGTCAATACTCGGATATGAAAAGTGATTCTGGTAACAGTGTTGCTGGTGGCATCTTAACTGGTGGTAATGATGATTCTCTTCTTGGCTCAGCTGCAACAACTCCTAAGACAAAGAGAGTTAAGAATAATTTGGACTGCGGCTCCTCTCTTGGTTCATTAGATTACAACATGAATGATAATGATGGTGGTCCTCTCCCCCCTCCTCTTGGTATTCCTTTAGAAAAAATGTGGTTGGATCCCAAGATTGTTAAATCTCAAGTGGAAGTTGCTGTTAGGAAATCCTTTGCATTAGATATTAATCTTTTAGCTGTGGAAGGCAAATCGGCGACTGTAAAAACTCAATTAATCAGAAAATTGTTTTCAAAAATCAATGGTTTTGGGGGGACCACTACCCCCTCAAAATTTGAAGAGATCATCAGATTGATGTTTACTTCATCAAAGAGCATGGAAAAGGCCACATCATTGGCCAAGGAAAATAACATCATAGTAAACAGTGATCTTAAGAGACAAGGAATTTGCTCAGATTGGGCCATAGTAATCAAGGAAATTCCCATGGATACGCCAAAGGAAATGATCATTGTTGCAGTATCCGAGTATGGTCAGATAGTGTCTATCAAAGTTCAGTTAATTGGGCTGTGGCAGAAGACTGTGGTGGAGTTTGCCAAATCTAGCCAGGCTGATCTGTTGGCATCAAAATGGTCTTTCTTAATTGGGAAAGATTCTGTGCATGTGGCCAAGGCTGTGGGAGATCGTAAGATATGGGCTTTTAGGGATCAATTCAGGGCGCTTCTGTTCACTTTGCCAGTGGGAATGACAGCTCATGATCTTGAGAATCTTTTGGAAGGGGCTGGTGGGAAAACTTGTGTCATTAATTGTTCATTGGAGACTGGCAACAGAACACGCTGTGCTGTGGTATGTTTTGAATCTGATGAAGCTATGGAATCAGCCTTTCACATAGAGCCAATTTTGGGTGGAGTGAAACTCTCATGGGCTAGGTTGGATTTGGTTTGCTGTGAACAGTGTGGGAAGTTTGGTTATTCTGTCTTGGAATGTGATGCTGAGATTGCATCAGATTCTCAGTCACCCAAATTATTTAAAAAGCCTACTAACTTGGATACTCGTCTCCAGTTGGCCAAATTATATGCTAAAAAAAAGGTTCTGATCTCTCGTCCTGTTGCTTTTGGAGGCAAATCCTGGGCCCAAGTGGTCTCAGTTGCTTCGGTCTCTCATGTTTCTTTTAATGGCTCTGGTTCTGGTTCTCTGTTCTTTGGTGCTTCGAGTTCTGATAATACCCCTCCCCCTCCCTCTATGGTTGATGCCCCCTTGGGTGCACGTTTGGCACATCTGGAACACTCTGTAGAGCTTTTATCTGATCAAATTTCGAACATTCTTCTTTGTTTTGACAATCTCAGTTTGGTGTCTTTAGCTCCTCCTTCTAATATGATTCCTCTGGTGGATACTCCTCAACTGTCTGTCTCTGGTTCTCTCATGGTGGCTAACTCTGACTTGGATTCCAACATGGTGTTAGACGTTCCTTTGACTCAACCTATTTCTTTCTCTTCTGGTGATGATAATTTTCAATTGGGTCATAGCAGTTCCAAGGTGCTGACTTCTAAAATTGGTGTTTTAGAATCAAAGTTGGTTGCTTTCGATGCCTCCATTGGTTCGATTTTGGCAAAGTTAGAGCAGATGTGTGCTGGTTCGGGTTTTCTGGTCCTCTCCTCATCTCAATGACCAGTTATATTTGGAAAATTGCCACGTGCAATGTTAGGGGTATGAACAATCCTGCAAAACAGGAAGATATTATTTGTTGGCATAAAGAAATGAACAATATGATTTCAATTGTTACTAAGACTAAGTTGAAAGATAGAATTTGCCCTTGGATTATGAACAAGTTTGTTGGCGTCCAGGTTTTTACTTTTGGTTTGAGTTCTGGTCACATGGATTCTGGGGTCGCAATCATTATAAACAATTTCTTGGCTTGGCATGTGTGTAAGATGTTAGACATTCCTGGCTGGTTTCTCTCTATTAAGCTTCTCTTCAAAAATAAGCTGTCTGTGTCAATTTTGGGGCTATATGCTGGATCATCTTTGGCAGTACGTTTCTCTTAGGCGGATGATATCAATTCTTTGATCGCAAGGGCAGTAAATGAGTCTTCTTTCATTATTTTGGGTGGTAACTTCAATGAAGATAGTTCTCACAAAAGTGCCAGCTTAAAAAAATGCTTTGATTTGGGTTTGGTCAACTCTTTGAGTGGAAGCATGTTTGGAAGGAAAGCTACATGGAACAATTCTTGTGGAGTGGCTAAAATTATTGATTATGTGTTTGTGTTGTCAAGTTTTGTTAATGCAATTTTGGGTCATGATGTATCTGGTGTCGAAGAGTATTTTGACACTGATCATAAAGCTGTTTCTGTCTCCGTGGGTCTTGGTGGTTTGCTGAATGTGCAGTTGAACTCATTGCGCAATCGGGCAAATAAGGATTGCTGAAAGTACAATTTTGTGAATGCTGGTGATGCTGATTGGATCAAGTTTAAAGAAGATACTTTGGCGAATGCTGCCATGTTCCATGATGAATTTTATGCTGCCAAGATATGTTTGGACCTGGACACAATGTGGAGTCATCTTCGCCAAGTGGTGTGTTTGTTGGCTGAGAACGTTTTCAAAAAAAAATGGTTTAAGAGTTTTGATAATGTCTATAATAAAGTATTATCCAGATTTCACAAATTAGAACTTTTGGTGTCAAAAATTGTCAAAGCCTTTTGTCTGGTCTCTCATGAGGAATTTGTTTCTCTACTTGACACATGGAAGGGAATTGATACTGTTAATGCTTCTGTTGTGGAGTCTCTCTTTCTTTCAGGTTCTCATTTTGATACTATTTGTTTAGCTTTGGCCAAGATAAGGAAATCTTACCATTCATCTAAGTTGTCAGAATCAAACCATGCCAAAGAATCTCAGATCAAGTCAGCAATTGACAAAAAAATGGAGAGTTTTGAGTTGAACAAAGGTCATACTGTACGTAGTGTTTTGGAATGACTCTTCTACAAGGTGGTTTTAGATCATTTGGTGGTGGGGGATGAGATGGTGTTGGATCCTGCTCCTGTGAAGTCTAAGGTAGATGAGATTATGGAAGACTGGACTAGAAAGTGAAGGGTGGTGCTCAACGTTAATGATGAGTGGTCTCGCCAGTATTGTCCTTTGGGTTATGTTTTTGACAAAGCTTTTTCTGGTGTAATGGGTTTGATCGACTTCGACGAATTGTTTGGGATTGTTTCCAACCTGCCGGATGGCAAAGCTGCTGGCTTTTTGGGTATCTCAAATAAGCTTTAGAAACATTGCGATATTTCAGTCCTTAATATGCTCTTGGTGCTTTTGAACTCTTGCCTGTCTGAGGAATTTGTCCCTGGCCCTTGGAGAGAAGCTTGAGTTTCGATGATTCTCAAACCATATGAATGAGAGGGTGTTCTTACAAATACTCATCTTATTGCACTGATTGAGACAGCTTGCAAGATTCTCTCCAAAATACTCTTAGACAGGATTTTTTCAGCATGCAGTACCCATGATGTCCTTTGTGGTGACAATTTTTTGGTTTTGAAAGGTACGATAACACAGTCTCCTATTTTTGCAGTTGGTTCAGTTGTTGAAGATGTCCTGGAAAAGAACAGAGAGCTTTGACTGGTCTTGCAGGATATAAGGAAGGCGTATGATTCAGTTGGCTGGGAGCATTTGGAGAAGTGTTTGGTCAGAATTAAAATGTATAACAAGTTTATTCGGTTTTTTGGTGGCATTTACAGAGGTTGCACTAATCGAGTCATGATAGATTTTGGTTTGACAGATGGTTATCGTGTTCATGATGGTTTAGATCAGGAAGAGGTTTTTTCCCCCCTCTTGTGGTGCATTTTTTATGATCCTCTTTTGTGCAAAGTCAAGCATCAGAAGAGTGTCTGTGGGTATAGGCTAATTTCTCATTTTGTTTCCAAGAGTGGTCGTGTTGAATCGCAAGCTGGGCTTTCTTCTTATTTTGCCACTGGTGCTTTTGTTGATGATACAATTTGGATTGGCAGTAGTCAGAGTACAACTCAACACATTTTGGACATTGCTAGCAAGTTTTTTCGGATTAATGACATCTCAATAAACAATGACAAGACAGTAGCTATTCCTATCAATTGTAAAGTTGAAAATCCCGCTTTTTTCATTAGTGGTTTACCTATCTCTGTTGCCAAAAAGGGTGAATCCCATTGGTATCTGGGCATATTTCTGTCAACTGAAGACCTTTCCAAACTCAGTTTAGCTAAGGCATATTCAGACATTTGTTTCTTTACAAATTTGGTTCTTAAAAAGGCTATCTCAAATAAGCAGTTCTTATATTTGGTTTTAGCAGTTCTCCAACCTATAATTAGCTACAGGACACAATTTAGCTTTGTTCTTATAGGCATTTGCAACAAGTGGGATGCTATGATTTGTAAGAGTCTGAAGCTTAAATCTGGACTTCCGCTCGATTTTCTTAGTGATTCGATTCACCACCCCTCATTTTATGGTTTAAGATCTTTCCTGCAAATTCAGTCTGAAGGCAAAGTTGCTTCTCTTATTAATTTTGCCAACTCTGGTGGGATTGTGGGACATTTGTTCTCTTATAAGTCTCATGACCTGCAGGTTTTATGTTGGCACCCTATTTATCTGTTGAGTTCTTCTGTTCACATTCATGTTAGCGCCTCTAATAATTTTTTGGTGGGTTTGGTTTGCGTGCTTTATAATTGCAAATTGTTCTTGGGTGGATTCTTTTCCAATTCTTTTTGTGCCAATAGTAGGATGCCCATGTTGACTGTTTTGGGTGAATCAGTTTTCTCTAGGTGTCTCCCTTCGCTTTGGCAATATGGTGTGGCCTTTGTAAACCAACTTCATGATTGTTATAGTACTGTCTTTGATTGGTCCACATTTAAGTAATGGAAGAAACTGGACCCCTGTGGCCCTATTCCTGAGTGGTTCAGACTTTATGTTGTGTTTCTTGCTGGTGAGAATTTCTCTCCTGCCCACATCCCTCTTCTTGCTAATATTGGTCCCTTGAACATTCTGGGTTCTTCTGGTTTTGTGTCTGTCTGTGATTGTCTTTCGCAAGTCAATGCAAAGGTGCTATCAGTCTACACTGATGGGTCATTGAGAAATTTGGGTACAGTTGGCTGTGAAGCGGGTGCTGTGGCTTTTTTTGAGGACATTGGTATGGGTTTGGGTGTTGGTGTGTCTGGGTTGATGTTATCTATCATGGCTGAGTTACAGGCAATTGCATTGGCTCTCAAATGTGTTCCTGTTTTTAGTAATGTACATTTATTTTCGGATAGTCAGTCTGCTTTGGATGTTTGCAAATCAGAATTGGGTCTGGTGGTTTCTGATTTCTGTAATCGGTGTTGGGTTGAGCGTTAGCACATTGCCAATGTCATATACAGTAAGGGCCTAAAAGTTAACTGGCACAAAGTCAAAGGTCATTCTGGGATTTCGGGAAATGAGCGTGCTAATGTAATTGCTGGTGCTGTTTCTGTTTCTGACTGGTTTCTTCCTCCTCGCCTGGATGAACACTTTTTGATGGCTGATGGCAACATTGTTTCTGACAATTCAAGGCACTTCGTCTGTGACACTTTTCGTGCCATGTGTCATGTGCGTTGGGAGGTGGGATCTGGTTCTAAATTTTTGCCTGTCGATTTGTGTGCTGATGTTAATTGGTCCCACTCTTCTTTGATGTGACATCCTGATTTGCATATGGCCACCAGTTTCACTAGCAAGATTTTGGCTAATGCGTGCTCTTATTTTATGAAGGCTTTGCATCATCAGTTGCCTGTGACTGTTCGAAAATAGCTTTATAATAGACTTTATCCCAGTGTGTTGTGTCTATATTGTGGTAATGTAGAGATGTCAGATCATGTTTTTTCTTGTAAGGTCGATGATTCTGCTCGACGTTGGTTGTTGAATTCTCACATGAACACTTGGAAAACACTTTCTGGTTCTTCTGTCTCTTCTTTAGTTTTGTTGTAATTGTTGTTGTCTTGTGTTTCAGGGTCTTCAGTATCCATGGCCCTCCATAAGGGTTTTGTTTTTGATGAATGATTTGGTGAAGCTGTCTCCGTCTTCTATAATTCCAAGGTGGCATGTTTGGAGGTTGTTAATTTTGCGCGTTCTCTTGGCCTTGCTTTTAAAAATGAGATCTGGTTGGTTTAGGCCAAACACTGTGCCTATATGGAAAAGCACGGACTGATTCCTTTGGATGGTTTGTTTCCTACTTCAGTCTCTGGTTTGACTTCACGGCTTTCTGCTGGTGTGGTTGATTTGCTTGGTATTGATAAAGCTTTTGGTGTGCATTTTGGTTTTTGCAAGTCTTGTATGTTTTTTTCCAGCATTGGTGATTCAGCTTCTGTCTATATAGCTGCGTAGTATTGTTCTGACTGGTCCGAGTGGCTGGTCATGTGTAGAAAGTGCATGATTCACGCCTAGTTTAGATCATTTCTTTGATGTATAGTGCTAGGTTGTGTGTGAACTTCACTCATTAAATAATAATAATAATAAAAAATTAAGACAATATTATATACTTATATTACACATAACAAGGAAATTTCACATAAAACCAAAATACAAACTAGTCAAAAAAGAATACAAACCAAAATACACATATATATTTAATCTAATACTAAAGTTATAAATTATTTTAAGAGTCTACAGAATAAAAAACCTAAAACAAAAGAAACAACTGACTCATTACAAAGCAAAGAAACCATGCTTTTTATAATGTGCTTTCTATTATGTATTTGACAATCAGATGACAGTTCTGTAATTTTTAACAAAACTTCTAACCAGATTAATAATCATCACATTACTATTAGATTCAGTACTCAGTGAATACATTATCTTAGCTACCCATTTTTTTAACACAAAGCTCTTAACCAATAATGTATATAAACAATCAAAAAATTTTATTTTATACAAGAATTGGATTATTTTATAATTAGCAGCATAAGCATTTAACAAATTAATCTATTTTTGAATAATATCTGAGATTAAATTTTTCCTAGTGCAAACATTATAAATACATGAAAACATATAATTAAAGTCTTAAATTAGCCTATACCAAATGCATAACACACTAGAATAATTAGGATTATAAAGTCTCTTTTTTTTGACCACAAACAAGTGATAATATATGACTTTTATAAAGTAAGATCTAAGTGTCATAAAAGCAGAACTGGTAAAATCAGACTTAATATGGCTATCAAGATATGGCAAATATTTTACACATATTAAAAAGATTGCAAAATATTGAATCAATAGCACTAACAGTACATTTAGACTTCTAATTAATAAAGTTAATAATATTAAATATCTACTTAATAAAGTAGCACACATTTTTAGAAATTGGTTTATTTTCAATAGCAAAAAAATGATGTGGCACTCTAACAGACATAGTAAAACCAAATATAGTGGTTGTATTAATGAAAAAGTCTGTGTGTTTATTTTTAATAACATTAAAATGATCTTTGACTTTATTCTAATTAACTAATAAATTTTTTGATATAATAATTAGATAAATGTGTTCCTTTTCAATTCAGTATTTGTTACAAAAGTTGGAACCAGCACATTTCATATTCAAAGCACAAATATCTAAAGATGCTTAACTATTAATAAACAATATAACTGAGTTAGATATAGAAATGCAATTTAATGTAAACACAATAGCCTGTAATTTTACTAGAGTCAAGAAGAGCAAACCATCCACCCTAATTCTAATACTCACATTAATATCCGAAAAGTATGCAGCTATACTACTATAAACACCAACAAAATCAAGATTTTTGATTGAATTATCTATATAAACAATCATTTTTTTTGTTGTATTATTTAGCAAATGCTTTTTGGCAAACTTAAAGTTACATAAACAGCCAACAAGTGTGGAATAAGAAGCCAAAACACTGTGGCTGGCCAGACTATCACTCTTAATAAACATAATAAGTGAGCTAAACCAATCAAGAATAGAACCTTTAAAATCAAATTTCTTCTATCTGCAAAATGTGTTTTATGTAAAACAAACTTCATAACAATTCAGAAATTGGTTAGCAAAAACAATGCTAAACTTTTTTAAAGATTTTACTATGCTAATATAACGATCAAAACCCAGAATATTAGCAACAATAACACTATCACCAACCTAAAAAATGTTTGAAAAATTGTTTTTTAAAGACAAACCACATAATATTAAAGTGATAGTCTTATTTGCTAAAAAGCAGTTTATTGGATTAATTAACAATATAACTGAAAAATTGAAAAGATGTTAAGACATCTAGCTAATAGTCTGTAAATTCATAGCTCTATAATCAAATAATCTGCTGAGAATTTTTTTCAAGTTAATAAAAGTGATCAAATAAGCCATTGTTACTGGAGGTTTTTGGTCTCTTTTCTTAAATGTTGGTAATGTTGTTTTGCTGTGAATTCACGTTCTCAGGAAGTAGTTGAACCTCCAATAACTGAATTTATCTTCAAATTATCTTCTATAATTTGAACTTGCTGGACTTATAGGTGGAATGGCCAATTCTGTGCCAGTTACTTTATATAGTTACATTGTAGTAAACATCAACTCTTTTCCAGGAATTGCTTGTCTGGAAGCTCACTAAAATGTATAGTTACTTTGCTGTAAAATTCAACTCTTCTACAGACATCTTGTCTGTAGGCTACCCTAATAATTGTAATAAGAAAAGAAAAGAAAAATAAAAGAAATGTAAAAGAAATAGAATTTTGTCAAGAGAAACGTTTTCTATCCAGGCCTGAAGTTACTAACAGTTTACTGAAATTGGTAGCTAATCAATTTCAAAACGTTAGTTGGGTTTTGAGGATTTTCCAAGTGCAATAATTTAAAGAATTTGGTTTTTCGAATTATTTGATATTTATTTCTTTTTGTGTGTATAGGAATGGTTCTAAGTGATAAATCTAAAGTAAAATACATTTTCCAGAAGAAAAAAGCTCTTCTTTTATACAACTTGTTGTAGTACTAGTCTATGAACTTGCACTTTTTCTCTTTGCTCAAATTTTGGCGAACTAAAGATACATTTTGATGAATTACAAGTTATTTCACTGAACTATTGATTAATTTGGGTAAACTATTCATAATTTCGGCGAATTTCTGTAAATTTCGGCGAATTTTTGAATGTTACAAAGTTCAGGGTATTGTGTAATTTGATCATCCTACTTTCTGTTATACTAATTAGATTATTTTAATTGAATCGTAATATGTGATAATTTGAAATGATATTAATATACTAATGAATTATAGGAATTATAAGGGTAATATCATGCTAATTAATAGCTAAAATTCTACTGGTAACACCATTAAATTTTCAGTCTACATCTGTTTAAAAGATTTAAAACCATAAAATTCAAGATGAAAAATGGTTTCATTAAGAAAGTTTTTGAGCAAATTGGTCTTTAGCTTTAACTTTTTTCTCAACAATCTGTTTTATTTTTCATATGTATTTACTAAAACATAACTAAATTATAGCCTATAATCAACTATGAGCTAGAGAACAACAGACACCAAATACAAAAATTGCTTATCTGATACAGTTTTTTTTAAAACCAGATTTGTGAAAAATTTAACATCTGAATAAGCCTTAGCAAAACTTGGTTTGAAAAAATTATCTGTGAACAAAAAAATGTCTAAGTATCTATGAGTTTCACTTTTTTTTTGCTATAAAAATATTTGAACTACTTATTAATAGATAAAAAACTACTGCTTTTTAATTGATAAGAATGACAACTGTCTTTTCAATATTGATTAAAATGTTATTGATAACAAAAAATTTATTCATAATATCTAAAATATATTGGATAGTAAACATGTTATTCCCAATTCAGATTGTATCATTCATAAAAGCTTCTATTGCCAAAAAAAATGTCATGTTATTTCTAAGATCTTACTTGTCAGTTTTCATTATAAATTTTGAATCTAATCTGTAATCAAACAAACTGTTATGCTTCTTAACTCTATATAGCAGATAATTATAAAAAATTCTTTACAGCAGAAATGAAAAAACTTTTCTTTGATCCAAATCATCATGAACAATATATCTATTTATTAGTTCAAAATTTGTTATTATTTAATTGACTCTATTATTATAAATGGTTTTAAAAAACTTAATGAAATAAAAACACATCTTAATTCTATTTAGACTATTCTACAAATAATAACATCTAACAGAATCATATACTTTGCATATATCTTAAAAAACTATCCACAACTTTTTGTCTTTTTCCAAAGCATTTTTAATAATAAAGTCCATGACAAAAATTGGAGTTTGAGTGGATGTATCTTTTAGAACTGAAAAATTATTACTGTACAAAATATCAAATTTACTACAGGCCAAAAAAATCCTATCTGAGAGTATTTTAAAAAGAATTTTGTAAGCTGTTTCAATTAAATTTATTGGCCTGGTATTTATAAGTATCTTTTCTTAATTATATAATTTTAGTATCATAAAAACCCAAGTCTCTTTTTATTTTGTAGAAGTTGTACATAATACCAAACACATATTGAAAATGTCTAGCAAACTTTCCAAAATCTGTTTATTACCATGTTTTCAAAGCTTATTAAGAATATTAAAAAGACCAAAAACTTTACTATTAAGCAGATCTTTGATTATACACAGGAATTTATCAAACTTAATATCTCTTATGATTTCTGAAAATGCACAGTTATTAATATGACTCAGAAAAGCATATTGACTGAACCATTAGTTAGGCCAAATATCAGAAACCACATGCTTTTTTTGTCTATCTTTCTATGATAGTATTAACTATAAATTTGATTTTACAAGATTTTAAAATCAAATTGTTGTCCATAATAAGATAATTGAATACAATCTTCTAAAATGGCTGCTTCAAAACACTTTTGATCATGTATCTTTTATCAAAGCAAAAATTTTTCATGCATTTTTTTATTGTTTTTTTGATAAAATTGTTTTTTACAATTTTGAATTCATAATACTTAGATTTGTAATATCTTTTTTTAATACTTAACAAATGACAAAGAATTATTTTAGTCTTTTTATTACTATTAAATAAGGATTTCAACTTGGATACTTTCATTTTATTAATACTAACTCAGATATTAAAAAGGCAGTTAGTCTTCAAAGAACAATTTGTGTTCAAACTTTTCATAATTCTGGCTATTAATAATTCTAATTTAAAAATTTGGATAATTACTTATTTTTTGAGCACTCAAATTTATTGAATTAATGTTTAGAAAAAACCTTATTAACAGAGTTTACTAATATTTTCTTCAAAATTTTCCACATTATATCTAAATTCTTATAGTCCTTTGTATTATTAAATTTTATTGTCTTTAACAAAAACTTTATTAAAGAGCATTTTTTAAACTACAGCTACTTAGTGATATTAGTATTTTTAATTTTGAATTTCTATTTGTTTTTATTGGTTTGCATATATATACTGTTTAGATAAATATTTAGAAGACTACTTAAACTGATTAAAATTAATATTGCTTTATAATTAGTGTTGAAAAAGCCAAAAACAAAGTCAATCTTATGACTAGCAACAGCAGACAATAAATTTTTTCTAATAAAAATGTAATTTATAGTTCTATCAATTACTTTCAAATTGCTCCAAGTAAAGACTTTGACCAATAAATAGCTGCTGAACAAATTGATTAAACCTAAATCTGAACAGAATTTAAAATTTGCACTTTTTCTAAAACTATTTTTATTAAAATTCTCACCCACAAAAGTACTGGAGTCAACAGCCTTAACAATAAAAAAATTAACAGTTAGAACTTAACTAAATCTTGTTTTTACAAAAGCATTAATATATAAACCCAAAACTGTAACCAAAAACTTGTCTTTAAATAGAAGCCATATTGAAATAATACAATTAAGAATCTTTTTTACCTTGAAAACATGTTGAGTCAAAGAATTGTTTATAATAACAGCCACTTTAGCACTAAGATAACTCTTTTTTAAACCAGATGTAAAAATTTGTATATTATTAAACTTAGTAACAAATCAAGACTTGATACTAGCTCTTAACTTTGTTTCTGTAATAAAAAAAACCATATTACCCAAATCTGTGTACCAATAAATAATGTCTTCCTATTTAATAGGGACATTAAGGTCTCAAATATTGCATATAGCAAACTTTTAAATTAGATTAGTTATTGAGATAAAGTAAGAACAAAAGAACTTGAATCAGCACACAAAAAATCTAACTTTGCCAAAATTAAACCAATAGATGCTTCAAGAGCCACCAATTTCGATTTTAAACTGTCTACTTTGATGATTAAGATTTTTGAACTACTCAGATCCAAAACTGAGGCTTTAGCAGTGACCAAAAAAAAAAGTAGAAGCAAACTCTTCAAATTATTCAAAACTGTACTTGATTTCAAATTTGATTCAAAAACCATTGTATTAGCTAAGTTATGAAAAAAAACAAATGAAAGTAGAAGAGCCAATATCACATTGCTAAGCTTGTGCACAATGTTAAACACTTAATTAGTCAAAAGCTCCAAGAAGTGTTCAAAAAAAGCCAAGTAAATACCAATTAACAAGTGATTATTGGGAACCAAGAGAACTTTACCAACATATAACAATTTCAAAAGATACAATTCAGAACCAGAATTGAAATTAAAATGAAATACATCAGCAAAGACAATAATTGAAACAATTTGAGCCCAAGATTTGTCATTAAAGACAGCAAAACAAGAGATTGGAACACTTTTTTTTGTATATAACTTGGTAAATTAAAAGCAATTTTTCTTTGAAATAAATCTTTTATAAAATTTTAAAAAAGACAAAACAAACATACTTAATACATTACACTCAAGAGCCAAATGTTCAAAACATCTGCATTTTTTACACCAAACCAAATTTATTCTAGCTCATAAGAATTTTACATCACCAAAAATCAGCTTTGTGTAAAAAGCAAACTCCAGTTTCTTATTTAATTTAAAATCAACCACAGTACAATGAACTTAGTTACCAGTTTTATATAAGTAATTAATAATACAAGTCTTTTTACCAACTTTTTTTAATAGAGTGCTCAGATTATAGACTGTTGTTTTCATAGACAAGATAAACAAAAGTGCTCTAAACTAATTTTTAAATGTTCAAATTCCACAATTTTCCACAGCTTTGGCTATATATACTGAATTTTTCTCAATCAGAAATAATTATTTTTCAGTTAACTGATCTGTTTAATCTAATTTGGCAAATTTTACTATAGCTTTTTGCCATATTCTAATAAGCTAAACTTTGATTAACACAATTTAATCATACTTAGCAACTGTAGTAACAATCATTTTTTTTGACATATTCATAAAAATTTTTATTATTATTACAGTTCAATTTAACTTAATTCTTTGTCTTTTAAGATTGTTGTTTATAATAATCTTTTTTTCTTTGGCCAATAGAATAGTTTTTTTTATGTTTTCTTCTAATGTAAATATTGATTTGATGATCTTTTTAAATTTTGAAGAAGTAATGATATCTCTAAAATCATTGACTGCTAAAAAAATTTTTCTGATTATTTGTGTTTTTGCTATTGCTAATTTGCTATCTACAACTAAAAAATTAATGTCCAAAACAAAAAACTTTTTGACAAAAACTTCAATCTGGATTTTAACAATTTAGAATCAACTTACTTTTTGTCCAAGAAAATAGAAAGATAAGAAGAAAAAGAAATCTTATTATTATTATTCATATTATAGGTAAGAAATTCGATTGGAAAATTAATTATAGTGCCAATATTAAATTACTTAGCTTTAAAAATATTTATCTTTGATTCCAACTTTTTTTTACCCTTACTATTAGCACCATAACCAGTATTTACACCAGAAAAAATCACCAAAAAAATATTTTTATTTGTATTTATACTAGTAAACTGACCAAGAATATAATTAAACTCATCAAAACTCAAATCTGTCTTATTACTAGAATGCTTTATATTTTCAAAAGAGACTTTTTACTTTTGAGACAAGCTTCTATTGACCAAACCAAAAGCCAAAACTCTGGCTGATTTTCTCTTAGCACTAGAATTACTCATAGTAATTGTCAATTTAATAATAAAAAAGTTAGGTTCTTTTAAAATATTGAAGTATATAATAATAAAAAATGAAAAAAACTTCTTTCAAAATTTCGGACTCTTTTTTTTTGAAAATTTGGGACAAAAAAGAGAAAGAAGTTTTTTTTTTAATCTTTTTTTTAATTTATAATACTATAAAAAATTAAATATTTAATAATAATAATTAAATTTTATAAAAAATTTATGTTAAAAAAATAATGTAAAAAAATCTTAAAAGTTTTTGAATATATTAAGTTAATAATTATTAATATAATAGATTTTATTTAATTAAACTTAATCAAATATAAAATAAAATATAAATGCTTATTATTAAAATAAAAATCAATAATTAAAAACCAGTTAAATAAATAAATAATAATAAAATTAAAATTAACTATTAATAATTTGGCATGTTTTAATAATAAATTTTTATAATTGTATTTTTAAAAAAATTAATAAGCCAAATATATTTTTAAAAATTTGTATATATTTTATATATAATTATAAAAAAATTCAATTAACTTAATTTAATGTTTAAAAAATACATATAATTTAATTTTTAAAAATTAAAACAAGTTAAATATTAATAAGATTACACTTTATTAATGCATAATAATAAAAAATTTAAAATTTTTATCAAGTTATTAATATTAATATTAACAATTTTTTAAATAATTAGTTTATTGTTATTAATATTAATAAATAATTTTTTTTAAGATAAAAAATATATTTTAATATATAAATAATTTTATTAAATAGAATATTGTGGCAAAATCAACAAAATAAATTTGTGTGCAAAAATAAATATGTAAAAGTATAATATTTTATTATTTAAATAAATAAAATTTTTTATACTTTTTTATTACAACCTATTACAAATTATTAACTTTATCATAATATCTCTAGTTTCAAAATACTCTCTATTATTTATGTTTAATTAAGTTTTTAATTAAAACTTTATTTGTAAAAAAAAAAATTATTTTAAGTGTTTAATATTGCCAAATAAATAAATAAGGCAATACTATTAAAATTAAAAAAATAGAATAATAAAAAAAAGCGAATAAAAATGTAACTTTTAAGACTTTAAAACATATTATTAATACTCTATTAATTTTGGTTTTGATGCAAATATTTATTAAATGTTAACCTCATCTTAAAAATTGATTGCAACTATTAGTCTTTATTGTCTTTTCAAGTCAGTCATTTGTAAAATAATGCCATATTGGACATTAATGATTTTTCATCCTTAATGGACTCGTTGTCAGAAGTAGTTGAAAACATACACAAAAGACAAGAAAACATGTCACATGATTTTGAACCAAGACGTTTCTTGGTCAAGGTGGTCATGGGGCTTGATTTGCAGCTTCTTTGAGAGCTTCCTGTTGATTTCTAGATTCCCATTCATCCCATTGCTCTTTATAGTCTAACCATCTCTCTTGTACGTCGGATACGTTGTAGAATGTTTGATCGTTATTGGCAGTGGCGAGCATGATGCTTTCATTACCTTGGGTCAAACCTCCAAATATATATCCATTAGCTTTATCGATGGCACCAACAAGATTCATTACGGATTTTTTATCCTTTTACCGTCAAGGGAGAAAACCTTAATACTAGTGAGCAAAGTCTAAGAGTATGCATAAAATGATTTTTACCTCTATGCACAAAGTTTGGAACCCAACTATGCCAAAATCTTCGATAAGATCACACAAAGTTTTGTTGAGTTCCTTATAGCGTTTTGCAAATGGATCCTCATCTAAATGGTATAACAGGTAGGATAAATCTTGAACTTCTGTATAAAAATCCAAATTGAATGCTGTAACGAAAAATTCACCACGTACGGTCAATTCATACTCAAAGAAACAGTTAAGTGAGCAAAAGCTAGGAGATATTTTACCTAATTTGCCATAGGATTCCATTAAATCGATTTTCGATAATACATTTATATGAGGCAATTCGATTTGCAACATTGTTTTCAAAGACAAGAGTAGGACCGAAATGTATTTTGCAGGGTCGGTGCAATGGTGGGCATCGACCAGATGCACGGTGACGAGCTATTAGAAAATGAATTCTGAAAAAGTCTTGAAAAAAATCAGGGACACAAATCCTGATGGACTACCCGATAGCTCAGCTTTCCTAATCGTTCAATGATATTCTTTACAGAATTGTGATGAGTGAAAAGTTCGACTTGTCCTGGGAAATCAAACAACACATAATCGTCTGAATAATCCAATATATTTCAGGAATCATTGTATAAGGGTAAAAGACGGCCCGATAAATTTATAGAAAGAACCGATAACGACCTCCAAGCGATTTCAGCTTATTCTCAAGCCAGTCAAGATTCTTTTCCAAGAATTCCATACAATACATTATACCACCATTCGGCCCAAGATCAAACTCTCTCATCACATCTTCTAGTGTGATCAAATCGGCAATATTGACCGAACAGTTGTATGGAAGGAAGTCATTTGCAGGGTCAAGATTGACAACCGATACTTTTCTTTTATTGCGGCAAGCAAAAGGTTTGAATAAGTAGTAAAGGGGATTTTAGTAAAATCAACGCTAGTAACTAATCAGATAAACTAAAAAGCATACCTCCCCGTAACATTGAGGAATTGTTGAAGACCGTTACAATAAGTGGTCTTTCCGGAGCCGGGGGGGCCTATCACGATCTAGGGTATCGGGTAACTATAATTAATTCTTACGGTAATTTCACTATAAGGTTAGGTAAATTTACCTGGCCAAAGGGCATCTGTGGTTCTTTGTGATTTAAATTGTTTGAGGTGCCAGGAAGTTGAAAAATTTAGGTTGAATTTCTGAAACCACCAAAAGTGGTGTAACATCCATTGTAGCCACGTGCAATTAAAATCCATAATCAATTATATGGCTATTCCGTTGGGTGCTCAAAGCTTTGTTCGTCAACAAGTTAGGAATGACAACCCTTGAAGATTATTTAGCCAAAAAATATGGCACGAAATCCAGTGGTGGAGACGAAAATATAGTTGAAATTGCAAAGAGAAAGAAGAAAAAACGTAGACCAGGTTTTTCGAACTTGAAAGGAGGAAACTATGCTATTATCGATGAAGAAGAGTTCACAGAGAACTGGAAAAACGTCATTTCGGATGAGGGGGAAGAGGACCTTACACCACAAATTGGTTGGTGATGTTACGTGAGAAGGGTTTATATGATATAACAAAATATGCTTATCATAAATTAAATATTAAAAAGAAATGGAGCTGGAATCAAATGTCAGTAAATGGAAGAAAATTGGGGCTTATGAAGAAAGTAAGGATCTAATATATTCTAATATATATATCATTTTTCTCATTTAAAACCTCAATTTATCTAAAGTTGAATCCATCGAAATGTCACCATCTCTCGCCGAGAAAAAATTATCCTCCTTACCTGATGATGATTTTTTGAATAAGCCTAAAACATCCAATAAAAGAAAACGAGACCGATCTCCTTTTAATAATGACAGTGTAAAAATATCAAGTCTTTCTGTTGGTCTGCAGACGAGTGAAAAAGCGCGTCAAGAGCACGAGAAACGTCAAAAACAAATGAAGGCACAACTTGACAATATGGACCCCGCGCTCTCAGGCCGGGGTGCTGAGACTGTATATCGTGATAAATCAGGTATTCTCAATTTCTATACATATTACGGATGTGAGTATACTTTGAATCTTGTCTCTAATTTTAGCTATATATGAAAGGAAGAAAAATTGATGTAGCTGCTCAACGTGCGGAGGAACGTAAACGAATTGAGGAAGAAGAAAAATTAATGAAATGGGGCAAAGAAGAGGAAAAGAAAAGAGAAGATGAATTACGAAATAAGCCTCTCGCCATGTATATATTCATCTTTCTGGCTTTAATTATATCATCAATCATTCATTTACGAGACATATTTATAGCTACAAAGATGATCAAGATTTGAATGAAGAACTAAAAGCTAAAGACCGATGGAATGACCCTGCCGCTATTTTTCTGTCAAAGGTAAATCGAGCCAAAACCTATCATCTGTTATTTGTCTAAAATATTTTTTAAAATCATTATAACAGAAAAAGAAAGGAACCCAACATAAGCAACCTAAGTATCAAGGCCCTCAGCCACCGCCAAATCGATTCGATATTCAACCAGGTTACCGATGGGATGGTATAGGTATGGTTTCTAATAAGAATATAGAAAAGCTACTTAAAGACTGGACCCTATTAAATATTTCTACTAAAATTAGATCGATCCAATGGATTCGAAAGGCAATTCTTTGAAAGGCAATACTCCAGATCAGCCTTACAAAAAGAGGCATATAGTTGGTCTGTGGAAGATATGTAACTAGTATTTCCTGTTTCAAATATTTTGTGCCCTATACAATCCCTTGGAGTTGATCATCTTGCAGCTTATTCGACGAGATTTATTCTTCTGTGGTTGGAGGATGTCATTATTCAAAAGGGACGCCTCTATTCGCACAATATTTGCTTTTACTAGCTGCCTTGGACATGCAGCTTATTCTGATACTAGCTTTCATAAAGCTAAAATCCTGAAGGCAACTCAAGTTACGAGGATGCTAGAATCTGCAAAGGCAGGTAGGTTATATTGGCGTACTTGGATTTCGCAACATACAGGCAAAAGCTCAAACCAGCAAAAGTGAGGCCGATTTATCAAGTGATTCTCTTTGGGTCGCTATTTTAAAAAATAGTAGCCGTTTCAATTTCCAGAGTTGCTCGATAGGGCATTTATCTGTCAGAAAATCATCATTGACAAGCAACTGATAAATATAATATGAATAATATTAAAATATCAGACGTGTAAACAGCTAATGCAGCTTACAAATTAATGTGGGTTTCTGGAAATCAATAAAATTAAAATCAACATTGTGAAATATCTCGACGATGACCATGATCTACCGGACATTAGTATTGCGAAAGGAACTAACGTTTTTCGTAAAGCTGTGGTGCAACACATTTGGGAATTTTTTCTTTTTGGCAACGCTCACCCAGCTGTACATATTTCGCCCACTCAAGATTAAGAAAATTTTGGGTAAACTGCAAAGAACGAAAACTTTACACAACACAGTAACGCATAATATCCTTGGTTTACCAGTATCTGAATCGCTACATCTTGACTTCAATATAAGAAAACAGAAAAAAATAGAGCTGCAACACTGGCCTCGGGACACATCGTCGCTCCTCTTTGTCGTTTGCATCTACACCAGATCACCAAGCAACGGATTCAACCCCAAATCGATTCGAACTCAACCATAACCTAGGACCGAAAGGCAAAGCATGTCTTCAACTGCTGTTGTTCCTAACAATGAGAGAGTTTTTGCAGGTAACTCCACCTCTGTCACCTCCGTCACTACCTCCAGCCAACTCGCAGCTTCTTCTGAAGCTGTTCAGCTTGCCAGTAGCAATTCTATTTCATCCACTACCTCGAATGAACACTATGCAACTGCCACGGTGACTGCATCAACCTCAGCCGACTCATTACCACCTTCTGCTCAACTTTTGAAAATCCACGAGGAGCAGGAGTTGGCTCTTGCCACTTCCGCGCAACAAATTGATTTAACGCCTGATGAAGTCACATCAACGCCTGTTACCATTTCTCCCAGCCGAGTTTCGACTTCGAAGGCTTCCGCCGCCGCATATGATGAGACCAACTGGCCTTCCTTGTCTCCAGGGCCGCCTTCAGTGAAATCTTCCTCAGTGTGGAGTAATCGATCTGGCGCCGAACTTGTTCGTCAGACGGCTCAAACTACTTCGACTATTGGCGTTGTGGGTGTGAGATCGATTAATCATTCACCCGTTTCAAATCTGCAGGCGCAAACAAAGTCAGCTGGGATTATTACTCAAGTAGTTGAATTGTCAGCTGCACAGCAATTGCAAAAGCGTGAATTCGGCTCCAAAACGACAATTGCCGATATTGTGAAACGTGTAAAAGATAAAACAAACACGCAGATTCAGGTATCCATTGCAAATGTCTCTGGAACCACTACCTTTTTAATAAAGGGTAAAACTGACGATGTCTTGCGCGCAAAGCGTGAATTAATGTCTTATCTTGCTGTTAAAGTAATGAACCTTCCTTGAAATTCGCAAATATTTTTTTAGAGCCTTTAGCTAAAAAACTGATATAAAAATGTTATTTTGACATGTTTTAACACAAATTGTTTTTTTTTAATAGACCGAAATTCGAATATCGATTCCAACTTCTGTTCGTCGCTATATTCTTGGTGCAGGAGGTGCAACTCTGAAATCTATTACTCATCGAACAGGAACTCGTATTCGCTTACCCCCACGGCAAGGTGATCTTCATGAAGATCGGTCATCTGAGGTCGATTATGATGAAGATGAAGAAATGATGGAAATCACGATAGAAGGTGATGAGAAAAGCGTGAATCTCGCCAAAGCTGAAATCGAGGCAATTGTCCATGAAAAGGTCGTGTATGATAAGCATGGGTGGTTGTTTTTTGGAAAGAGCAATGCATTTATTGTGTATTAATGTAACACGGAAGGTTCCGGCTCAATTCATATGGCTATAAATAATGCTTTATTCAAATATTATGATTTGAGATGGCAAAAATTGTTGAATTTAACCTTAATTCGTCGATTCATATATATAGACATCTAAGAAAATCATCAAATTTACTGAAATCGAGCACCATTTTTATCCTCTTATTGCCGGGGCTCATGGTCAGCGCGTGCAACAACTTCAACAGGAAACTGGTGCTAAAATTCATATCCCGCCTTATATTGCATCCTCCGATATTGAAGGTCATGAATATAATACAAGGGATAATTGCATTATTGTATCAGGCGAAAGAGAGACTGTAAAAAATGCCATAGAGAAACTCAGATTTCTTCACGAAGAATTAGTGAGTAAATATCAATTATAGCAAGAAATGGTGATGCCAAAACTAGATATTTTTACAAACTTGCATTCATAGAAAAGTACAACCGGTACCACCACAACTACAGTTCCGAAACGTCAACATAAATATCTGATTGGCCCTAAAGGTGCTAACCTTCAAGAAATACTTGAGCTTACTCAATGTTCTTTGGAGCTTAGCCCGCCCTCTGATCCCTCCGAGGTTGTTACTATTAGGGGCCCCTGCAGGCTGCACGGGAAGGCACTGCAATTGGTATTGGACAAGGCTAATTCTATACATGGCGAAACTTTAAACATCGCAGATCTTCATGAAACCGAGTTTCCGGTTGTGCATGCCAAAAATGTGTTAAAATACTTGTGGAATCGGAGTAAATTGCGAAAAATCGAGGGTGAGACCGGAATCCAGATTATGGTTCCAAAAGGTACAGCAGTAGACAAAGCTGTCATATTGGAATTTGTAGGAAAAGTTATTACCGATGTGGAAAAAGCTAGGAATGAGGTAATGGAGCTTGTTAAGAATTTGGTAAGT
This sequence comes from Geosiphon pyriformis, assembly GCA_016748015.1. Lineage (NCBI taxonomy): Eukaryota > Fungi > Glomeromycota > Glomeromycetes > Archaeosporales > Geosiphonaceae > Geosiphon > Geosiphon pyriformis. The sequence goes on along the minus strand of JAAOMT010000590.1, from coordinate 275,701 downwards.
GAGACGATGATCGAATCTCTGTCATTCAATCAGTTGTGGCAAAGAAGGTGGGAGTTATTATAGAAGTATTTCTGAGTTTGGGATTACTGGTATCGCTTAATATCGAATACTTAAACCTTGTTTATTCTCCAAATTATTGTAATAACTATGAATTTTCTGAACTATAACTCATTATAGCCCCCAAGCAGTTTCTCCATTGCTTCCATTGAACCCTCCCTTCACCGTCATATTATTGGGCGCAAAGGCCAAAATCTTCAACGCGTCAAAGATACATATGGTGTGGAAATAATTGTTCCAGACGAAAAAGATGAGAGTCCAGACATTTTGATTGTTTTTGAAGGAAAGGACGGCGAAGAGATTCCCACCGAAAAGAAAAAAAAAGAAGCTTATGTGAAAGAGGTTTTGGAAAAAGCCAGGCAAGAATTAATCAAGGCAGGGCAGGACGCTGTAAGTTTTTATTTAAACAGATTTTCTTATAAAAATTCATTTTAAAAGGTTCGCATAACAGGTTTGATATTCATTTTTTCTTTAAATCTTCATAATTTCAGTCCGATTTTGCTACTCAAACTCTCACAATTCCTGTAAGATTCCATCGTCACATAATTGGGCCTCGAGGGATAACTCTGAACAACATCACTGGAGGTTCTGATGCACCTGTGTCTGTAAAATTTGGTTCCTCTCGAACAGGTGCTGCTGAACGCTCAGCCAACGCCGAAGGTAAAAAAGTATTCTCGATCCCAGTTTCGGACGATATTGTTGTCATTAAAGGCCCAACAGATGAAGTTAACAGAGTAGTAAGTGAAATCAATAAGGTGGTCGATGATGCCAAACATATCGAGGTTAGTACATAAAATTGAATTCTTCACCGCTTAACATATTTTCTAAAAATAACTATTTATTAAAATGTAGATTATGAATTCATACACAATTGAATTTACCTTTCCGGCGCAATATTCTGCACATGTAATTGGGAAAGGCGGTGCGCATGTTACTCGTTTAAAGGAGAATTTAAATGTTAAAATTGAGATAGAAGGTGGTGCAAAAGGGGAAGAGAAGAAAACGAATCCTGGTGAAAATGTTAATGTCATAATTCAAGGGATGAAAGATAATGTTGAAGAAGCAAAAGCCAAGATCTTGGACTTAGTTGACAAATTACAGGATGCTACGATACTTCACCTCAGCATACCTGCCGAATACCATAAATCATTGATTGGGGTTGGAGGTCGATATGTCAAACGTCTGGAAGAAAAATATGGTGTTCACATTCGGTTTCCTAAAAATAATCACAAAGAAGGATACGAGGAAACGGAGGAAGATGGCGATGCACAAAAATCTGACGAAGTCATCATAAAGGGTGGCAAAAGAGGAGTTGCCGATGCCAAAGCGGAAATGATGGAATTGTTAGAATGGGAAAAAGACCATGATAATTCTCTTAATTTTACAATCCCTGCTGTGTGTCTTCCTCATGTGGTAGGTCGAGGAGGTGCAAAGATTACCGAAATTAAAGATGATACTTTTACACGCATTGACATTGGACCTCCAGGCTCCCCACAAAACAATCCTGATGAAACTATGGTAAATGTCATGATCCATGGCACAAAATCAGATATTGTTAAGGCACAAGAGGCAATACTACAAATTGTCCGAGAACTTGAAAATCAGACTACAATCACTATGAATATAGATCCACAGCATCACAAATACTTAATTGGTCCCGGTGGAAGTCGTATCCGTGATATTGTAGCTAAAGCAGGGGGACCTGAAGAAAAGAACTTGCAGGCTGGCATTGTTAAATTCCCAAGGCATGGTGTTAATAGTGATGAGGTTATCCTCAAGGGCGATAAAACGCTAGTTGAGAAAGTGAAAGCTGAGTTGGAGAGTTTAGTTGAAGAGCAGGTATTTTGAATTTTAAATCGCTAGAATTTTATCCAAAAAATGAAATCTGTAAAATGTAATGATGAACATTAATTTTCGCAATCTTACAATTAGAACAATCTCATAGTTGACGTCATTCAGATACCCCGAACGCAGCATCCTCTAATTATTGGGCGTAATGGTAGTTCTCTCAGGGATATACAACATCGATTTAACGTTACAATTCAGTTTCCCGGCTCACGTGCTTATAATGACACACAGCTTTCGAGTACATTAACCGAGGAAATAATTAGTAGTGAAGAAGCTGTTAAAGTCATCGGTAAAAAAGAGGATATTGAAGCTGCTAAGGCTGATATTTTGGTAGGATATGATTTCTCATGATTGAAATGTTTTTGATTAATTATTAAAGCATTTGCTTAAACCAAACATCAATTACATTGACAATTTAGTCGAAAATTCGACATATTCATACGATTAGCGTACCACGAAAGTATCACTGCACAATCTCGGCAAATGGTGCTACAATTCGCAAACTTCGTCTAGACTATGGTGTGCTAGTTGATCATGGGGGAGAAGTCCCGCCAGAAATTAAACCATCAAGAAAGAAAATTAATGGTAATGCAAAACGTATTGATGATGACGAAGAGAAATTATCAGCTAAAGATTATGCGGGCGACCTTGACTGCGAAGTTTTGGAGAATGATCATGAGGAGGAAGAAGGTGAACTCCCTTGGAATTTGACAGGTGATAAGAAACAGGTCGAACGCGCCGAAAAATATATTCAGGATTTATTAAATGAGGCGGTGAGAATATTATGAATTAATGTTAAATTTTTTGATCATCCCATTCTGTATAATGAATTGCTTAAATTTATTTTTCTGATATATAGCATACCTATACTCACACAGCTTACATCACCGTCCCTCAATATCTTCATCGTCATATAATTGGACGTGGAGGTGCGACTATTCAAAGGATTCGTGTCGACAGTGGCTGTAAAATCGATGTACCTAAGGGTCAAGACGATGAGGTGGTGGTTGTCACGGGGCCTGTTGATGGGATCCAAGATGCGCGAAGATTGATACTGGAAGTTCTTGGACGTGCAGCTCGATAAACCTGACTGTTTAAAAACCCGAGTTCAAAGTCACTATTTGATCATTAAATATTACCTTTGAATTCGTTTTTATTTTCCTATCCCTATCACATTTTTTTAGCAAGAAAATTCTTAGTATTCATCCCCTCCTTTGAGGCGTAAAAAATTAAGAACTATTTATTGTAAAGGGTGATTCCAATCTCTCTCCTCTTTGAACATTTTGATAAATTATCTGCCAAACGATTAAATAATTTAATTTAGCGTTAGAAGATCGATTCTGAACACTAATAACATATTGATCATCAAAAATATTTCCGTCTTGGGCAGATTCCGATATAGATATTGCATTTCTTTAAAAAGCGTACGATAACTGACCATTCTCATCCGAATATTGCCTGAAAAATTTTATGAGCTCCAGTAATAACAAAAAGCAAGTTTTAACTCAGGATCAAGGATGACACTTGAAAGTTTTTCCTTCGAACTCAAAAGTGGCATTTTCATAAAGATTTTCGAGTTGAGATTCAAGTGTTTGGTTAACACCTTTTGCCCCTAATCATATTTTGTACCAAAATGATGTGTATTCTCGATAAGGCTTGAAAATAACTGAAATTTCAGATTGTCCTGGATCACCTACCATCCGTTACTCTTTTAGCCCATATAAAATATTCTATAAATCGTTCAATTTAGCGGGCACAAAATGAATGACAGATGTTACTATAAAGGATTGTATTCACCTTGAACACGTTGAAAAGACCATCCAATAGGAACAGCACGTTGTAGATCACGCAAATTATATAATTTGTCTGCTAGTTTGACAGCTTTTGCCTAAAACCAAGAGTAGGAATAGGTTTCTTCGAATGGAAATATATTGTTGATTCTTTCAAATATCCTACCTTATCAGATTTGAATGGTGTATTCTCAATCTGTAACCGCTTGCGCTCGTCTTTAGGTAAATCTTTGTTATCAGTACATTCCTCTACTATGTTCCTTACAACTTTTCCAAAATACTGGTCAATCTGTTAGATATTTAGGGAATTTTAATAGATGACAAATCGTGACCAGATTGTTCTGAGATCCATTTACCTCTTCCAATGTTGTATCTGTATCCTCTACTGTGTCATGCTTTAACAATCAATGAATAAATTTGAGCTCAACTTATAAATAAACCAATTACGGAACATTTACCAATATTGCTGCTTGAAGAGTAGCGAGATCATATATCCCAGCATCGGTCAAATTTTTAGCTACACCGATGGGGTGATTTATATAGGCTTATAGAACATGTGTAGCATTTATAAAAAAAGGTTTAATAATTATTATGTCCCCCCTGACCTTTACAACACAATTTATTACTTACGCGATTGTTGCGGATCTTTGCGGCGTTGAAAAGAATGTTTTTTAGCGGCGAAATCGAAGGAATCTATCAATTTGCCAAAATCATAAATTGGTTTAGAATTGTCATTTATTGATCTGGAGGCTTTCATGATAATTGACTTTTGCAAAAAGCAGATTAGGTATGATCAAAAAGTTGACAATGATTTTGCACTGCCCGTGACGCTATCATTTAGCGGTCATCACATAAAATACTATTATAAATTAAAAATTAAATTTGCCTATAATCTAATTTTACCCAGGTCAATTATTACTTTATAATTTTATATTTGAAATATTCATTATTTTATTGTTTATTTTAATTAATTAATCAGTTAGTAATTATTAGTCAATTGTATTAGTCGATATTTGTATAATTTGCAAAAATTTTCAAAATATTAAATTTTGAAAAAAGTTAAAAATTAACAAAATTCATGATTTTAAGTGAAATTTGCTTAATAAAATTTTTTTTTTAAAATATATTAATTAATTAAACCAAATTTTTTTTTATTAAACATTTATTGAGTATGATCCAATTATAATCTAGTATATATAAACAAATTAAGTATTTACAACTAGACATAATTTATGTTATTATAGGTAAACTTAATAAATAGTATTATAATATTTTAATGTTTATGATTTTATTAGTAAAAGCTTAAAGATATTTGGATAAATTGCTTTTAGTTGTGAATTAATTTATTAGTTTCTGAAGATTTTATTGTTTGAAGTTTTACTTGTTAAATTTTTTGGTTATAAGACACAAAAATATTGTTTCTGTAACTGTATCAATATATTTGTGGTTTATTTTATATTAATTAATCATAATTATTAAAGTTTAACATTGTTTTTTTATTTTTTTGGTAAGCTAACAAAATAAAATTAATAACTAATTCTAAAGAAAGCTTTTGTTTTTACTAAGATATTATGAAATCTAATTCTAAGACAGTTAATTTCCAATGTTGTCACTTTTCAAAAGAAAAAAAAAATGAAAAAAAATGAAAAAAAAGAAATTAATATTTTGTTAAACACAATAATTAAGAATAATTAGTCTAATTTCTTATTAAAATTCTAAAAACATTATGTTTGTTTGTTTTTTTTATTATGAATTTAACAAGTATAATCTAATTACTAATTAGAAATTAAGAACAAACTAAGTGTTTTAGTGCTAGATATAGTTCATGTGTTTTCTACATGTAACCAGTTACTCGAACCAGTTTAGACTATATTATATTGAAACATTAGAAGAAAACTTATCCAAAAAAAACATTCTTTGAACAATTTTAAATAATATAATACTATTATTAATTAATTTAACCAACTATTTAGCTGTTTTAAAGACATCAAATTTAACAACAGCAGATTTATGTTTCCAAAGTGATATCAAATTAGAAAACATATTATTATTAAAAAAAAAACTTATATGAAGACCAGACATATTAATATCATTATAACTACATTTAGCTTTCAAAGCAACCATCTTATATTCTAGCTTATCAATAGCTTTGCTAAAAAAACTCATATGCACTAAAACTTTATTAATCTTGAGACCAAGAGCACTACTAAAAACCAAGTTATTATTAACAAATTGTTTAAATACTTTTATCATAAAACCAACAAACTTAACAATAAAATTGACCAAAGCAGAAAGCTTGACTAATTCTAATTTTAAAAAAATCAACCAAGAAGAAATCATAGAGCCATCAAATATTATACCAGCAGAAAAAACTAAATTAACTACAAAACCAGAGACCAAAGAAAACACAAAGGCAGCAGTTTTGACATATGATATATTGCCAACAACTTAAGAGGTGAACACCTTGAGAATTCTAGGAAGGAGAGATATAGACATCTTACAATTCAAAGCTAGATAATCTGAATCTTAACACCAAAAACAGTGCCAATTTTTAAGAGTTTCTCACCAGATACAATACTTCCTTAGCATATTAGTCTTGAGTACTACAGCATTTAAATCAACTTAAAAACCAAATATAACCAGAACAAACCAGAAATGATAACCAAACTTAAGAGAATGAGGAATGAAACATGTCAAATTACCAACTTAAAAAACCATATTATTAATTTTAAAAGCTGTGTAGCCAAAAAAAAAATTGACCAACTTGGCCTTAAATCTATTACAAAACAGAATAGTTTTATTCTAATTCACTAAAAAAAGGATTCTAACACTATTTTTGCCCACCAAAACTAACCAATAACTTAAAGCAGACACAGCAGAGTCTAACTTTTCAAAATAAATAACCACATATTGTCAAATACCAACAGGCTTTAGCACAACACAAGTAACACTACCAAACACACTGAAAGCTGTCTTAATGTTAGCAACAGATACATCCAAAGACACATTATGTAGCACAACAGTGCAAAAAAGGAACCAGACTCAGAAACTACCAAAGACTTGGCAATTTTGAAAGTGGCCAACCAAACAAAACTTGTAAGCTTAACCAAAAATACAGTTTCTAAAGACACTTAAGAAGCAAACTTTATATAAAAGAGCTTTATATTGTTTTTTGACACTGATCTTAAAAGTAGCACCAGATACCAGAATAGAGACCATCTACTCAGTAAATCTTTGACAACTAGCAATAGTTTTCTAAGCATCACCAGTGGCAATACCAAAAACCAGAGAAGAAGATGATTCAAATCCAACTTTAAAGAATTCAAGTTCAAATCCAATAATATAATATTTATATAAAAAAAAGTTCAATCTACAGTTATCAAAAAATCAAAATTTTTTTTATCAATTACTCTCTTATATTATTAGACATTGGGAAGTAGAATTTTATTTAACCAATTTATAAAAACACAATTAAAAATTCTAAGAACTCCCAAAACTCTGTACTTTTAAAACTATAATAACAATTTTTAAACCAAATCTCTGAAAAAATATGGATTGTTGTTTAAAAATTTTATCTTAGTAGCTAGTAAACTTAACAAAAACACATTATCTTAGGCACTATTATTAGCATTGTTCCTAACTGAATTAGCAATTAGCTTTTTAGGAAGAATAGTCATTTTGCAGCCTATTGGTCTAACCAACAAAAAAAACAATCAATATTAGTCACAACAAAACAATCAAGTACACTTCTGTCAATTTTTTTATCATCAACAAATAAACTATCTTCTGTTATTTAAATTATGGCTTACTGAGATATTATTATACTAGAAAAATTCTCTGGTGAAAAAAACAATACATACATTTGAATTATAGAAGCTAAAAAAACAATTAATGCTAACAATTGAAATGATACTAAAACAATTTAAATGCTGCTATTTTTTTGACAAAAACTGTAGATTTATGATACCAAAGTCTTAAAAAAAAACCAACTGACTTTGCTGCTTATAAACTTGTTTTTTTACAGTATTTCTGCAATCTTAATACACTTATTAAGCTACAAAATTAGTTCAACATAATAAAACAAAAAAATTATAAAACAATAATTACTTATTTTGAAAGATTTAATCAAATTTTCAACAGATATAAGTAATTAAATAAGACTATTATACCACAGAACAAATTTTCAATCAATTCATTAAGAGATTAAGGAACAACATTTTACAATTTATAAGACCCAATCATTTGATTAACTTGCAAAAAGCAGTTATTCTTGTTTATAATATTAAATTAACAAAACAAAAAGCCAATTATATTCAAGTTATTGATTTGGCTATAAATAGAATCTTTAATATCAACATAAAACTTACCCAATTAAGTGAAAATTTAACTCAAAAAATTAAGAAATTCTTAACTAAAACTACAGAAACTTATTAGCAACCACAACAGAAAAACAACATTAATAAATACCAGCAGTAGTAAAATTAACAACAACAACAACAACAACAACTCTGGAAATCAAATCTCTGTAATTATTACTATTGTTAAAAACCCAAACACATTGCCAAAAATTACTGAAAGAAATTGGCAAACCAAAACTGAAAAAACCAATATTAATAACATCCAAAATATCTTTATCTTATAAGACTCTAATATTTAATACCTCAATATCAACTATTATAGTACTCATATCAATTACCCTAGAATTACTATTAGCAATTATAAACAATAATACAAATAATGCCTTAGTACTAAGTTTTTATATATAACTATTTCAGACTTCAAGCAATTAACTATAATTAAAGATGGCAAAACATTAGTAGAAATTAGATACAACTTATTAGCAGACTATTTCAACCAGTAGATTATAACAACATATTATTTCAAACAACATAAACTGGATATTTAAACTAAATCTCCTATCTTGGTTTTACAAAAACTCTGAATTTTAATAATATTATATTTTTAGAAGAGAAAAATATAGTTAAAATTATTAATTCTTCTACTCAGAACACAAATTTGTCTACTAATACAATTTCATCTGCCACAATTATTGAAAATAATACCTTTACTACTATATTTTTGTTTAATGTTGATAATCTGAACATTACTGATCTTTTTAGTAGAGTTGTTATTAATTAGAATAAGCCAATTATGGCAATATATACTGATACCAGAGTAGAACAATTAAATATTAAGTTAATATTTAACAGTAGATCTATAGGCAGCATAATTACAAAACAATTTATGGATTAACTATATTATCGAGTAAATTATACAGCCACTATTAGAATAATTATCATAAATAGAATTACTAAAACAGCAATAAAAGAGATTGACAATTTCCTCTTCAAAATTCATAAAATTGGTATCTTAATTAAAGTACTCATTATAAAAGCCATTTAGTATTAAGTTCTTATAGGAAACAATTGGTTAACTAAAGTCCATATTATGTTTGATTAGAACACCAAAAAACTCCAGATCATTTTTAACAGACAACATACTAAAATACCTATTATGTATAGACACTTCAAAATAGTAACTCTGGAACAATCTCTAATCAAATTCAAAAAATCTATCCTTTAGCCAATTTTAAAAACTTATTAAGTTTTTTAAGCTAACAATTACAAAACAAAGCTACTATTACTTTTCATATAAAAAAAAAAAAGTAAAAAAAGAATTGACAAAAAATTCATAGCAGCACCATTAATCTATCTAATTCCAAATCAAAAAAATCAATCTTATTAACTCCCAAAATTAATCTGCATCAATTGTAAAAAAAAGTTATTTTTAATAGGTATTTATATTAGAAATAATAAAGTATGACCAACTGTCACCAAATACTATTGCTGATCTTATATATTAAAATAATTTGAATAACTAAAATGGCAAGACAAATAAGACAATATGCTATGCTTTACATGTGACAAAATTTTATTAGATAAAGAATTATGGAATAATGTCTTTGGCAAAGAAGAAACATTGACAAATTCTGTTAGTACATTATTCTAATCAATAACTGAATTCGAAAAGAAACTCCATTTACTGTGGCCTATAGTTAAACAATAAACTGACTGGATTTATATCTTTATAATGAAGAGAAAATTTGGAAAATAACTATAGCTAAATAGGAAGACATCATAATTAATAAAATATATATCATAAAAAATGCTTTAGTAACTATCAAAAAAATAGACAACCTATTTATAAATGACTCTAAAGCATTCCAAGACCAGTACTAAAAACTGGTCTTTACCCAAAAAAAAACAAAAACAGAGATTAGCAGACTTCAATATAAAACTGTACAATTATTGATTGATTTTTTGTCATTTTTAGTACTGTAACAAATGTGATTATTTGTTTAATCTATTTCCAAGAACACTATATCTTATTATTAAACTACCAAAATCTGAGAAAGAATATGAGTTTGCTATTAAAAACATGTTATTTTAAGAGCCAAATAAGACTACTAAAATAAAATAGTATCTTACTTACTCTAATCTTTTTAAAGAGTTAGAATTAAAATAGTATAATAATATCAATAAAAAATATGCTTTAAAAAAGCACATAAAAACAATGCTAAATTCAATTTAAAATACTCTGAACAATCTTTGTAGTTATATTTCTATACTTTCTTGTAAAAATAAATCTCAAAATAGCTTTAGAAATTTCTATTATTATTATTATGGTTCAAGTTGTTTTCCAGTTTAGTCTTACAAAAAAAAAATTAACATAAAAAAAAAATTATCAATGCTAGATACACTGAGAACATTATTGTAATACTACAAAATAATTCCAATAAACTATATACAATTGAATTACAAAAAAAAATTGTTCAAGTTATCTTTTTATTTTTTGTAAAAATATTACAATTAATTTTAGTTACCACACACAAAGAATTAAGTCTTATTACACAAGAAATTAACAAGTTTAGATCAAATAGAAAAGAAAATATACCAGTTAATTTTATAGAAAAAAACAGTAATAAGATAGAATTTATCTACACTAATACAATTATTTTTATTCTTCTATATTAACAATATATTTTAAAAGTGGATCAAAAAATTCAGAATCAAGTCTTATTATTCAAAGCTAATCTGAAAATCTGTTTTTTAGTCAATATTGTTAATCTATATATACCTGTTAAAGCTTACAAATATTTCAAAATCTCTATCTATAATTTTACTAAAAATGTTATCAAGATTCTTAAAGAGATTTTTGTTGGCTCTATTTCTCTATATTCAAAATTTTAAGAGATCTCAGCCTATTTTAAACTTTACATAATTGTTCTTATTTTGTGATACTATCTTACAAATATAGAACTTGCCAAAAAAAAGTTATCTGTTTATATTAAAAGAAATTGCCAAACTAAATCTAAGAAACTTAAATACACTACAACAGATACAACTTAAAGTTTTTTTAAACCAATATGTTAATGTTTTTGTCAACAAAAATGAATTCAAACACACTGATATTGTAAAACACCAAATCAATATAAAAGATGCCCAATTTATTAAACAATAGATCTACCAAGTAACTTTTGTTAGCAACAACTTGATTAAACAGGAGGTACAATAAATACTAAATAACAGATTGATCAAAAAATTGTTAAGTCTTTGGTCTTTTTTAGTTATATTGGTTACCAAGAAAAATAAAAAAATATGATTCTACATAAACTACTAAAAGCTTAACAATATTACTTGAGAAGATAATTATTCAATCTTTTTTATTCAAAAAATCTTAAATAATTTAGAAAATAAGAAATAATTTTTATTATTGGACTTAGCCAGTAGATATTGACAAGTCGAAATAGACTCTAAAAACAAAAAAAAATAGTATTTATTATATGAAACAAAAATTTCAAATTTAATGTAATGTTTTTTGAACTCTATAATACTCTTACTTTTTTTTAGCATCTTATGAATGTTATATATAAAAAAATTTTCTGAAATTAGTTATAGTATACTTGAACAATATTAATGTATTTTTTAAAACATTTAATAACCATTTGCTCTACTTTTAACAAGTTTTTAATTACCTTTAAACCACTGAATTCAAATTTAACTCAGACAAATACTTCTTTAAAAAGACCAAACTAAAATTTCTGAAACATAAAATAGGCAAAAATAGAATAAAGCCTAATCTAAACAAAGTCTAAAAAGACAAAAATTTTTCACTCCTAACCAATCTACAAGAACTAAGAGGATTTTTAGAACTGGCTAATACTATTGCAAATTTGTCAAAAGCTTTTTTAATATTACTAAACCACTTCATTACCTGTTGTCAAAACATGTTTTGTATTTATAAAAAGAAGAACAGAAAAAGACTTTCAAATATCTTAAACAATGACTGATTAAAGCTTTAATATTAATTTATCCAGACTTTAATAAACATTTTATTGTTATTTCTAATACCTTAAAAAATGCACTAAAAACTGTTTTATTACAAATTAAATTAAACATAAAGAACATTCAATTATCTACACTAATCGCAATATTAGTGCAATAGAAAAAATATACAATACAACAGATTTGAAATGTTTTACTATTTACTGAACAATACAAAATTAAAGATACTACCTCTATTAATCATTTGATCTATATACTAATTATAAAAAACTTATTTGGTTATTTAACAAGTCACAACTAAAAAGAAGATATATATGATAAAGTATTTATCTACAACAATTTTTATACAAAGTTTATTATAAAAAAAATCTAAAAACACCAATGCCAACAGTTTGTTAAAAATAACACAAATTTAATTTTAGAACTATAAACACAACTACTTACTAGTAATTACATTAACATTTATTAATACTTTAGTTCAAAAAAAAATTTATCTTAACAGAAACAAAGTATTATATGAAAACAAGTTCATAATTACTTTATTTAAAACAATTAACTATACTATCAAAAATGCTAAAACTGTACTACTTTATAACAAATTATAAAAGACAGTAAAAAAAAAACTGTTTTGCATAATATGTATTTTAATCTAATTGTAAGACACTTTAATAAAGATGCTATTTTGGAAAAAATAATGAATCTATACTATTGGCCAACAATATATAAAAATATCTTTAAATATATTATCAACTGTAATTCATGCCAATAGAAAAGAGGAGCCAGAACTATAAAATCATTTCAACTTATTCTAGTTGAAAATCTATTCAATAGAATTAAGATTAATTTGATTGATTCTTTTTCAATTACATCCAAAAGAAATTATTATATTGCTATAACTATAAACTATCTTACCAAATAACTTAAAGCCAGAACTATTCTAGTAACCAATGCTAAAACAGTAGCCAAGTTTGTGCATTAAGATCTGATTTACTAACATAAATGCCTAAAAAAATTATTATCTAACCAAAAAACTTATTTTATCAATAATATGTTAGTCAAACTAAGCCAATAATTTAGAATAAAATAACCATTATCATTATTATATCACTTATAAACAAATAGATTGGCAGAACAATTAAACCAAATATTATATAAAACATTAGCAAAAATAAGTTATGAAAATACACAAAAATAAAACTTTATTTATATCTTCTGTATTATTTGTATATTAAACACTAAAGCAAAATACTACCTAATTTATATCTTTCAAACTAATCTATAAAAAACAAGTCATTTTACTTATTGAATGAAAATACTTTTTTTTTTAATAGAATAAATAACTAAAGAGAATTTTAAAGCCACCTTATACCAAAAAACATATTAACTAATAGAAACATTAAAAAACAATTATAGAACAGCAGCTAAAAATATTGGTAATACTCAAAAATAACAAAAAGAGAGACATAATAATTGTTTATCTGACCAACCAGCTAAATTCAAGATTGGAGACAGAGTATTATTATATTATACTAAAGCTAAAAAACAGTAAAGTAGAAAGTTTAATCCAAAATAAAATAAATTATTTTATATACATAAAATTTTAAACAATAGAGTATATAAATTATAATTAAAAAACAAAATTATAAAGAAAGTAGTACATAAAAATTGACTAAAAATTTATCATACCAATCAAGAATTATTATTATTTATATCTTAACTAAGAACACAAATTCCATTAATCAGACCAGAAAATATATTACGAAATTTAAAACCAATTATTATCATCAAAATGTAATCTACTAATAATAAATTAAATCACAAATTTAAGTATATATAAAGACTGAAACAACAAAGAAGAATATAATAAAACTCTTAATATAAATCTTTTAAATCAAATTCTAAAACTTTCAAAACAATTATTTGAAACAATTTAACAATTTACAATACCAATAGAAATTATAATTGATAAAAAAAAGATATAATACAAAAATTCGTGCAAAAAAGAGATGGATAAAAGTTTAAATAAAACTGAGCATTTTTATCCTTACAAATAATCAAAAAAAAGAGGTATATGGTCTCAAATACTAGAAAAAATCCAACTAGGTTTTTTTCAGAAGACCAAACTATTTAACATAGAAAAATAGACACCAAAAAACACTAAAAAGTGGAAAAAAAGACTTTTACTAGTCTACTAATTTTTTAAGATTGATGAACAACTAGGATTAAGAACACTATATGAAGATTTTAACAAACAAATCTTTAATAGAGAAGCTCTTAAACAAGTAAAAAAATTTGTAGGAAAAAGCAACTTAACATTATACTACAAAGTAATCTACTAATTATATGCAGTTTTTTAAACACTGTTCAGTTATATTGTTAGATAATGCATTAAAAACTATTACAGTTAACAACATAGAACAAATAACAAATACATAGTTTAAAGACTTACAAAAAACAATATCCAATACAATAATTGAATACTATATTGAAAGAACAATTTTTACAGATATATATGATTTTCAAAAGCTTAATTCTAAAAAAAAAGGATAATATTACCCAAGTAGAAAAAACAAATCCAAAAAATATTGAAAAAATATAATTAAAAAATATAATAATATAAAAAAATATGATAATATAAAATAATACATAATAATATTTTATAACTCAAGATAATATAAAATAATATAATAACATAAAAAGCACAAAATAACTAGCTGTAACATAAAATAACTAGTTATAGTATAAAAAAATGAAGTAACAAAAATAGCAAGCAATAGCTAATAATAACAAATAATCAAAAAGCAATTTTGTAAAATTAAAAATATATATAAAAACAAGTAGTTTTAGTAATAAAAAAAAGAGAAACAGAGAAAATTAGTCAAATAAAAAATATATCTTTTATTTATATTTACTAGATTTATCTTATCTATATATTTATATTATCTCAAATAAAAAAAAATTAAAACCAAAAAAATCACTCATTTATAATTCCTGAATTTTGTGTTTAAACCAATTTATTTATTCTTTTATCTTTGTTTTCAGCCAAATGCTTTTAACATAAAAACACCTTGAACAAAAAACAACTTGAACCAATTGCTTTTGATTATAACAATTAATAATTTTAATTTTTTTTTTTAATTTTATTTTATTTTATTTTTATTTTTTTATTTTTTGTTCTTTTTTTTCATTATTTTTTTGTGGAGTAACAACATAAAAAAATTGATTGTTTGAAAATAGACTTTGTGATAGCTTGGTAAAAAAAAAGCTTTTCCTAAGATTGGATATTAACATTATTTTGTTAGTTTATCTAAAAGATGAAAAGATACTGTTAGATCTTAGTGATTATATTCAACTAGCTTAAAGAAGATAGGTTACATATACAAATTACAACATCACAAAACTATATTTCTGTGCCTTATAATCAAAGAACTCCATAGATAAATTTATATCTATTAAGAAATTTTTAGAGACTAATAATACTAATATACTGTTTAAGTCTACAAAAAAAATCTTTAAGCTTTTCTTACCCAAATTTAGAGTATTAATTGTTATTACTATACTCTACCAAGTTTATTTATAACACTGGACTAACACATAACTTAATAAAAAACTGCAAAAAATTCAAAAAGTCTAACTTAAAACCTGCAAATCTAAGAATTTGTAGTTAAATAAACATCTAAAAATATCTAAAGCATTAAAAAAAGCGACTAATGCAGCTAATTTTTCTTTAAACTGCACTTGCTTAAATAATTTTAAACCATACAGAGAAGAATAATGCAAAGTCTTATAAAAAAAATCACACAGCAAACAGACTTTAAACTTGAGACTCTTTCTAACTATAATATTTTACTTGTTATACACACTTAATAAAACAAAACTAAACTGAGTTTTGTAACTAATTATGAATTGCAAAATAGCCAACACTAAATACAAAAACTGTTTATCTATAATGGTTTTTTTGAAAACCATGTTAACAAAAAATTAGACATTAGAATAAGTCTTAATCAGATTTGGCTTGAACAATTTCTTGTTTAACAAAAAAATTCCCAGATATTTGTAAGTTTCACTCTTATTGGCTATTGAAATTGGTAGGCCATTAATACTTAAAAAAACAACTTTAACACTATAATTAATAGAAATAGCCACAGTCTTTTTATTATTGATAAAAATATTATTGCTCAAAAAAAATTTATTAGCAATGTCTAAAGCATACTGCATAAAAGCTTGACAATCTTTGATCCAAATTATATTGTTTACAAACATGCCAACAGTAAAAAAAGAGAACATTCTACTATTATTCTCTATTCTGTCTGTCTTGGTCACAAACTTAGTATTAATTCAGTATCTGCACAAATGTTTATGTTTTTTAATCTCATACAAAAATAGAATATAAAAAATTTTTCAAAGAAAAAGTGAGAAAACTTTGCTTTAATCCAATTTATTATGTATTTTATAGTCATCTAAGAGACCAAAATAAGTTATTACTCTATTGATTTTATTTTCATATATGTTGTCAAAAAATTTTATAAACTTGTTACACATTTTGATCTACTGCAAGCTAGCTTTCAAGTGGTGTCAACCAATTAAGTTATATGTTTTACACATATTCTGTAAAACCAACCAAAGTTTTTTATTCTTTTCTAAAACATTTTCAACTATTAATTCAACAGCAAATATAGAAAACTAAGTAGATGTGCTCTTTAAAACAAAAAAATTATCACCACAGAAAACACCAAACTTGCAACATGCAAATAAAATCCAATCAGATAAAACTTTAGAGAAAGTTTTCTGGTCATTTTAATCAAAACAATAGGTTAGATATTTGTTAAAACTCTATTCCAATCATAAGATTTAAAAATCATTAAGACTTAGGCTTTTTTCTATAAAACTAAAATACTACTAAGAAACAAATATGTATTTAACAATTCCAAAAGACACTCCATTATATTATCACTATTATGTTTTCAAAGTTTATTAAAAATACTAAACAAACTAACAGCTTTATCATTAAGCAGATCATTAATTACCAAGAGCAATTTCTTTATATTAATTACCTTTATTATGCCAAAAAAAGTATTATCATTTACATAATTCAATAATATATATTAGTAAGTTCATAGATTAGACATTATTTGAAATACAGTCTGTTTTTTTGTTCAACTTTTCATAATTTTATCAACACTAAGCTTCATTTTCTCTGGTTTTAAAATCAATTTACTTTTCACTATCAAGTAATCCAAAACCATCTTGCAAAAAGATTAATCCAAAATACTCTTTATTATATCTTTTTTATTAGAACAAAAACTTTCTATGCACTTTTTAATTGCCTTCTTAATAGATGCCTTTTTAACTAATTTTGACACATAAAGTTTGAACTTTTTGTATTTTTTGCAAATCATTAACAAATGTTTAAGAACATCTATTAACTTTTTATTGTTTTGAATTATGTCCATAATCTTAAGAACCTTATTACTATCTAAAGTTAACTATTTCTTAACAAAACAATCAAATTCAAGCATTTTATCTAAGCTTAACTTTTTAACAATCTTGACAATTAACAATTCTAATCCAAAAAACTTTAAAGACTGCTGGTTTCTTGAACACTAAAACTTATTAAACCAATGTCTAGAAAATATTTTATCAACTAACTTCACTATTATTTTTTCCAACAAACTTTATATAACATCTAAGAAACTGTTCAAACTAATTAACATCAAGACAGTCTTGTAATTAGTGTCAAAAAATATGAACATAAAGTCAATTCTATAACCAATAACAGCTGACAATAAACTTTTACTTACAAAAATATAATTAAAAATCTTTTTGACACATTTTGAGTTGCTTCAAGTAGAAGTCTTGACCAATGAATACTCACCAAATAAATTAACTAAACCCAAATTCAAACAAAATCTGAAATTTGTACTCTTTTCAGACCTATTTTCATTAAAATTTCCACTTAAAACCACAAAAATACTAAAGTTAATAGTCTTAACAATAACAAAATTAACATCTGAAGCTTGACCAAATCTAGTTTTAGCAGAAGCACCAGCATATAAACCCAAAACCATGACCAAAAGCTTGTCTTTAAAAAGAAACTACACCAAAATAATACAACCAGAAATCTTTTCAATCTTGAAAACATGTTAAGCCAAAAAAGTATTTATAACAATAACCACTTTAGCATTGAAAAAACCTTTATTCAACTCAAATGTAAAAATTCACACTTTATTAAACTTATTTGCAATTTATAACTTATATTAGTTCTCAAGTTTGTTTTTATAATAAAAAAAATTACATTACTTAAACCAGTATGTCAACAAACAACATTTTTTTACTTAGCAGAAACATTGATACTCTTAATGTTATATGTAGCAAACTTCTAAACAAGACTGGTTATTAAGACAAATGAGAATCTAAATTCAAAACTACATTATCTACTTTGGCCAAAAGACTTATAACTATTGTTACTTATAGAAAAAGGATACAAAAAAAATAGTAAAAAAAACAGATAAAAAATAAACCAATAGAAAAATAGTATTTAGCATGTAAGCACATTGCTCAACAATATAAAACATTGTCAAAAAATTATGGCACATTGCTCAGCAATATAGAGTATTGTCAGAAATCACAGCATATTGTTTAACAATGTGAGCATTGCTTAAGAAATTATAAAGTATTGTTTGAGAATATGTACAATATCATATAACTCAAATTATGTATATATAGCAGTAGTAGTAGAAGCAAGAAAGATATTGAATTGACTTGAAAAAATCTTCTTCCCATCTATTAAATAATTACTTCAAGAATAGTTATTATCAACTAAAATGAAATTATTAAATATCAATAAAAATATTTTTTATTTTATTCAATTCATGTCTTTGCTAACTGTTTGAGAATTTCAACCAATTTTCTATTATTAACACTCTATGTTAATAACATTCAACACTTAACCATACTGGAACAATAGTTCTTAATAATGGCTATTGATAAAATATTAATTTCTTTACTTTTTTTGTTATTTTTTTTTATTTTTTTTATTTTTATTTCATTTTATTTTTTTGTTATTTACTAATTGATTAAGAATTAATACATGGAATTATTGATGTCAAAAATACTGGTAAAAAACTTCAGAAAGAGGGTAAACAATTATAAATTAAAGATTACTTACCAAAAGATTACCAGTCATTAAGCTGAAAAAGAAATTAATGGAATCAAATATTTTAGAAGATAACTGAAACAACCAACTTAAATCTCTGTCTATTATACAAAGAACTCAAATGAAAACCTTCAAATCATGAAAACCTTTAAATATTACCAACCATATCAATTATTGAGCATTAGTTATGAGTTTGTTATTTGTTTTTACACTCCAAATAATCATCTGTAACATTTGGTGCTTCCTGTAAGGTATAATCCAACAGAGAACCAGCACCAACAGCAACTATTTGAAACAGTAACAGAATCAGAAAAAATAGAGACAAACCACTTGGAATTTGTGAAATCCTTATTCCAATATTACAAAAATCATTTTGAATTGACAGATAACAGTTGGCCAACAGAATCAGCTTTTAATTGTTATGTTAATGAAAAAATTGCATATTACTTGAGAGGTTAAGAAGATCCAGAATCTGTTTTTAACAATTTTTTTAGTAAACTACTTAAAAACACCACACTTTCACAAAACTATTTATTCACACCACAAATTACAAAAATAAACAAAAAAATTGAAAAGTACACTAAACAAAGATTTCTTATTACCTTTGTTGATAAAGGAAAAGAAAAATTGCAAACACCAGTAGAAACACCAAGACAGATACAACCACCTACTTAGAAAAAACTAAAAATCAATTTACTGATATATCTATTATATTATCATACATCTAAAAGTACCATCAACATTACATTAGCAAGTGCATCCACATTAAATGTAAAAGCACCATTAGCCAAAATTCTGTTTTAAAGTAAACAAAAAAAAGCTAAATTATTGGGAATCTACAGCAATTATTTTAAGAGATTTAATTTGCAATTAACAATGCTATTAAAATTTTGATTATCACTACTACTACCAAATTTCAGAGCTATCAGTTTTTGGGAAATAACAGACTCTAAAGAAGAAGAAGATAGCAATCAGAAAATTTATATCCAAAACCTGATTTCAGAAAACCTGGAAATTTAAACTTCAATTGTTCAAACCTAGCAAAACCCAAACAATCTAAACTCTACCTCTATTGTTTCCCAAAACTTATCTCTAGTAATTGTGATAAACCCATCAGTTGTCTCAATTGCCAAATAACAACAACAATAGTCACAACTACTATCTCAACAACAACTTCAATAACAATCACAACTACAATTACAACAACAACAACTACTACTAGTACTGATAGCTTATGTTTCAAATGCAAAACTCAAGAAATTTACTAGCAAAGAAGATAATGCCCAAATATGACTTAACAATATAGAAAAAGCCATTACAGCCAATAGATGGGACAATGTTAGAGCATTATAGACAATTTTATACTTCTTCAAGATACTGCTAACTTGTAGTATCAAAGCTTGGCCCAGAAATTCTAAAACTTCAATGCATTCAAAGTTAAATTTTTGTGATATTTTAGTAACAATAACAGCATCAATTACTTAATAAATATCTTTACAATTATCAAACAAAGAAACACTGAAGCAATCACTACTTACTTAGGATGCTTCTACAGAAATCTGTGCCAAATTCAAACTATTAATGCTAATTACTTTACAGTGCTCTAAATTTTGAACCAGTTTATTTGTGGTCTGCATAGTAGCATTCTTTAATGTGTATGTCTGTTATATTTAGTAACACTATAAACAACAGTTATGCACACCAAAGATTTTGAATCAGCCAAACTTGAAGCCAATTATGCCCAGACTGTTAATCTAGTAATAAACAGATTATTTGAATTGAACTCTAAGCTAAAACAATTTAGTAACTTTATCAATCAGAAAATTGAAGAGTACTTAGCTAATAATAATAATCCAGCAATTTATCAGTTGCCACAATATTGTGATTAAGAAAATGCCAATCAACTCCAGAATTAATTACATCTATTATTATTATTCACGAATCAACTGTGACAATTAGAAACACATGTTTGCTACAATTGTGGTAAACAAGACCACTTAAAAATAAACTATTATACTAGGTTGAATATTTTACAATTGGAAAATCAATATTGAAATTCCAATCACCAGTTTCAAACTTCAAAATATATCACAAATTAAGACCAATATCAGTTATATTATTTATCCATAACACAGCAATTATATTCATCTTCAATTTATCAAATTCCAGTTCCAGTTATCTATCAACTATTGCAGCCACAAGTCATTTATTAACCTTTACCAATTCAGACACTATTACCAAACTCAGCTCAAATAACATTTGGAAACCAAAGGCCAAGAATTACTCACACCCAGCAAAACTGGAGATCAGTAATGGTAATGCACTAATTAATTCTCAGTTTATTGAGTCAATTATTAGGATCATGTTAGTGGAATTCAGAGACTGAGTACCACCAAAATCTGAATTCTCAACACTATTTAAGCCTCTTAATTACTTCAGAAAATACTTTATTCAGCAACACAAAACTTAATAACAACATACTTATCAACAACATACTACCTGCTACTATTATAGAAAACAAATCACTTGTAGCCATCTTTCTTTTTGAACTCAAAAAACCAGCAATAACACTGCTATTTAATAGAGCTGCTCTTAACACATAACCAATCACTATGATATACACTAACACTAAAGTTGACAGCCATTTTATCAAGCTAATTCTCAATAATAGTTTAGCAAATAGCATCATTACATAATAATTCATAGACCAATTAGGTTGCCAAGTTGATTATACTGCCAGCACTAAAATTATTACAGCCAATAGAACAACCAAAACTTTAATTGACAAAATTGATGACTTTTTATTCAAAGTCAATGGTATTATTATGCCAATTAAGATTCTTATTATAGAAGTTACACAATACCAAGCTTTTATTGATAATAATTAACTATCCAAAACAAATACTGTACTTGACTAAATTACCCAAGAATTGCAACTCAGCCAAAATGGTCAGCATATTCAAGCATCAGCTATCTGTAGTCATTTTAAACCCAGTCCTCCACTAACACCACTAATTAAATTTGAAAAAAAAGTAACCAAACCTATCTGGAAAGCCTATTAAGTTTTATGAACTGACACTAATCACAATAAACTACCACTAGTACTATCC
Source organism: Geosiphon pyriformis (assembly GCA_016748015.1). Taxonomy (NCBI): domain Eukaryota; kingdom Fungi; phylum Glomeromycota; class Glomeromycetes; order Archaeosporales; family Geosiphonaceae; genus Geosiphon; species Geosiphon pyriformis. Next base: position 253,395 of record JAAOMT010000590.1, on the reverse strand, counting down.
TAAAATAATAAAAATAAAGAAAAAAAAGAAAACAAACTACAAAAAGCCACCTATACTAAAGAAATTACCAGTAACTGGAAAAAATTCTATTCAACTGACATCAGTAAAAAACCACCATACATCTCACTTAGGTGCAAAGATTACAAGAAAAAACTATTCTTCATAGAAACATAAATATTATTTAAAGAGGACTATTAAATATACACACACTATTACTGTAAATTATGCCACTGAAAATGTTTTAGTTATTCAAAACAACAAGGAAAATAAAACAATAAACCATGTCTCACTTGTGGAAAAATCTTGTTCAATGAAGGAATATAGAATAACATTCTTGAATAAAGAGAAACATATAATACATTGTGTTAATACATAATTCTTATAAGTGACTGGATGAGTCATAGAACACTCTTTAATACAATGTGAAACTGAGCAATTTTATGCTTAGATGACTATTCACAGAACAAAGACAAGATTTGAAGAATAGCAAATATTAAAGTTAAAGGTGTTTTACTTAGCAAGATATTAAAGATTAAGAATAACTCACTAAAACCAACCAAAACATTTCTTATTCCCAATCCTAACGTTTTTCTGAATATTAAAGCCAGTCCAAAAAAATTCTATAAACATTACCAAAACTTAGCACCAACCAAAGTAAAACAAGAGCAGTAGTTAAAACAGTTAAACACTTAACTTTGTTAATACTGTTTAATTCCATGTGATTTCCAATATTGTAATGAGTGTAATCTTATTTACAATCTACTACTATGCATGATTTACACAATCCCAGAAGAAAAAGAGCCAATTAATAGCTGTAAAGCAGAATTAAAATTGCTATTCAATTATAATTCAAATTTTAACAACAATAATAATAACAATAGTTCTAGCTCTGTTCTAGATAACTATGACAACGAAGATTTAAACTCTGACAAAAACTCAAAACAATACATTGAGCTTTCTAATTTTTCAAAAGAGCAGAAACTAAAATGGTTCAATGATAATGGTAAAGATATTATACTAGAACAAATATATGATACTGATACAGGGTTTGATCTAAGATATCCAAAGAATGTTGTTATCAAATTAGAACTATGTTTACATATCTGTATAGATTTAAAATTAGCACTGGAAATTCTAACAACAACTATGGTTTAATTAGTCTCAAGATCTAGTCTAACAAAAAAGGGAATCAACATCAGAGGAGAAATAATTAATGCAGAATATGTAGAAAATATTATTGTAATACTACAAAATAACTTGAAAAAAGAATATATTATCAAACCAAATGAAAAAATAGCACAGGCAATATTTCTATCTTTGGTAAAAATAGCTCAGTTAGTATTAGTGAAAACAAAGAAAAAACTAGAAATAACTGCAAAAAAGATAAATAGATTTGAATCTATAAGTAAAATAGACATATTAATCAATATAATGGAAAAAGAACCAATTAACAAATGAGAAATTATCTCCACTAGTCAATCAATTTTTATTCTATTATATAACTAATATTTAGTAATTATAAAAAAGAAAGTAAGAGATCAGCCCCAAATTTTCAAAGTAGAAGCCACTATTTGTGAATTAGGAAATATTGCTATTACCAATTTCTATATACTGGCTAAAAATAACAAGTACATCAAAATTCTCATCTACAACACAACAAGAAACACCATCAAAATACCAAATAAAACAACCATTAAATATTTAAGCACTGAAGTTGAGAACCAACTATCAAATATCATTCCAGATTTTTCACAACTGTGCAAATATGTGAATATTATATTACAAACAATATACAGATAAGAAGAATGTTATTTGCTCCAACCAAAACAATTAAAACAAATAAACTTGAGAAATCTAGACCCACTTTAATGAATACAACTCAAAATACTATCTAATAACTTCACTGACATCTTTGCCAATGAAAATAAATTTGAGTGAACTGATATCATTCAGCATTAAATCAAGACTAAAAATACAATGCCAATAAAACAACAAGCATACAAAGTACCACCAGTTAGCCATAAAATCATTTGACAAAAAATCAATAGAATGTTAAACAATAAGTTAATTCAACTATCAATAAGTCCATAGTTATTACCAGTGGTACTGGTCTGGAAGAAGAATAGAAAAATCTGCTTTTGTGTAAATTACAGAAAACTCAACAGTGTAACTTATAGAGATAGCTATCCAATTTTACAGATTCAAGAATTGTTTAATGCTTTTGAAAGAAAAAAATGGTTTTCTACTTTGAATTTAGACAGTAATTATTAGCAAGTAGTTATGAAACTGGAAGACAAAAAAAAAACTACTTTTACAACCAAAGAAAGAAATTTTAAGTTTAATGTTATACTATTTGATTTAAACAATGCACCAGCCACCTTCTAATAGCTTATAGAAATTATTTACACTGGATTACTATGGAATCAGTAGTTGTTTATTTAAATAATACCAATGTGTTTTCCAAAACATTCAATGACCATTTTTATCATCTTCAACAGGTGTTTAAAAAATTAAGAAGAGCCAAATTGAAGTTAAATACCACCAAGTGTTTCTTTGGAAAAACAGAACTGAAATTTTTGGAACATATTATTAGCAAAAATAGCATTAAAACGGATTCAGACAAGATTAATATAGTTAAGAACTTTCTAGTACCAATAGATCTTACAAAATTAAAAGCATTTTTGGAGTTTTCTGGCTATTATTACTGCTTTATTCAAAACTTCTCCAAATTGGCTCAACCACTTTATCAATTTTAAGCAAAAAATGTGAAGTATAAATGAATTAAGACCTAATAAGAAGCTTTCAATATATTAAGAAGAAAGCTTATCTAAGCTTTAATACTGATCTATCTAGATTACAACAAACCATTCATCATTATTACTAATACATCAAGTCAAGCATTAGGAGCAATACTATCTTAGAGATGACCAGATAGAAGAGAACACCTAATAATATATGTCAACTGAAACTTAAACCCAACTGAAAAGAACTATAGAACTCTAGCATTAGAACATTTAGCTATCTAAAGAATACTTGAGTCAAAAGTTTGATATATATACTGACCACAAAAAATTAACATTAATCCAGAAGTAAAAATTTGGAAATAATTACTATGTCAGATAGAAAATAGAGCTTTTACTATTCAAATATACAGTGCATTATAAAAAAAGAAAAAAAAATGGAAATGTTAATAGTTTGTCATAAATGAAACAAATCTAAGAATATTTTAAACCCAAAAATATAACAAAAGATAAATACACAAAAATATTAACAACTTCAATACTATATTAATATTTAGTAGTTTAAGGAAAAATTATTTCAAAAGGAATAAAACAACATAAAACAACAATTAAAATATTTTATTACTCACCAAAATATACTATATTAGAAAAACAGAAAAGATCCAGAGCAACTATTTAAAGTAATTACAGAATTAGAAAAAGAAACAATATTATTTAACATGTATTCACATCTAATAGCAGGACATTTCCATAAAAAAACAACCATAAAGAGAATCAGAAAGAGATATTATTGGCCATTAATGTATTTGGATATTATTCAATACGTTTAAAATTGTGATACTTGTTAACAAAGAAGAGAAACAAAACCCAGTAAACCACTAAGACTAATTAGAATAGAACAATTATTTGATTGAATTAGAATTGACTTAGTTGGACCATTAACAATCACCAGCAGAGACAACAAATATATAGCAGTAATCATGGACTATCTCATTAAATGGCCAGAAATGAAAGCAATTCAAAGAACAAATACAGAATTCATAGCCAAATTTGTGCACCAAGATTTGATTTGTTAACATGGATGTCCAAAAAAATTATTATTAGATTAAAAAACTTATTTTGTAAACAGAATATTAACAGAATTAAGTAAAAGATTTGGAATCAAAAAACCATTATTATCACTATATTATCCACAAACAAATGGCTTAGTTGAAAAATTTAACAAAACATTGTGTGAAGTGATAGCAAAAATCAGCCAAAAAAACCAGAATAAATGAGATTTGTTTGTACTATCAGTACTATTTGCTTATTGAACAATAAAACAAGATATCATACAAGCAACACTATTTAAACTTGTTTATAGTAAAACAGCAATATTATTAGTAGAAATAGATATTAACACATATCTAACAAAACCAATAACAGAATTTAAATTTCAAAAAATATTGCTAAAAAAAACATATAAATTAATAAAAACCTTGAAAAACAAAAGATAAAGAACAGTTAATAACATTCAAAGATCACAAAAAAACAAAAAAAAAGACATAATAATTAATTACTAGATAAACCAGTCACATTTAAAATTGAAAACAAAGTATTTTTACATCATACTAAAGTAGAAAAACAATAGAGTAGAAAATTTGACCTCAAATAAGATGAACCATTTACATTAAAAATTTTTTAGAAAATAGAGCTTATAAACTAATATGGAATAATAAAATCTTAGTTAAAGCAGTATATAAAGATTAATTAAAACCATATTACAATACAGCATCATCATTTACCAATAATATTTCACAACTGGAAATACAACAAATACTAGTCCAACCAAATGAAATTCTACAAAATCTAGAACCAATCATAATCATCAATACAAACACATTAAATTAATTAACCAGAATAATATATAAAAACACAGTATATGCAATAAAAGCAATGATAAAAGATAAAAATACCAGACTACATCTACACAATGGCTCAACAATTACTTTAAATCTTGAATCAACAATAATTAAAAATGGAAATTGTTATCAATTATCAGACTATTTACTACCAGAATACTCAAAAAAACAGAAAAAAAGAACCATACTATACTAATAACCACAGAACCAAATGAGAAACTAGTTAGATAAGATAATAAAAAAAGTAAAAAATACATTTAGAAAAATACCCATCATGGTTTCAATAGTAAAACTAACAAAAAAAATTAGAAACAATAAACAAAACAATTTCCAATATTATATTGTTATTATTAATTAAGACAAAAGCTGAATATTCAAAAATTATATATTGACAAATCTAAGAAAATATTCAATCAAAAAATAATACAACAAATTGAAAACTTTATTGGAAAAAAGACAAATTTAATACTACATATTAGGACAATTTATTAACTATACACTATATTTCAAAATTATTCAAAAATACTACTATACTCAGAAATAGAGATAATAATCATTAACTAATAGAGAAAAATAAACAACTTACAAGTGAAAGACATAAAAACCAGAGTTGAACAAACAGTCTTAGAAAAAAAAATAATAGAATTAATTCAAAATGAAGATTTTGATGGAGCTCAATATTAAAGAGGGAGATAATATTACTTATAGAAAAAAAACACAAGAAAAGTAGTAAAAAAAACAAATAGAAAATAGACCAATAAGAGAATAGTATTTAGCACATAAACACATTGTTTAGTAATATAGACTATTGTTAAAAAATTATGACATATTACTTAACAATATGAAGTATTATCAGAAATCATGACATATTGTTTAACAATATAAGCATTGTTTAAAAAATTATAAAATATTACTTAAAAATATGTACAACATTATATAATCCAAATTATGTATATATAACAGTAGTAGTAAAAGCAAGAAAAATATTAAATTGATTTGAAAAAATCTTTTTCTTATTTATTAAATAATTACTTTAAGAATAGTTATTATCAACCAAAGTGAAATCATTAAATATCAATAAAAATACTCTTTATTTTATTTAATTTATGTTTTTACTGACTGTTTGAGAATCTCGACTAATCTTCTATTATTAACACTTTATGTTGATAATATCTAATACTTAACCATACTAAAACAAAAGCTCTTAATTATGGCTATTAATAGAATACTAATTTTTTTACTTTTTTTGTTATTTTTTTTATTTTATTTTTATTTTATTTCTTTGTTATTTACTAATTAATTAAAAATTAATGCATAGAGTTATTGATGTTAAAGACACTGATAAAAAATTTTAGAAAGAGGGTAGACAATTATAAATTGAGGATTATTTACCAAAAAATTACTGGCCATTAAGCTGAGAAAGAAATTAACAGAATTGAATATTCTGAAAGGTAACTAAAACAACCAACTTGAATCTCTGTCTATTATACAAAAAACTCAAACAAAAACCTTTAGATTATGAAAATTTTCAGATATTACCAACCATATTAGCTATTGAACACCAGTTATGGGTTTATTATTTGTTTTTACATCTCAAATAATTACCTGTAATATCATATTTAAAAGACTTATCAAACTGTTTTTCAACTTAAAAATTATTAACTTATCCAAAAATGTTACTTTCACAACAGTTCTACTATCAGTAACTACACCCAAACTCTTATTTATTATTATATCTATATCTTAATTTTGTAATAAAAGAGTTACTAATGGTTAATATCTAGGGCTAAATTAAGAAACTATTAACCCAAGTACATTCAATTTTTTAGCCAACTCACTTACTTGCTTCATAAGGCTAATAAGATTGTGTTCAATAATAGAAAATCTATTATCTAATTCATTTAATACTAGTAAGAAAAACTTTGCTTCTAAGGAGAAACCAAGATTAGCCAGATTATTTTGTATAGAAAAAAGGAAAAAAAAAATTTTATCAATAACTGAAGTCCAAGAAACATTACCAAAAGCAACAAAATAAACAACAGAAATCAAATATTTGGTATAAATGGCAGTTAGTCTGTTTTTATTAGTATCTAAAAAACCTTATAAAACAAACTACTAAAAAGAATTTTCTTACTAATAGTATAGTTTAATGACATATAATCTAAACAATCACATTTGGCACATTTAGTTAAACTGATATAAGACCAATATAAATTAATACTCTTTAGTACTGATATAATTCTCATAACAGCATACATTGATTTAAGAAAATTAAAACAAACAATAATACATTTAGCTTAAACATATATAATCAAATAATGATTTATTATACAAGTTTTCTTATCTATTGATCTAATAAAGTACCAGATATTATGGATATTAGTTCTCAAAAGCAGAGTATAGAGCAATGTCCTATTATAATCTTTAATATCCCATATTTTTTTTGTTTATATTGGTTCTTGTAATTTGTATAGCATCTTTTTCAATTAAAATAAATCATTTTGCAGTAATCAAATCAGTATAATCTGATTGCTCAAATTCTATTATAGTTTTTTGTTATATTTTTACCAACTGCATTTTAATTAACTTAATTATTTCAAACTTGAATAGTACAGCATGTACAGTCTTGGTTAATGTACCAATTGGAATTTTTATTATTATTACAGTCTAATTTGAACATTCAATAGATTCCTAAAATTAGTGTTTACCAGAATTTTTGCATTTTTAGTCTTATTAATAGTCTGCTCTAAACTTGATTTAGAAGTAAATATCACTTTAATAATTCCAGCAAATTTTGAGAAAATAAATGTTTTTTCAAAATTATTAATTTCTGAAAACAGTTTTCTAATCACTATGCATTTCTTTTGAGATGTTTTTTTAGCAACCTAGTTTAATCTAATATCAAAAGTAAAAAACTTTCTAATAAAAACATTGACCAGATTTTTAAAAGAAAGAAAGTATCAAAGAAGCATTCAAAAGAATATTATTATTACTATTATTCAAGAAATTGATTTTTTCCAATGGCTTTTTCAATGCTTTTTTGGTTTTTATTCATGAACTTTTTGGTATTTAATCAGAATTTATCTCAGCAAAAGCATTACTTTTACTATAGTTAATATTGATTTCTTTAGCCAGACACTTTACTTTTATGTCAACACTATCAAATTTAGTGGATTTACTAGTTTCTAAGTCTCAAGAGCAACTGCTCAATCTCTTAGCAAAATTTTTTTGTTATTAATACTATCTTCCAAAACACTATCTCTTTTTTTTTTGATATAATAAATTTGGCATTAGTACTAGAACCAAAATTTTTAATAGACTTTTTTATAACAATAATATTAAGACTAATAATAACTTTATAATCAAGCAGAAATAGTTTGGATTTATTGTACTAAATAATTAAAACCTTGTTTTAACAAATGTACTCTTTTTGTAAATTTTGAATATAAGAAAAAAAGAAGTTTAATCTTTTTTTTTCAAATTATATAAATACAGCTTATATATTTTTTACATATAATTAATTATTTAAATTAATTAAAACTGTATTATTTAACAAAAATAAATTTTAAATTAAAAACTAAATTTTAAATTTTTTAATTAATTATAATTAAATATTACATAAAATATATTAAAAATTATTTTGGTTTTTTTTTAAATTACTTAAATTTAAATAATATATAACTAAATTATAAATTCTTAGATTTTTTGTTAATTTGTAAAAATAATATTATTCTTAATTAAATTTTTTTAATTTAATTTTGTATTTAGTTTATAAAATATAAAATTATCAAGTTTACTATATTAAATTAATATTTCTTAATTATAATTAATAAAATACTAATTTTTATTTATTTATTTTTTATTATTGTTTTATTACTAAACTAATTAATTCAAAAAATAAGCATTAAAATTATAATTTTAAGAATTATTTAATAAAAAATACAAAAACTAAAACATAAAATTAACTTGCAAAAAATTAAAAAAAGTAAAAAACATTAAAATAAACCAATTATTATATTAAAAAATAATATATTAAATATTAAAAATCATCAAATTATTAAATTTACCAAAATTTTTAAATATTATTAATATTATAAATAAATATATTAAATTATATTTTATAATTTAATATTGTGAATTAGTTATATTATTTAAAGATTTTTATAATTGAATTTTTTGTATAAAAAACAAAAATTCAATTTTAATAACTTTTAATACTTAATATTTTATTTTTTTGTAATAATCAATTTATTTTAGTGTTTTTATTTTTTTAATGAATTATTTAAGTTAATTTTATGTTTTAATTTTGTGTTTTTTATTAAATTATTTTTGATAATATAATTTTAATGTTTATTTTTTGAATTAATTAATTTAATAATAACAAAAAAAAGCAAATAAAATAAAATATTTGTTTTTTACTTATAAATATTACAAAAACCTTCTTTTATTAATCTTTTATTTATAATAAAAACACCAAAATTTGAAAAAAATAAGATTGTTTTTATCAATTTTATTTTTTTTCTTAAATTATTTTTTTTAATACAAGTCTATTTATAATTATAAAATTAGTTAACAGTTTAATTAAAGTTGTAAATATTAAGAAAAGTATTATTATTATAGATAAACTTAGTAAGATATAATAGTAATGTTTGGTGTTTTATATTTAAGTAAAAAAGCTTAAAGGTTTTTTTTGTTTGCTATAAGTAACAGATTAGTGTAATTAGTTTTTAAAAATTTTTAATATATATGAATTTACTTGTGGAGTTCTTTAATTATAAAATACAAAGATATGATTTAACTGTTTACATTTAAATATGTATGAACTATTTTCTTTAAACTAATTAAGTACAGTTGTTAAAGTTTAATATTGCTTTTTTGATAAGCTAACAAGATAAAATTAATATTTAAACTTAAAAAAAACTTTCTTTTTTTACCAAGTTATCATAAAATTTATTCTTAAACAGTTGATTTTTTTAATATTATTGCTCTATTAAAAGAAAAAAAAAGTTCAAAAAAAAGAAAAAAAATAAGAAAAAAAAAATTAGTATTATTAATTGTCATAATCAAGAATAATTGGTTTAAGTTATTAGGATTTTCAAGTTATTTATGCTAATAGTATCTGGCCTGGAACAAGAATAAGAAAAACAATTAATTTGATTTTGATATTACATATTCTAAGATTATATATGAGTAAATTAAACAATATTTTTATTTAATTATAAATATAAAAATATAGAGAAAATAAGATAAAAAAGATTTATCAAGTTTTTTTTAAAGCTAAAATATATTTTTAAGGAAATATGTTCTTATTTTCTGTCTGTTTTTTTTTATTTGCTAAAACTATTTAATTTTATACATATTTTTTAGTTTTATAAGATTGTTTTTAATTATTTGTTATTATTAACTATTGTTTGTTATTTTTGTTATTGTTTTGTTTTTTTATATTATAATTAGTTATCTTATATTATGACTAGTTATTTTGTATTATTGTGTATTATTTTGCATTATCTTAAGTTATTATGCATTATTCTGTGTTATTTTGGATTATTATGTTTTTCTTTTTTAAAATTAAGCTTCTGTGAAATTATATGTATCTGCAAAAATTGTTCTTCTAATATAATATTCAATTGTTGTGTCAAGTATTGTTTTTTGTAGATCTTTAAGCTGTGTATTTGTCATTTGTTCTATGTTATTAACTATGATAGTTTTTAATAAATTGTCTAATAGTATGGCTGAACCTTTTGAATTTAGGTGAGAGGCCACATCCATTGGTAATTTTGGAATGGTATAAAAGCGAGGTATAACTATAAGTTTGACTAGTTGAGAAAGCTACAATTGATTGAAATAATTACATTTGATTAAACAATGACATAATTATTTATCTACCAGTCATGTTTTTTCGTTTTTTGGATCTGATCAACACCCATCATCTCCAAGCGCCAGAACAACCATGTCACTTTCTTTTCTTCAAAAAAGAAAAAATTTATGCCGTTCTTCCTGGTGTCAATTAATAATCCACAATCCAAAATATGTAGCCTCCTTTCACTACAAACGCCCTAAACAAGTAATACCAAGAGTCTCTGGTCCAATACCAAAAGCGAGAGCCAGACTTCCAAATGACCCCGAGTTCTTTCCAAACCGTACCTCACTCAACCGTTTCGAGGAACACTATCTCAATACCCTCGCTGAAGACTTGATGATACTAACCTATAGACACAGTAGCCCTCATAATTCGAAATTGCAACCGCCTGAAGAGTTGTCCGGAAAGGGCGAAAATCCCCAGGTTCCCGAGAACCCATACAAAAAAGGGTTCGTTGTGCGGCCAAAGCCTCCAAGAAAACCGAAACTATTTCCTAGTTCAGTAAAAAGTGTCCCAGAATTGCAGGAAATTCACGTGCATTGCATGATGAAAGACGCTGTTTACAGTAAACAACATTTAATGAGTGGACTTATGGCCATGCAAGCTATCACTTCCCAACGACCAACAATCGTTTATTCAAAGAATAATGTAGCATCTTGGAAACTGAGAGAGGGTAACTTGGTTACCCGATTTCATTTCAGTTCAGGTTGACTAGATGAATTTTTGAAATTTAAATTTCTTTTTTGAATTTTAGGTATGCCCGTCGGTTGTAAAGTAGTTCTCAAAGGTCTTGCAATGTACACATTTCTCGATAAATTTGTCGAAATTGTGTTACCACGATTAAAGGAATGGTATGGATTGCCGGAGAAAGCAGGAGATGGAAGGGGTAATATTGGGATGGGAGTCCCAGCTCAAGCAATGCCATTCTTTCCAGATATCGAGCCAAATATCGATATGTACCCTGTAATGACTGGTTTTGATATTCTTTTCAATGCATCCGCTAAGACTAATTTGGATTGTAGAATGCTAATGAGCGGATTTGGAATCCCTTTTAAAAATACCTCGTTCTCCAAAAAGAAATCTTCTGTAACTGTTACCGAAAATTCGGCCCCTGTAATATCAGAATCAAAATAACTACAGTAATACTTTTATAAATGCACACTCTTGGAACCAGATATATTTATGTACTTAGACAGAATATGTACTTGAAAAATACCCAATAATAAAATAAATATTTCACAAATAACCTTAAGATTATGACAAATTTAAATTTATGTGTTATAATAGGCTTGTTTTTTTGATTTTAATAATTTTTTTTATATATTTTTTTGTTTAAATTAACAATTGCAAAGTTAACATTAATAATAAATTTTTATAACTATTATTTATTTCTTAATATTTTTTATTGGTATTTTTAATAATTTAATCTTATTATATATAAAAATAACAAAAATATTTTAAAAAAATATATTTATTTTAATATTTTATTGGTTAAATTTTTAAGATAGTGTTTAAAACAAAAAACAAATATTATAATAAACACAGTTTATATTTTATTTTATTTTATTTATATATAATTAATTATTTATATTTAAATTATTATTTTTTAAATTATTATTTTTATTTTACTTAAATAATTTTTTAATTTGTTTATTATAAACATGTTAATGTATTTAATTTTTTGTTGTTAATTTATAGAATTTTATTTTGTTATTTTATATGCCTTATATAATATAATTATTAAAATTAATTAAAATTAATTAATTTTTTATTTTATTAAATAAGTTTTGTATTTTTTAAAATTAATTATAACTATTAAACAAACCAACAACCAAATTAACAATGTTTTAAATTTGGGTTTTTATAAAAGTAAATCAAATTTTTAAATTTATGACAAATAATCAAAAAAAAACAATTAAATTTATTAAAAACTTAAATTTTTTATTTATAAATTTTGTAATTTTAATAAACTAAAATTTATATGTTTTATTAATTGGCCCAAAATTAATTACAACAAAAAAAAATAAACTTTAATATAAAGCATTAAAATAATAAATTAATTAATAAATTTTAATTTTAAAACTATTTTAACAAACTAAAAAACAGTTTTATTGTAAATTTACTAAATATAAATAACTTTTTTTTTCTCTACATCCAAAATTCCTAAAAAAGTGCATATTTTGAAAGAAGTTTTTTGTTGCTTTGCTTTTTTTTGCTATTCAATTAGATACTTCCAAACTTTTTCTGTTTAAATACAAGGTTGTTAGTAATAGTAATAATTTTGTTATAAAAGAATTCAAGAAGGAGTTAATTTTTGGTTCTGCTGTTGTTGATTCTTCTGCTAAAAAAAAGTGCAAGGATAGTTTATTAAAAAAACTTATTGCTGTGATTAGTGCTTTTGTTAATAGTGTTTTTAGTAATTCAGTTAGACATGTAAGTAGAAATACTACTGAATTAAAAAGTATAGATATAGAGAAAGAATATTTGGTAAAAAAACAAGCTTTTAACAGAAAAGTGAAAAAGAATCTGATAGTAATAATGCTAAAATGATGTTCAAAGAACCTAAAAAAATAGTTATGAAGTGTGTTTTTGGGAAGCCTCTAGATATAATTAATTTTAATATAGACAGTGATAGTAATAGTAATGTGTTAAATAAATCACTTTTGTTTCCTCCTCCTTTCTTTCTTAAACTCACAGTTCAAGTTTCAGTTAAGAAATTTTTTGTTCTTGACATTAATTTTGTAATAGTGGCTGGTAAATTCTCTTAAAATAAATTGAATTTTGTCAGAAAAATTTTCTCTAGTGTGAATAGTTTTGGAAAGGTCTTTACTCACTTAAAATTTGGTAGAATTATCTAGGTTTCTTTTATTTCTGAAAAGGCAATGATGGCCATGACTAAATTAGCAAATGATTGAAGTATTATTGTAAATACTGATTTCAAGTATTCTGTTAACAATCATATGAATTAGGCAATTGTGTTAAAAAAAATTCTTGTAAAAACATCTGTTGAGGCTATATGTACTGCTGTAGTTGAGTTTAGTAACATTAAGTCAATTAAGATATAACTGGTAAGTCTCTGACAGAAAGTGATCATTAAATTGAAAGATCAAAATCAGGCTAATTTCTTGGCTTTTAAGTAGTCTATTCTTATTGAAAAAGATACAGTTTATATAGCCAGAGCTGATCTCAATAAACAAATATGGAACTTTAGAGATAAATATAGAGTTTTACTCTATACATTCTTTATGAAAACAACTGTTCACAATATATAAGAATTTATTGGTTCTATTAATAAAAAAACTTGCTTCATTGATTATAATTCCACCAATTATATTTATGCTTATTGTGTTACTGTTTGTTTTGGTTCTGAGTTGGATATAGTAAATGCAATAACTATGATCCTGGTTATAAAAGAGATTGGTCTTTATTGGTCATGTCTGTCTTTTGCTTTGTGTTCTGTTTATAAGATTTCAGATTATATATCTCTTGTTTATAGATCAATAAAAATGCCATCAGCTTCAAAGAGCAGAAGAGCTTCTCTTTTAGCTTAGAATTAGTTTAGGTTGGCAAGAATTTACAAGAAAAAATTTGCATCCATCCCTTATTTTTTAGTTTTTGGTAGTAAAACTTGGATATTAGTTATTGGTGTTCTTTTTTTACATGCACTTTCTGATAATAAGTTGTGTTTTGGTTCTATTAATAATGATAAACCTCTTTTTGTTGTAAATAGATTGAAAATATGATTGGTTAGTATTAAAAACAGTCTTGCCAATCTTGCAAAACAAATTGGTGAGTTGGCTAAGAGATTAGAATCACTAATACTAGCAGTTTTTTAGCCTAGCCCTAGATGTTAACTGCCAGTAACTCTTTTTATTACAAGATTAAGTAGATAATATAGTGATAGAAAAGGGTTTAGGTGAGACCACTAGTAGTAAAACTGCTATGATTTTGGATCTGTCTGTCTTTTCTAATGTAATTAAATTAGAAAATATGCTGGAAGACTTTTCTGCTTTAGTGTTGAATTTTTCAACTTGTTTTAATAGTTTGGTTTTGGCTGATAGTATGCTTCTTCAATTCTTTCTTTAATGAGTAGTTTTTTTTTATTTTTTATTTAATGAGTGAAGTCCAATCACTATTTAATACAATACAACTATCTAAAGTTCTAAATTAAATGTGATTCATACTTTTGCTACATGTAACTAGCCACTCGACTGATTAAGACTACACTATGCAACTATATTTACTGTAATTTCACTAACAGCACCAGCAAAAAACAAATGGCTAATACTTAGACCAAAGTTGGTCACATAACCTCTCTCAATTCCTAGTAAATAAGCAACACCACCAGAAACCTTAGCAGGAAGACCCCGAACAATATTACATAAAGACCTATCTGTACATAATGACCTATAATGCTCCATTTCAGCTCGAAGTTTTGAATTAAGCACTCAAATTTGCTCCCTATGGCCAATAATCATACTCCAAACAAACTTGACCAAATTAGACATTGCAAGCTTAGTATTTACAAAAGACACTTTAGCTTCTGCCAACCAATCTTCAAACACGAGACACTTGCACAAAGATGTGTAAAGACCACCATTAGAAACAAAAGAAGCTAGAGACTACAAAACCACAAATAATGACAAAATTGTCCCAGTAAGAGATTTCCAAAGAGAGGAATGCTCACTTAACAAGCTTTGACACGTCAAAAAGTCCAAGCAACAAACAAAATAATTATCTGAAAAATCCACCTCTCCACAACGTACACAAAACACACTAGGATAACTTTGATCATATAAGTGCTTTTTAACAGCTATAGGTAGCTTTCTGTGTAAAGCTTTCATCAAATATGTGTGCAAACTGGTGGTAGTTCTGCTTATATATCCTGTAGACATGTGAGAATCAGGATGCCATACTAAGGCAATACAAACCCAGTTTATGTTCCCAACTCGTAAAGGATCCACAACACTCAAACCAGATCCAAATTCCCATTGAAAACGTCTAACAGTATTATTTGTTAATCTAGTGAAGCAACGTGCATTGTCAGAAATTATCTTACCATCTGCCATTAAAAAATTTTCTTTGACATTTGCTGAAAGAACAAGTCTTGATGATGTGACTAAATCAGCCAACCAATTAGCGTGCTCATTGTCCAAAATACCAGAGTGACCTTTCACCTTTAACCAGGTGACAGAAATGTTTTTATATTTGACCAAATTGCTAATATAACAGCATTCTATTCAGCATCTGTTGTGAAAATCTGGAGCCACCAACCTCAACTTGGCCTGACAAGCATCTAAGGAAGCTGGAATGCACTCAAAAGCCAGCACAACAGCCTGCATTTCAGCTAGAGTAGATGATAGCATATCATGGACTTCCACACCTATGTGCAAACTTAAATCAGAAAAATAAGCGGCAGTCCTTCTGACAGCATTAGAAGTACCAAAGCCTTTAACAGAACCATCAGTATAAACTAAGATCATTGGCAAAGAAGCATCTTTCAAACTAGAATGGACAAAACCAAAGTGGTCCATATCAGAAACATCCAACTTGGAAGAGAACTCAAAAGCAAAAGAAGAACTTTTAACCAAACCACCATTCTTGACAAAATCCAAAACCAGCGTGAATCATAAGGGAACTGGGTCTCTAAGATCCAGTTATTTCCAATGGCAAAAATTCTTCCAATTAAAACATTCTTCATGACTGTTTAACAACTGGTCTACAAAAATAATCCCAAAATGCTTTAGTGATCTGCAAATCCAGAGATACATAGTTTGGCCCAAAACATCCAGAACAGAAAAACCTCGCTTGAAACAAAAAGCATTGAGCAAGCTATTAGCTAAGGAGATGCCATTACATAAAAAATTTTTAGCAACACCAGCCAGAAAATTGTTCATTGAATTGATCATTAACTTAACAGGAAATTGAAGAGAGTTCCAAAAAACCCAGCCCAAAACCTGCAAGTTCATTAATCTGTGCCCAAATAGTCAACCCATTAACCCACTATTATTAGCAAATTGTAACACTGACGAGACTTTTGCTTCTGCCTAAACTTGTTCAAAGGGCTTCAAATTGTAAAAAGAAGAATGGTGTACCACCTCATTAGAAAAGTCCCTAAACAGATTGGCTTTAGACTTCAATCCCTTTCTAATTATATAGTCCCATTTCTCACATATGCTTCTACTAACAAAGCTAAATTG
Source organism: Geosiphon pyriformis (assembly GCA_016748015.1). Taxonomy (NCBI): domain Eukaryota; kingdom Fungi; phylum Glomeromycota; class Glomeromycetes; order Archaeosporales; family Geosiphonaceae; genus Geosiphon; species Geosiphon pyriformis. The sequence goes on along the minus strand of JAAOMT010000590.1, from coordinate 236,693 downwards.
AGTTCTATATTCCATTATGGACTGTAAAACAGCTAATACCAAATAAGAGAACTGCTTGTTCATAATGGCTTTGCATAAAACCATAGATGAGAAAAACTTGACATCTGAATTTGCCTTTTTTAAATTTGGGCCAGAAAGATCTTTAGTTGATAGAAAAATACCTAGATACTAATAAACCTCACCAGATTTCGTGATTAAAATAGAAGACTTGCTCACTTCCAAGAAGGTGTTGCTGGTTCTTGGGTTAATAGAAATAGCAACTGTCTTTTCTGTGTTGATTGATATATCCATTAATTTAAAAAACTCACTAGCAATGTTCAAAATGTTCTGTGTTACTGTACAACAATTGCCAACCCAAATGGTGTTATCCACAAAAGCACCAGCAGCCAAATAAGAAGTCAAACCAGTATTCAACTCAACTTTATATGTTCTGGCCACAAATTTGGAATCAACCTAATACCCAAAGAATGACTTATGTTTTTTTACTTCACACAACAGAGAATTATAAAAAATTCTCCACAAAAAAGAAGAAAAAACTTCTTTCTGGTCCAGACCATTGTGTACCTTGTAACCCTTAGACAAACCAAAGTCTGTCATAACTTTATTCTTGCAGCCATTGTGGATACTACCAAAAAACCTGACAAACCTTTCACACATTTTGATTCTCTCTAGACTACCTTTTAGATGCAACCAGCTTACCGAATTGTGAGCTTTGCACATGTCCTAAAGTACCAACCAGAGTTTTCTGCTCTTCTTCAAAGCATTTTCCACAACAGATTCTACAACAAAGATAAGAGACTGAATAGAAGTGCCTTTCAACACCAAAAAATTGTCCCTACACAGAACATTATGTGTGTTGCAGGCTCTCAAAATGCAATCAGATAGAATTTTTGAAAGAATTTTCCTAGAGGTCTTAATAAGAGCAATAGGTCTGGTGTTTGTCAGGACCCCTTCCCATTCATAAGGTTTCGGAATCATGGATACCCAGGCTTCTCTCCAGGCATCCGGAACAGATTCACATAATAAGCACAAGTTGAGCAAATGCAAAAGAAGGACCAAAACAGACTTATCACAGTGCTTTCATATTTTATTAGAGATACCAGACAAACCAGCAGCTTTGCTATTAGGAAGATCTTTAACCACCAATAAAAACTCATCAAAATTAATTTGCTTTATCACACCAGAAAATGCACTATTACTGACATAATCAAAAGGAGAAAATTATACTTGCCAACAAGAAGACATTGAAGGTTTGACTGTGCATTTCCTGGTTTAATTTTCCATAATTAAATCCACCCTGCCCTTGACCAAATCTGATTCCAAGACCAAATCTCCATTATCAATCAGATGATCCAGCATGACTTTTCTAAAAAGCTTCTCCAACACACTTCTGATCATTTGACCTTTGTTGTCTGCAAAAGCTTCTATGTGCTTATCAATTGCCACTCGGATCTATGAGTCCTCAGTAGCCTTAGATTTCAAAAACTTGCGAAACTTATATAATTTCCTAAAATATGCTAGTGATTGTTCAACCAATACTCTGTCATGACCATTGTCTAAGGAACTCTTGAACTCTACGGCTTGGTCAAAGTTTAAGTCGACCTATTTATTAACTAAAGCCTGAAGTCTTTTTAAATTACCTGATTTGTATGCATTCAAAATTTTTGCCACTAAAAGTTCTAACTTGTGAAATCTAGAAGAAGCAGAAGTTTTAACCAACTCACTATCCCTAGACCATATTTTCATGAGAGTAGCTTCTGCTGCAAAGTGCACCATTTGACAAAGGAGTGTCCACATCCTATTGATATTACCTTCAGTGGTGTGATATTCAAAATTACCAGCTGACTTTGAAAAAGCAGCCAATAATGCATCTCTAAACTTTTTCCAAACCTCATCACTGACACCACTAACTTTGTATTTCCATTTTTTTTTCATGGCCTGTTTGCATACTGAATTAAGCTGAGAATTGAGAAAGCCCTCCAAACCAATGTCTGCTGATACTACCAAGTAGTCAGAATCAAAAAATTCAGCTGGACAGTAAACTTTTTGGTTAAAAGACAAACTGTGAAGACCATCATTAACTAATATAAAATCTATGCACTTTTGAATACCTCTCAAATTGAACCATATGGAAAGTCTGTGCAAAGAAAAACTATGTAAAGAATCAAACAAACCCAGATCCAGACATTTTTTGAAGCTTGCACTGTAACCAGAATTATTTTTGTTAAAGTTACCACTAAGAACAACAAATGTACTGCCATTTAAAGTCTCAGCCACCATTAAATTGATGTTATGGGAGTGAGCCAGCCTCTTTTCCAAGGTGGTACTCACATACAAGCCCAAAACTGTCAATGAAAGTTTGTTTTTAAAGAGCAATTTTACAGAGATAAGTTGACCAAACACCTCAGAAACTTTGTATACATGCTTTACTAGAGAAACATCCATAATTATGGTAACACCTGCACCCAAATAACCAGACTCTAAACCAGAGGTAAACACTCAAATGCCATCAAACTTATTCATAATCCAAAAACAAACTTTGCCTTTCAACTTTGTTTCAGTAATCACAGAAATTATGTTGTCCATATTTTTGTGCTATCGAACAATATCCTTCTGTTTGGCAGGATTGTTTATGCCTCTGACATTACATGTAACTGCTTTCCACACCAAATTACTCATTGAGAAAGAAAGAGAGCTCAAAAAAGAAGTGTTGGCTGAAGTGAGAGGAAAACTACTGTCTGAATCTGAGACACCAGAAAAATGAAGGCTAGAACTGGAACCAAAACTGAAACAAAAACCACCAGAAGGACCAACAAGTGTGACCACCTGGGCCCAAGATTTGCCACCAAAGGCAGTAGGGTGAAATATTAGAACACTTTTTTTATCATACAACTTAGCCAACTGAAGATGATGTCTATTAGACACAACCCTTTTAAATGTTCTTGAAAGCTTAGGTGAGGATGCAACAGATGCATTATATTCCATAGCAGAATGACCAAACTTTCCACATTTTTCACACCAAACCAGATCTATTCTTGCCCAAGAAAGTTTAATACTGCCAAGAATCAGCTCTGTGTGAAAGGCAGACTCCAGATCATTATTAAATTTAAAATTGACTACAGCACAACAAATCCTATTACCAGTTTCCAGAGATCTATTTATGACACAAGTTTTTTTACCAGCCCTATCCAAAAGAGTCCCAAGATCATATGCCATTGTTTCCACTGGCAAAGTAAACAAAAGCACTCTGAATCAATCCCTTAATGCCCAAGTCTCACAATTCTCCACTGTTTTGGCTATGCACACAAAATTCTTACCAATCAGGAATGACCACTTAGAGACTAACAAATCAGCTTGGTCTAATTCAGCAAACTCCACCACAGCCTTTTGCCACATTCCAATTAATTGAATTTTAATTGACTTAATTTTTCCAAATTCAGATACTGTGGTGATGATCATATCTTTAGGCATATCCATGAGAATTTTTTTGATTATCACAGCCCAATCTGACCTCATTCCTTGTATCTTAAGATTATTGTTTATGACAATCCCTTTTTCTCTGGCCAATAATGCAGTCTTAATCATGCTCTCCTCAGAAGTAAACATAGATCAGATGATCCTTTCAAATTTTGAAGAGATAATGGCCCCTCCAAAACTATTGACTGATGAAAAATTTTTTCTGATAACTTGAGTTTTAGCTGTGGCAGATTTGCTTTCTACTGCTGAAAGATTAATGTCCAAAGTGAATGATTTTTTGACTGACACCTCCACAGGAGTTTTGATAATTTTTGGGTCAATCCACTTTTTGTCTAGAGAGATGGGTAAGCGAAAAGGAAAAACAATCTTATCATCTTCCATGTAAAAATTGGGAGAGCTAAGTGAGGAGCCAAAACCAACACCAGTATTAACACGTTTTGTCTTGGGAGTAGTAACAGCTGAGCCTAGATGAGATCCACTATTCATACCAGTTATGCCAACATCCTTATCATCACCAGATAAACTATTCACATTAGAATACACACTATTACCAGAACTAGATTTACTCAAGGAGATATCTTTCTCATCACCAGAGTGTTTGACATTTCCAAGAACCACTTTTTTCTTCTGTACTGTTACAGATGTTTACTTGGTTGTTAGAATAAATAACAAACCTGTAACTTGGTGCTCAAGGCTGTTGTCAATGATGACAATCTGAAGGTGTGTTTATTTGAAGATTTTGGTTGAATTCTTTGTATAATGGACAGAGATTCAGTGGTAATAGTTTTTATCCATAGCTTTTTGAAACTACAGTTTTGTCAATTTTTTTCTCAGTATAATGGCCAGTGTTTTTCCTGGTAAGCTAATCTCAATTGAGTGTTCTATGTTTATTTCTGGGTTTTTTACCAGTGCTATATTCTGATGTCAGTACCCCATGCATTAATCCTCAATAGAGTTAGTAATAACAACAATTAAGACAAAAAAATAAAAGAAATGACTTAAAGAAATAAGCCAAAGCAATGCACAAGTTAGTATTTGTTAATAGCCATGATCAAGAGCTATTGTTCTAGTGTGGTTAAGTATCAATTGCTATTAACATGAAGTGTTGATAGTGAAGAGTGGATTTGGATGATAAATAATTTATTTATTCAATATTTGTAAATGGGAGATTTCTTACTAAAGGATTCTCTTTTTCTACTTCTAACACTACTGCTATATATACATAATTGATGTTTTACAAGATCACTCATATTTCCGAATAATGTGCTATAATTTCTTGAGCAATGCTCATATTGCTAAGCAATGTGCTCTAATTTTCTAATATTGCTTCACATTGTTAAGCAATATGCCATGTTTTCTGACATTGCTTCACATTGCTGAGCAATGTGCCATGATTTCTGACATTGCTCTATATTGCTAAGCAATATGCTCATCTGCTAAATACTATTCTCTCATTGGTCTGCTATTTTCTATATCTGTTTTCTTTTTATGAATAACAGCACAAAGGAACCACCAGCAGGACCATAGAAAGCACCTTTGGGTGCTTTTTTTTAGACATATCACTGCCAGAAACAGTTTTTAAATCCACAACAAAAGGATTATTACTTAAAAAAATAATGATATAAACTAACAAGAAAAATTAAAAAAACTTTTTTTTCAGAAAACGTGCTTTTTGAGGATTTTTGGAAATAAGAGAGAAAAAAGTTTTTTTTTAATTTTCTAATAATCTATTTAAGTAGTTTAGTATAAAAAATTGTCACATACAATATCAAAAAAATAAACAATCCTGCCAAACAGAAAAATATCATTTATTGGCACAAAGATATAAATAATTTAATTTTTGTTGTTACTGAGACCAACTTAAAAGAAAAGATTTGTTCATAGATTAAAAACAAATTTAATAGTATTTAAGTGTTTACTTCTGGTGTAGATTCTAGTTATTTGGATTTTGATGTTACAATTATTATAGATATTGCTTTGACAAAACATGTGTGTAAGGTTTTAAAGATTTCTGGCCAGCTGCTATCTGTCAAATTGCTTTTCAAGAATAAACTTTTTGTCTCGATTTTAGAACTATATGTTAGTGCTTTATTGACAGCCCAAATTTCTTAAGTAGATAATATTAATTTTTTAATTGCAAAAGCCATTAACGAGTTTTTTTTTTTAATTTTAGATAGAGATTTCAATAAAAACAGATCTTACAGATGTGCTAGTTTTAAAAAATGCTTTAGTTTGGGATTAGTTAATTTGCTGGTTGGAAGTCTAGTTGTAAATACATTAACATAAAAGAATTTAAGGAGTATCACAAAGATGATTAATTATGTATTTATTTCTTCAAACTTGGTTAATATAATAGTAGATCATGGTATAATAAATGTTGAAAAATATTTTGACACCAATTACTATGCTGTTTTTGTTTTTGTGGACTTAAAAGACTTGTTAGATGTGCAGTTAAACTCTATGTGTAAACAGACAAATAAAGATTATTGGAAGTTTAATATCAAAAATACTAATGAAGTAAAATAGAACACTTTTAAAAATGCTACAGCAGCCAATACTGCAATGTTCTTTAATGAATTTGTCACTTCTAAAAAGTTTTGGATTTGGATGCAATGTGAAATACCATTCACAAAATAGTAATTTTTTTGGCTAATAGGATATTCAAAAAAAGATGGTTTAGAAACTTTGATGGTGTTTTCACCAAAAAATTTTTTAGGTTTCATAAATGAGAAATTTTGGTTTTAAAGATTGTTAAGACTTTTCATAAGGAGAGTGTTAATAGATTTGTTTTTTTAATGAACTGTTGGATTTCTTTGAACAGTAACAAGACATTAATTATTCAGAATCTTGTAAATTCTGATGCAAATTTTATTCATGTGTATTCTGTTCTGTTTGGTATAAGAAAGTCATATTATGCATCCAAACTTGCCAAGTCATTAAAGACTGAGAAGTTAAGTATTAGATCTGTCATTAATAAATGGATGAAAAGTTTTGCAGTTGATAAAAACCAACACTATTCAGAGTGTATTAGAACATCTTTTCTATAATATGATATTAGATTATTTGGTTTTTGAAGGTAAATTGATTCTGGATTTAGTTAATATTAAAAATAAGATTGATTTAATTATAGAGGGTTGGACAAGAAAAAGAATAGTGTTGGATAGTATTCCCAATTTGTAATAGTATTAATATCTGCCATTGGCTTATGTTGATAATAATGCTTTTTTTGGTGTTATAACTGCTATCAGTTATGATAATTTGGTGCACATGGTTAAGGACCTGTTTAATAAAAAAGCTGTAGATTTGTCTGGTATTACGAATGAGCTTTGGAAGCATTATAATAATTTGGTGCTTATTATGCTTTTAGACTTTTTAAATCTTTGTTTAATACTGTTATGGATTGGAGTAACAAGCTAATAGATAACAAAAGAAAACAGAATTGTAAGGTGATGAAAAGAATCAAAGAGAATACAACTTCAAAGAGTGAATTGAATAAGTAAGAATTCAATATGCAAGATCAGTTTCATAAAATATCTCAGTCACTATACTTTTCAAAAGACAACTAAGAAATCTGAAAGTAGAAAAATAGTCTATACTGTCAACAAATAATTACATCTGGTATAATTCTATGTCTTATGTTAGCACTCTTAAAATTCAATATCAGATATTAGATGTACTTTTCAGTTATGTTTTATTCAATAATCTTCAAATACTACAATTATACATTTCAGGAAAAAAGTAGAGAATAACCAACAAGTAATTTTTTATTCCAAGATGTTTGGATACTTAAAAGTAAGAAAAAAGAATTTAGTGATAAGAAAAGAATTAAGATGAAGTTGTTATTTTATTGCTTTTCTTTCTTTAATTCTTATATGTATTTCTATAGCTAAGAGATTTATTGCTTATATAGCTATCAAAAGTAGTCAATGATCAGGTCAATGATTACTATCTAAAAATAGAGTGATTAATTATATGACATCAATGGCTAATACATGTGATAATTAATAAGAAGTGTAGGTTTTAATTATAATATCATTCTCTCCAAAGAGATTAAGCTTTGGTGAAATTAAGCTATTTATAGTGTAATCTATTTGAAGAGTTTTATCTAACTCAAGACTAACTAGTTTGTTAAAATTTTTTGTGAATAGGATATATAATACTTGAGATAAAATGAGTTTTGTATCCAAGAGACCAAATCTTTGTATTAAAGTTTTGGTTTTTTTAGCAATAGTTAAAACTCTTGAGACATCTAACTGTATAATGCCCAAAATTTCTGTCTATATCTTTGAAATTGTTTTCTTCATAAATTTCATATCTTTTATGATTTCTTCAAGGTGACTATAGAGTTTTAATTGCTTTTCATATGACAAATTTTTGTCTATGGACAAGATTTCTTGGATTGTTTTTCCAATTGTGCTAGAAAATGAGAGTATAGTTGCTGTTATATTTTCTAACAGATATTTATTCATTTTGCTACCAATTTTTTCTTTTTTGGTAATGAATTTTTTGGTCTAATAACAGTATGTGTTCCACTGTTATTTGTTATGGTGGTTTGTTTTTTAATGATCAGAATAGCATTTGAATAGTTTTTGATCTAATACTTATGGAAAGTATAGAAGGTCAGTAGTTGTAATAATGTATCTATTGCCATTAGAAGTTATTGTTAAAGGTCAAACAACATCTATACCAATTCTGTCAAATAGTTAATTAACAGAGATTAGATGGATATCTTCTTTGCAATTGGGTTTGCTTTTTTTTTGGCAAATATTACAGATTTTGATGTATTCAGCAATGTTTTTTTCCAAAATAGACCAATAATAGCAAGCTAAAGTTTTCTGAATTGTTTTTGTTTTTCCAAAGTATCCAACTAATAAGTCAGTATGCATGTTGTATATTACAATTTCTCTTTTTTTAAATTTAATAACTCTTTAGAAGTGGTTAGAATCTTTTCTGTTTCTTTTATATAATTGGTTTTGGCAGATCAAATAGAAATTTGATTGTTTGCACAAATGTTCTCTTTGCTGTCGAATGTATTCTAGTGATTGTTTTTTACCCAAAAATTTCATTAAGACAGAGTAATTGTCCAAGTTCATTATCATGTTTGTTTATGAAGGTATTATTAATAATTAAGTTGATTTAGTTAAGAGGTTGTACTATCATTGAATGGTAAGTCTAAAGAAAGCATCAGCATTTTGATGATTTGTTCTTTTGTAGTGTTGAATATTATAGTCAAATTCATCCAAGTGGAGTATTCAACAAGTTATTTATTTGTGTTTTAGTTTTTTTTTATTGTGCAGCCAAACCAAAATTTAATGATTTGTTACTACTAGAAATTTTACACCAAAAAGATATTGATTCCAGTAACTAGTAGTTCAAACTACTGCTAAACATTCTTGTTTAGTAACTGAATAGTTCTTTTCTGCTGATATGAAAAATCTATTGACATATGCTATAGCATGTTCTCTGCTATTTTTATCTTTCTGTAAAAAGACAGTACCAAGTCCATAACCAGATATATCAGTGTAAAAAATGAAAAGTTGGTCCAGATTAGGTTGCTTGAGAATTGGTTCAGTAACAAGTTTTTTCTTTAGAATTTCAAAAGCTTTTTGTTGATAAGTGCCCCAATAATAATTGACATTTTTCTTGAGTAGCTGATTGAGAGAAAAGGCGATTTTGGAGAAATTTTTGATGAATTTATGATAGTAAGAAGCCAAACCAAAGAAAGAGCATAGTTCAGGAACATTCATTAATTGTCTAATGTTTTAAACTTTTTTAACTTTAGCTAGATCAGAGAAGATTCCATTTTTTGTAATAAGATGACCAAGACACTGGGTGAATTGGCATCCAAAGAAAGATTTAATTGGGTTGATCTTAAGACCAGCATTTCTGAGCAGGTCAAAAACCATCTGCAAATGTTTAAAATGTTCATTTCAGATTTTTGAGTAGACCATTATATTGTTTAAGTAGACCAGAACAAAGTTTTTTTTTACTGATTCAAATATTTTGTCCATTAGGCATTAATAAGTGGAAGGGTTATTAATAAGACCAAAAGGCATGACTGTAAATTCATAGATACCATACTTGGTAATGAAAGCAGTTTTTTTTCTGCTTTTTGGATCCATCTCTACTTGCCAGAATTCAGCAATTAAGTCAATAGTTGAGAAGAAAGCAGCATTATTGGATTTATCTAGCATTGTATCAATTTTGGAGAGTGGGTATATATCTCTTATAGTAATGGCATTTAATTGGCAGTAGTTGACACAGAAGTGTAGAGTTTTATCTTTTTTGAATACTATTACAACTGGAAAAGCTTATTCACTCTTGGTTTTTTGTATGAATTTAAGATCTTTTATCTGGTTTATCTCTTTCTTAATAAACTCATTATTGTGTTGATTGAATTAATAAGACTTCAAATGAATAAAATAAATTATTTTTGTGGTGATAGTGTGTTGTATCACATGAGTTCATCCAGGAGTATTGCCTTCTTTTGAGATAACTGGGCTATTTTTAGCCAACAAATTTTCAATGTTCACTTTTTTTTCTTTAAGAAAAGGTTTTCTTTGTTCTGCAACTAGTGATTGGATTTCAGGAGGTTTATTCTCAAAAAACTTTTGTACTTCTTTTAGTTTTTCTTTGGGTATTAAACTAATTGGCTTTTAATCTTTGTAATAGATCAAGCAGAATTTGTATTCATTACTAGGAGAATACAAAAATTTATTGCACCAACACCTGATGCAAAAGCCATACCACTAATAACTGTATTTTGCTTTCTTTCCAGGTTTTCTATTAAAGGTTTTTCTAAGGATATCATAATAGGGCCAGCAGATTAGCTTGCCATTTATCATGATTTCTTTTTTGTCAACTTTAACATTGTTTAATAGCTTGCCATTGCTGATAAAAATAGTATAGACAAGTTCAGCAGTTTTTTTTTGTTCTTCTTGATCTTTTTTTTCATCACTTTCATTATTATCTGATTCATTTAATTGTTCTTCTTCTTGGTTTTGCTTTAGTACTGGAGGAGTTGTCCAATAACAGCACTTAACCACAATGGACTTTTTACCATATTTAATGGTTAGTTCACAAAACTTATAGTCAAGTAATGCTTTGGCTTTTTTGAGCCACTTATTGCCAACAATTATTGTGTATTACTTGGCTTTAGATACTTCTATGTCAGTTTCAATGTTAATACTATTAATGCAAACAGGAATAGCTTTGGCTATACTCAAGCTTTTTTTCTTGTTACCATATATGTTGGTCATTAATCAAATGGAAGGCTTATCAATCTTTCTGTCAATTGCTTCAAGAAAATGTTTGGCAAATACACTAACAGATAATTTACTGTTTAGGATCAAATTAATGAAGTAACCAGCCACTTGGGCTTTACAAATTAAAGGAGTAACATTGCTGTTGTCAACAAGTTCAGCTTAATGGGAGCATTTGTTGGTCTTTGGTGTTTTTTTTTTGGTATCAATGATTTGCAAAGATTTTTTCTGAACTGAAAATGAGTTATTAACTGGCCAAAAGTGATATGTGTTGGAGTTTCTATAAGATTCTTTACAACAGAATAGGGTCCAGATTTTTGTACAATTTCTGAGAGTTCCAACTTTGGAGAATTCTTAAAAACTTTAGTCTTTAGTGGTTTATTGTTATTAGCAGTAGAAGTTGAGGCTTTATTGGGATTTAGAACAAAATCAACTTTGGCTTTTTTTTTCTTTCTTGTTAAGTCAGAGGAGTTAATTGTTAGTTCATCTATATTATAGTTATTATTAATTAGGTTAAAAGCATAAAAAGAGTTTTCTTTTAATTGGCTTGCACTCTTACCCTTTAGAGGTATGCCTACTAGTTTAAAGGTTAATAAACAGTGGCTTTAATTAGGGAATTCTCTCCAAAGAAATTGATGTTGGCATGATTGGGTCTTTAGTTGGGAATATTATTGTTAATTGTTCTGTTGTTTTAATTATTATTGTTTCTAGAAGCTAGAAGAGACAAAAAAAAATTGTTGCAATTTCTAGAAAAATGTTCAATGTTACTTATAGAATATAGAAAATATATTAGCATATACTGTAAATTAGCCAATCAAAAGTAGCCATAATAAATGGGAAATTCCAGGATTCTTCTCAAAGGAATTGCAAGATTTCAGAAATTTCAGAATTTTTATACAAAGAATTGCAGGATTCCAGAATTCCAGGATTCCTCTCAAAGGAATTGCAGAATTCTAGAAATTCCAAGATTCCTGGTGTGAAAAATTAAGAAATTGAAGAATCTCAATTATGTATATATAGCAGTAGTATTAGAAGTAGAAAAAACAGATCTTTCAGTTTAGATTTTATCTAAGCAATCTTTTAATTCTCAAATATCAATAAATAATTATTTGTTCTTTTAATTCACTCTTCCACTATCAACACTCTATGTTGATAGTAATTGATACTTAACCACACTAGAACAATAACTCTTGATTATGGCTATTGATGGAATACTAACATTTATTGCCTTGGCTTATTTTTTATTTTTCTTTATTTTATTTTCTGTCTTTGTTTATTTTTACTAACTTGATTAAAAAGATTAATATGTGAAGATACTGACATCAGGATATAAGTAACTGGTAAAAGACTCAAAAATAAGAATAAAACACTTAATTAAGGATAGCTTATTAGAAGGATTATTAATCATTATGCTGAGAAAAAAATTTGATGGAATTGTGGTTCTGAGAAGCTATAAATAAAACAATAAGTGAATCTCTGTCTATTATACAAAGGACTCAACCAAAACCTTTAGACAATTAAACCTTTAGATATAAACAACTTTCAGATATTACCAATGTTATCAAGTGAATTAGTACCAAGTTATGAATTTGTTATTTAATTTGAAACCCAAAATAATTACTTGTAATACCAGTTAATCCACAGTAATAACACACAAGTGGGCCACAATTTTGTTGTTTTTGATAAGGGGGTTGCTAGAGTTGATTAAAATGAGGTTTAAATCTGGGTTTTTGGGATTGTTGATTCTCTTTAACTGTTTAAGTTAAGAGTTCCAGTAACTGGGCAAGATTAGCTGTAAGTCTATCTATTAACTATTCATTTAAGTCTTGAGTTTGGGCAGCAAAAAAAGTAGCAGCCATTTAGAAAGCAGAAGCCATAACAAGAGCAAAAGCAAAAACTGGAAGTGTAAATCCTAATTGCATTCTTTAATTGTCTTCTATTCTCTGAGCAAATTCAATAACCATATTCATTATGGAATTGTCTTTCAGTGCCAAGAGGGGCCAAAGAGCATAGAAAAAATCAGTTTTCAATTCTTTTATAAAGGAATGAATCTTTTGTTTTTTTGTCTAGTTTTTTTTAGAGTTTACTTGCTTGATTAATTTTCTGATTGCTTTGACATACTTAGGACCTTGGGTTTTTCTTTTTAATTCTATATGTCATTTGGATATCAGAATAGGAGTTTTAAATTTAGTTTTAAACCAGGTTGTAAAAAAGATATTTTTTTCTTCAGCATTTGTTGGTGTCCATTTAATAATTCTTTGGTAAACACCAGCATCAGTTTTTTGTGAGAACCAAGTAGCAAGAGAGCCTTAAAGGTAACCACCAATGATTTAAAACTTGTATTTAGCATCATATTGGTTTGCAGTAGCTGCTCTTTCAAAATCATTCAATCATTTAATTGGATTTTGTGTATCATCTTTGAATAAAGATAGTGGGATATTGTTTCTTTATCTCAAAGCAGTTTGTATATCTTGAAGAGCAGCTAAAATATTTGCTTGCATGAAGTTATTAGCCATTAGTTCAGAAGTAATTGTTTGTGTAGAATGTTCTGATTTACTTGAAAAAAGATCAAAAACAGAAGCAGTTTGATAGCTTTCTTTTTTTGTTTTAAAGAGAGTCTCAACTGATTGATGGGCAGCAATTTAGATGTGAATTTGATGATTTAAATATTCGAAATTAGGGGGCTGTTGTTCAAAGGTTGTTGAGTATAAAAGTTGATTAATGCTGTTGTTTCTTTCTTTAAAGTTGTCTTCAATATAAGCTTGATTAAAGTAGTAAGTTGTATAAACTGTATAGGTTTCAGCTGAATGTTCATTTAGGAACCAATTCCAAAAGTCTTGGAATTGTCTGCTAGATTGTTCTTCAATAGAAAAGCAAATCAAGCAGAAGAACAAAGGATTGAGTTCAATAAAGTCTAGATCATTTTTGTTGTATGCTTCAAAGTGTTTTTCTAATTGTTGTAACAGATATGAATAATCACTTATACAATAAGAAACAAAGTGGATTTTGACAACCTTATAGGAAGCACCATTTTATGTTACAGATTGGAGTAACAAGCTAACAAATAGCAAGGAAAAACAGGATTGTAGAGTAATGAAAGGAATTAAAACTTTAAAAAGCGAATTAAATAAATAAGAATTCAATATGTGAGATCAGTCTCATAAAATATCTCAGTTGCTATACTTTTCAAAAGATAACTGGGGAATCTAAAGATAGAGGGATAGTCTATACTGTCAACAAATGATCACGCCTGGTATAATTTTATGCCTCACATTGGTGCTCTTAAAATTCAATATCAGGTATCAAATGTATTTTTCAGTCATATTTATTCAATAATCTTTGAATGCTATAATTATATATTTCAGAAAAAAAGTAGAGAATAACCAACAAGTAATTTTTTATCCCAAGATGTTCAGATACTTGAAAATAAAGAAAGAAAATTTAGTGATAAGAGAAAGATTGAAATGAAATTATTATTTTATTGCTTTTTTTTCTTTGATTCTTATATGCATTTCCACAGCTAAGAGATTCATTGCTTATATAGTTATTAAAAGTGATTAATGATCAGGTCAATAACTAGATCAATGATCAGATTATTGATCAAATTAATAATCACTATCTAAAAATAGAGTGGTTAATACATGTAATAATTAATAAGAAATGTAATAACAATACATAAATTTGTGTTTTGACTGTGAAGAAAAGCTTGAGTGTCAATGATTCCTAAACTGTATAAGTAAGAAAGTGTGCTAACTAATACTAAACTAATTGCACTAATTAAGACACCACTTCCAAAGCAAAGCAGTTCAATACTAGTGCTAATTTTGATTTTTTTCTTAGTTCTCCCAACTTTGTTATGGATGATGATAAAATCACCCTTTTTTCTTATGTTAATTTTTCTCTGAAAAAGAAGTGAATTGACCCCAAAATTACCAAAGTACCAGTGAAAATACTTGTCAAGAAGTCATTTGTATTGAATATTAATCTCTCGACTGTGGAAAAAAAATCGGCGACAGCAAAAACTCAACTCATCAGAAATTTTTTTTCAATAATCAATGGTTTTGGGAGGGCTATTACTCTTTCAAAGTTTGAGAGAATCATTTAATCTACATTTACTTCTAAGGAGGACATGATTAAGGCTGCATTATTGGCCAGAAATAAGGGGATCAACATAAACAGCAATATCAAGAAACAAAGAATTTGTTCAGATCAGGCTATAGTAATTAAGGAAATTCTCATAGATACACCAAAGGAGATGATTGTCACTATAGTTACTGAATTTGGAAAAATTAAATCAATCAAAATTCAACTAATTAGGTTATGGCAGAGGGCTGTGGTGAAGTTTGCCAAATCTGATCATACTGATCTATTGGTCTCAAGATGGTCATTCTTGATCAGAAAAAATTCAGTGCATATGGTTAAGACTGTGGATGATAGAGAGATTTGGGTGTTTAGAGATTAGTTTAAGGCACTTTTGTTTACACTGCCTATGAGAACTACAGCTTATAATTTGGGTAATCTTTTGAATAGGACTGATAGGAAAACTTGCTTCATTAATTATTCATTGGAAACTGACAACAGAACTTATTGTACTGTTGTTTGTTTTAAATCTGATAAGACATTGGAGTCTGCTTTTCTCATGGAACTGATTCTTGGTGGTGTTAAGCTTTTTTGGGCAAGATTGGATCTGGTTCAGTGCAAAAAATGTGGGAGATTTGGTTATTCCACTTTGGAATGTAATGCATTAGTTGCATTCCTTTCTAAGCTCTCAAAAACATTTAAAAAGGTTGTTTCTAATGAACATTGTCTTCAGTTAGCAAAGTTGTATGAGAGAAAGAGTGTTTTAATATCTCACCTTACTGCTTTTAATGGCAAATCTTGGGCACAAGTGGTTTTGCTTATTGGTTGGTCTGTTAGTTTTTGCCCCATCTCTGGTTTTGGTTTCTCTTCTTTTGGTGCTTTGGGTTCAAATGGTGATTCTTCTCTGGTTTCAACTGGTAACTCTTTTTTGAACTCTTATTTGGCCTCTTTGAAATGCTCCTTAGAGCTCTTGGCAGATCAAGTTTCCAGTATTTTGAAAAAGTTAGGTTTTGTGGAACTAGTACTGTTGGTAATCTTTTCTTGTACTCCTTTTCTGGCCATTCCTACATCTTTGACATCATATTTGGACATAGATATGGCTTTGAATAGTGTGCTAACGCTGTTTACTCCTCCTTTTTCAGCTGCTAATAATATAGTCTCTGATCTCAGCTCGAGTAGTTCTAAGGTTCTGATGTTTAAGATGGGCAGTTTGGAATCAAAAATAGTAGTTTTGGAGGTCTCAATCAGTTCAGTGTTGAAAAAATTAGATCATTTGTGTTCTGGTTTGGGTTTTTTAGCTCTCCATTTGTCTCAATGAATAGTTTGGTGTGGAAAGTGTCTATGTGTAATGTCAGAAACATAAACAATCCTGCCAAACAAAAAGATATTATTTGCTAGCATATAGATGTAGGCAACATGATTTCTGTGGTTACTGAGACAAAGTTGAGGGGCAAAGTTTATCTATGGATTATAAATAAGTTTGATGGTGTCTGAGTGTTCACTTTTGGTTTAAAGTTTGGTTACTTGGATTCGAGTGTAGCCATAATTATGAATGTTTCTCTAGTACAGTATATGTGTAAAGTTTTTGAAGTGCCAGATCAACTTATTTCTGTGAAGTTACTTTTTAGGGACAAACTTTTAGTGACAGTTTTGGGCTTATATGCAAGAGCTACTTTGAAGAAAAGACTGGCTTACTTACATGTCATCAATTTAATAATGGCTAAGACTTTGAATGGCAGTACTTTTGTTGTTCTTAGTAGAAACTTTAATGAAAATGACTTTGGCCATAGTACAAGCTTTAAGAAATTTTTGGATCTGGGTTTGCTTGATTCTTTGCAGAGTTTTTTTTTGCACAAACTTCTCACATGATCTAATTCTAAAGATGTTCAGAAGTGTATAGATTTTATTTTAGTTAGCAATAGCCTTCACAGTTTTTTTTTCAACCAATATGTTTATTATCCAGTTGAATTCTTTAATTTTGATTATTTGGTTGTGTCAGTAGACATTGGTTTAAGGGGCTTTTTTAATTCTCAGCTCAATTTGATATGCAAACAGGCTATGAAAAATAAGTAGAAATACAAAGTCAGCAACATCAGTGAGGAAGTTTGGAAGAAGTTTGGAGAGTTAACTTTGGCCACTGCTTTGACAACCACTGCTTTGTCAGGTGGTGTGCTTTACAGAAGAAGCTGCTCTAGTAAGAACTTGGTCCAAGAATGGTGGATTAGTCAAATTTGTTGCATCTTCTAGATTTTACAAGTTGGAACTGTTGATGGCAAAAATTTTGAAAGCATATAAGTTAAGGAATTTGAAAAAATTTCAGGTTTTGGTTAATAAGTGAGTTGATTTGAACTTTGACCAGGCTGTGGAGTTCAAAAGATTGTTGGACATTGATTATGACAAAGTGTTGGTTGAACAATCATTAGTGTATTTTAGAAAATTCTATAAATCTCATAAGTTTTCAGATTCCAAGACCACTAAGAATTCTCGAATTAGGGCAGCTATTGCTAAGCACATGGAAGCTTTTGCAAACAATAAGAGTTAAATGATCAGGAGTGTGTTGGAAAAGTCTTTTAAAAAAGTTACATTAGATTATTTGGTTAATAATAGAGATTTGGTTTTAGAGCCAGATTTGGTTAAAGACAAAGTTGATTCAATTATGGAAAATTGGACCAGAAAACATGCAATTAAATTTACTATTTTTTCCTATTAGCAAAGACAATTTGCACCTCTCAATTATGTTAATAATAGTGTATTTTCTGGTGTGATAGAGCTAATTGATTCCAATGAGTTCTTGTTGGTAATCAAGGATCTTCCTGACAGCAAAGCTGCTGAATTGTCTGGTATCTCTAATAAAATGTGAAAGCACTATGATAAACATGTTCTGACCATTCTTTTCTGTCTACTCAACCTGTGTCTGGCATGTGAATCCATTTCTGATGCCTGAAAAGAAGCCTGGGTATCAATAATTCTGAAATCTTATGAGTGGGAAGGAGTTTTGACAAATATCAGACCTATTGCTCTTATTGAGACTGTTAGGAAAATTTTTTCAAAAATTCTGTCTGATCAAATCTTAAAGGCTTGTAACACATATAATGTTCTGCATGGTGACAATTTTTTGGTTTTGAGGAGTATTTCTACTCAATTTTCTATTTTTGTGGTAGGATCTGTTGTAAAGAATGCTTTGAAAAAGGGCAGAAAAATCTGGTTGATTTTTCAGAACATGTGCAAGGCTTATGATTCAGTAGGCTGGTTGCATTTAAAGAAAAGTTTAGAGAAGATCAAGATGTGTAAAAAGTTTGTTAAGTTTTTTAACTGTATTTACAATAGCTATACGAATAGGATTATAATAAATTTTGGTTTGTCTAAAGGTTACAAAGTTCATAATAGTCTGGAACAGGATGAAGTTTTTTCTCCTCTTCTGTAAAGAATTTTTTATGACTTCTTGTTGTGTAAAGTCAAGAGGCATGAATTACTTTTTGGGTATTGGGTTGATTTCAAATTTGTGGTCAAAATGGGCAGAATAGAGTTGAATACTGGTCTGACTTTATATATGGCTGCTGGTGCTTTTGTGGATAATACCATTTGGGTTGGCAACTGTCGCACAGTGACACAAAACATTTTGAATATTGCTAGTGAATTCTTTGATTTAATGGACATATCAATTAATGTAGATAAGATAGTTACTATTTCTATTAATCCAAAAACCAGTAACATCTCTTTGGAGATTAGTAGATCTTCAATTTTAATCATGAAGGCTGGTAAGACTTATTAGTATTTGGGCATTTTTCTGTTGACTAAAAGTCTTTCTGGTCTAAGTCTAAAGAAGACAAATTCGGATGTGAAGTTTTTTTCATTTATGGTTTTATGCAAAACAATCTCGGACAAACAGTTCTCTTATTTAGTCTTGGGTGTTTTACAGTCCATAGTAGAATACAGGACTCAGTTTAGTTTTGTCAATTGGAGCACATGTGAGAAATGAGATCATATGATTAGAAAGAAGTTGAAGTCTAAAGCCAGTTTGTCCAAAAATTTTCTTAATAAGGCTGTGTACCATCTTTTTTTGTACAATTTAAAACCTTTTGAACAAGTTCAGGCAGAAGAAAAAGTGGTGTTAGTATTGTAATTTGCTAATGGTAAAGAAATAATAGACTGGCTTTTTGAATATAATTCAATGAATTTGCAGGTTTTAGACTGGGTATCTTGGAACCCTTTTCAATTTCCTGTTAAGTTGATGGTCAATTCTGCAAACAATTTTCTGGCTGGTGTTACCAAAATTTTTTTGTGTAATAAGATCTCCTTGGCCAATGGTTCATTCAATGCTTTTTATTTTAAGCATAGTTTTTCTGTTTTAAATGTTTTGGGTCAGTCGCTATACTTCTGGTTTTACAGATTACTGAAGCAATTTGAGATTATTTTTGCAGATCAATTTTTGAACAGCCATGGTGAATGTTTTAGTTAGAAGGATTTTTGCCATTAAAAATTATTAGATCCCAGGGGTCCAGTTCCTGTTTGGTTCATGTTGGTTTCAGAGTTTGTCAAAGATGGTGGCCTAGTTAAAGACCTTTCATCAACTTTTAAATGTTGTTCTTATCAGGATATTTCTACCACAAACAACATTAATTTTATTTACTCTAATCTGAAAGATGCTTTTTTGCCTGAGATCTTGATTTATGCTAATGATTTTGTTAAAAACTTTGGTACATCTAGTGCTGTTGGAGAGGCTGCTGTCTATTTTTCTGATCTGAATTTGCATATAGGGGTGGAAGTTTATGGTTTGTTATCATTTACCTTGGCTGAAATGCAGGCTGTTGTATTGGCTCTCAAGTGCATTCTGGCTTTCTTTAAAGTCACAGTTTTTTTTGACAGTCAGGCCTTCTTGGATGCTTGCCAGACCAAGTTAAGTTTAGTGGTCCCTGATTTTCACAACAGGTGCTGGATAGAGCACTGTTATATTAGTAATTTGGTCAAATTTAGGAATATTTCTGTTACTTAAGCAAAGATAAAGGGTCATTCTGGTGTGTTGGGTAATAAGCATACTAATAGGTTGGCTGATTTGGCCACCTCATTGGGGCTTGTTTTTTTAGCAAATGTCAAAGAGAAATTTTTAATGGCAAATGGTAAGGCAATTTTTGGCAATACATGCTGCTTCATTAGAACAACAAATAACACTATTAGGTGTTTTTGATGGGAATTTGGATCAGATTTGAGCATCATAGATTATTCATAGATTGGCAACATTTATTGGGTTTGTATTGCCTCAATCTGGCACCCTAATTCCCACATGTCTGCTGGATATACAAGCAAAGCCACTTCTGGCTTGTACACATATTTAATGAAAGCTTTACACAAAAAACTGCCTGTGGCTGTTATGAAGTGCTTGTATAATAGCAGCTATCTTAGTGTTTTATGTGTTCAGATCATAGTTTTGTTTGTGACTCAGACTTTTTAACACATAAAAGTTTATTGAGCAAGCATTTTTTTCTTTGGAAGTCTCTTATTAGTGCAAATTTGTTATTATTTGTGGTTCTTTAATCTTTGGCTTTATCTGCTTCTGACATTAAACTTTATACAGTTCTATGCAAGAGGTTTATATTTAAAGATTGGTTGATGGAAGCTAAGGCCTCTTTTGAAAATACTAAGTTCACAACATGTAATCTTATTGAGTTTGTTCAAGGTGTGATTACTGGCCATAGAAAGCAAATCTGGGTGTCTAATTTGAAGCTTTAGATTAATATGGAGCATTAAGGGTTGATTCATGTGGATAAGTCTTTATACAATATTGTTTGGAGTCTTTCTACTAGGATTTCAGGTGGTGTTGCTTATTTACTGAGTATTGAGAGAGATCATATCACCAATTTTGGTCTGGATGTTGGCTGTTTGTTTTTTGCTGGTGTTGCTGGCAAAGTTATGGTTAATATAGTTGTATAATATAGCCTTGATTGGCCAAGTGGCTAATTACATGTAGCAAATACATAAATCACATTTAATTTAGAACTTTAGATAGTTGTATTGTATTAAATAGTGATTGGGCTTCACTCATTAAATAAATAAATAAATAAATAAAAAATTAAGACTACTTATAAAATTCTTTTTAAGTTACTTTCTGATAAAATTTTTTTGGCCTGTAATGAATTTAATGTTCTTTGTGGTAACAATTTTTCTGTGCTAAAAAGAATTACCACTCAATCTCCTATCTTTGTCATTGGCTTTGTAGTTAAAAATGCTTTGGAAAAAGACCATGAATTTTGGTTGGTTTTACAAGACATACAGAAGGCTTACAATTCTGTGAAATAATGTTATTTGAGAAACAGTTTAGTTCAGATTAAAATGTGTAAATAGTTTATCTAGTTCTTTGGGAACATTCACAATAGTAAAATTAATTGGGTCATAACTGACTATGGCTTAACAGATAGATATCAAGTGCATAATAGTCTAAACTAGAGTGAAGTTTTCTCTTCTCTGCTTTAGAGAATTTTTTATAATCCTCTGTTATGTAAAGTCAAACAGCAGAAAAGCTTGTATGGTTATTATATTGATACTAAATTTGTTGCCAAGACTAACAAACTAAAGAACATAGATGAGTTATCATCATTTCTTGTAGTTAGTGCTTTTGTTGACAACACAATTTGGGTTAAAAGTAGCCAAATGGCTATTTAATACATTTTAAACATTGCTAGTAGCTTTTTTAAGATCAATAACATTTCGATCAATAATAAAAAGACTGTTGTCATTCTTATCAACCAGAAAGTAAAAGATGTTTTATTGTTGATAAGTAATTTACCAATTTTTGTTGCTCATAGAAAAGAGTTTTACAGGTATCTTGGTATTTTTTTGTCTTCAGAGGGCTTATCCAAACCTAATTTGGCCAAGACTTATTTAGATGTCAGTTTTTTTGTTAATTTGGTTTTAAGAAAAGCTATCTCAGACAAGCAGTTTTTTTATTTAGTTTTCGCTATACTACAACTTATAGTAAATTATAAGACTCAGTTTAGTTTTGTTTCTAAGAATGTGTGTACTAAATGAAATATACTGATTAGGAAAGGTTTGAAGTCAAAAACTGGTCTGCCAAAAGATTTTCCTAATAAGGCCCTTTACTATTCTTTATTGTATAACTTAAAAACATTTGAACAGTTACAGACTAAAAGTAAAGCAGCTTTAGTATTAAGTTTTTCAAATGCTAAAGAGATTTTTGGTCGATTGTTTGATTATTGGTCTTTAGATCTACAAGTCATAAGTTGGTTTTTCATTTACTTTTTGCATTAATCTAAAAATCAGTCCAGTTAATAATTTTTTGGCTGGTATAGTAAGAATTTTTTTGGATTGTAATATGTTTTTTAACAATATTTGTCTTTCTGCATTCTGTCTTTCTGACAGCACTCCAATGTTTTTGTTCTAAGAGATTCTATGTTTTATAATGTTTTATGTTCACTCAAGAGATTTGAAATTGCTTTTATTAACCAATTGTATAACAAAAAGAAATTGATCTTCAATTAAAAGAGCTTTTGCAGTTAAAAAAAACTTGATTCAAAAGACCTAGTCTTTTGCTAATTCAATTTAACATGTAATTTCTTGACCAGATCTTTGCTTTTTACTGGATCATGTAATATTAACTCTCAGTCTTTGGATATTTGTAATTCTGGTGGCTTTTTTAAATTAACACAGAGTCTTTTTAATGCTGGTTTGGATGTTATTAGTGTGTACACAGATGAATTTTTGAGGAACTTGGATATGTATGAAATGAGATGTGGAGCAGCTGCATATTTTTTTGACTTGGATTTAGGTATTGGCATTAAGGTTAATAAATTGGTGCTGTTATGGTTCTGTCTCTTATACACATCTTATCTGCTTCTGACATTAAACTTTATACAGTTCTATGCAAGAGGTTTATATTTAAAGATTGGTTGATGGAAGCTAAGGCCTCTTTTGAAAATACTAAGTTCACAACATGTAATCTTATTGAGTTTGTTCAAGGTGTGATTACTGGCCATAGAAAGCAAATCTGGGTGTCTAATTTGAAGCTTTAGATTAATATGGAGCATTAAGGGTTGATTCATGTGGATAAGTCTTTATACAATATTGTTTGGAGTCTTTCTACTAGGATTTCAGGTGGTGTTGCTTATTTACTGAGTATTGAGAGAGATCATATCACCAATTTTGGTCTGGATGTTGGCTGTTTGTTTTTTGCTGGTGTTGCTGGCAAAGTTATGGTTAATATAGTTGTATAATATAGCCTTGATTGGCCAAGTGGCTAATTACATGTAGCAAATACATAAATCACATTTAATTTAGAACTTTAGATAGTTGTATTGTATTAAATAGTGATTGGGCTTCACTCATTAAATAAATAAATAAATAAATAAAAAATTAAGACTACTTATAAAATTCTTTTTAAGTTACTTTCTGATAAAATTTTTTTGGCCTGTAATGAATTTAATGTTCTTTGTGGTAACAATTTTTCTGTGCTAAAAAGAATTACCACTCAATCTCCTATCTTTGTCATTGGCTTTGTAGTTAAAAATGCTTTGGAAAAAGACCATGAATTTTGGTTGGTTTTACAAGACATACAGAAGGCTTACAATTCTGTGAAATAATGTTATTTGAGAAACAGTTTAGTTCAGATTAAAATGTGTAAATAGTTTATCTAGTTCTTTGGGAACATTCACAATAGTAAAATTAATTGGGTCATAACTGACTATGGCTTAACAGATAGATATCAAGTGCATAATAGTCTAAACTAGAGTGAAGTTTTCTCTTCTCTGCTTTAGAGAATTTTTTATAATCCTCTGTTATGTAAAGTCAAACAGCAGAAAAGCTTGTATGGTTATTATATTGATACTAAATTTGTTGCCAAGACTAACAAACTAAAGAACATAGATGAGTTATCATCATTTCTTGTAGTTAGTGCTTTTGTTGACAACACAATTTGGGTTAAAAGTAGCCAAATGGCTATTTAATACATTTTAAACATTGCTAGTAGCTTTTTTAAGATCAATAACATTTCGATCAATAATAAAAAGACTGTTGTCATTCTTATCAACCAGAAAGTAAAAGATGTTTTATTGTTGATAAGTAATTTACCAATTTTTGTTGCTCATAGAAAAGAGTTTTACAGGTATCTTGGTATTTTTTTGTCTTCAGAGGGCTTATCCAAACCTAATTTGGCCAAGACTTATTTAGATGTCAGTTTTTTTGTTAATTTGGTTTTAAGAAAAGCTATCTCAGACAAGCAGTTTTTTTATTTAGTTTTCGCTATACTACAACTTATAGTAAATTATAAGACTCAGTTTAGTTTTGTTTCTAAGAATGTGTGTACTAAATGAAATATACTGATTAGGAAAGGTTTGAAGTCAAAAACTGGTCTGCCAAAAGATTTTCCTAATAAGGCCCTTTACTATTCTTTATTGTATAACTTAAAAACATTTGAACAGTTACAGACTAAAAGTAAAGCAGCTTTAGTATTAAGTTTTTCAAATGCTAAAGAGATTTTTGGTCGATTGTTTGATTATTGGTCTTTAGATCTACAAGTCATAAGTTGGTTTTTCATTTACTTTTTGCATTAATCTAAAAATCAGTCCAGTTAATAATTTTTTGGCTGGTATAGTAAGAATTTTTTTGGATTGTAATATGTTTTTTAACAATATTTGTCTTTCTGCATTCTGTCTTTCTGACAGCACTCCAATGTTTTTGTTCTAAGAGATTCTATGTTTTATAATGTTTTATGTTCACTCAAGAGATTTGAAATTGCTTTTATTAACCAATTGTATAACAAAAAGAAATTGATCTTCAATTAAAAGAGCTTTTGCAGTTAAAAAAAACTTGATTCAAAAGACCTAGTCTTTTGCTAATTCAATTTAACATGTAATTTCTTGACCAGATCTTTGCTTTTTACTGGATCATGTAATATTAACTCTCAGTCTTTGGATATTTGTAATTCTGGTGGCTTTTTTAAATTAACACAGAGTCTTTTTAATGCTGGTTTGGATGTTATTAGTGTGTACACAGATGAATTTTTGAGGAACTTGGATATGTATGAAATGAGATGTGGAGCAGCTGCATATTTTTTTGACTTGGATTTAGGTATTGGCATTAAGGTTAATAAATTGGTGCTGTTATGGTTTAAGAATTTAGCAAAAAGAATCATAAAAATAATACAAACTATTCAATCATAATATAGTACAGTAATAATCTTAGAAAGATAATGATTAACATAGTAGCAAACACTATCTCGTGATAGTGACAAGCACCAGTTCACAATAGCAGCCAACACCAACTGGTGATAACAGCAAACACTAGGTTGAAATATCAAAAAGAAAGTATTATAATGTGTTTTCTCATAGAACTACAAACATGTATATATACAGTAGCTTTAATATTGAGAAAAAACAATCAAGTAATAAAAATCATAACTTATCAAGCAATAGATCCAATTTTATCCAACAAACTCCACTTTAAATCGTACTTTCAAATTAAATATCCCAAAAAATCTTTAAATCAAAAAGAAATGAAAAAACATATTTAAAACTGATTTATCACAACCCAAAGTATTAAGAAACTTACTTGTATTATTTATTGAATAAAACTATCATTCATTAGCTGAATCCCTTGGAAGAATAATCCTTGATCAAGATTATTCATGTTGTTACTAATTGATAAAAGCTTTATTGTAAGAATTAGGAAAAGTGCTAAAGACCATTAACATTTTGTGTTGCTAGATTAGAGAAACACATTAAGCAATTGCAATGATAGCCTCAGAGAAAACTCCAGACAGTGGGTAGATTTCAGTTCAGCTTCTGAGAAGGAATACATAAACACACAACAATCAGGAATCAAGGAATAACTTACATTGCGATATTAAAAAGAAAGCCTTCAGTATAACAGTGACATTATCACACAAATAGAATTGAAGAACTCATGAAAAACTGATTGCAATTAAAATGAGATATCGGCAATTAAATATAACAAGAAAACCATTCTGTAACATTTGGTGAACCCTACGAAGAAAGAAAATTAAAAAGGAAATAATAATTAGCAATAATTCATTGCTAAAAAGGAAGAGACAAAAGTGGCAACAAAAACCCCTAATCTTACTGTTCTTGAATTCTGCTGTGCTATTTACACACAAAATCAAAGTGATCTTGGACTACCAGAAGAGTGTTGTCCAGCAGAATCTGCTCTTACTTATTATATCAACGCCAGAATAAATTATCATATAGGAAAGAAAGAAGAATCACATGACACAAAACTTGGATTGTATAGAGAATTATCACAATACACTACAAAAAAAGTAGCAGTAATAGCCGCAACTATTGTCAAAATTCATCGAGAAATTGAGCAATATGCCAACAAAAATTTTTCAATATTCACAGGAAACACTAAGGAACGTGCCAACAAAACCAAAGAAAATTCAAAAACTAATCAGGAAAGTAACCAGCAAAAACTAGGAACACCTGCTCAAACACCAAAGAAAACTGTCACTTAATCAATAAAAAAACAACGTATTTATTCACCAGAAGATAAATCATATCATTTTTTACCAGAAAATAAGATACAAATTCCATTAGGAGCTGTATCATTATCAACATCAACTCTACAAATGCCAAGAACTCCTAGTTATACTGATAAAATTAAACAACATAACTGGAAAGACATACCAATTACAGGAGGATATTTATCACTATTCCAAAACTTTTTTTTTCAGCCAAAATTTGGAATGGGGTTTGAAAACTGTAAAGAGAAGTCTAAATCAGAATCCAAAAAAGAGACCAGCAAAAAAACAATCACAAAACCAATCACTGGAACAAGCAGCCAGTCCAGAAACCAAGAAACTTGTGATCAAGAGGAAGAACTAGATATAAAAAAAGCCACCTTCAGGAATGCTTAAGGAAATATCATCCCACCTTCTCTTAGACCAATAAGCCCACCAGTAGAAAACGGCGATGAAATGACCACACCATACATTGCAAGACTAACAGATTTCTCAGGAGAGGAAGAAAAAATGAACGTGCACACATGACTCAGAGAAGCACAAAAAGCCATCCAGGCAAATAACTGGAATGACCAAAGAGCAATTCAAACATTACTTTTCTTCCTGAAAGGCACAGCCGACTTGTGGTATCAAAGCCTGGAAACAAAACTCACAAGCTTCACCAAATTTAAAAATACACTCCTGGAGTATTTTAGTGACCCAAATGCCATAATCCAACTACAGAACAAATTCAATACTATCAAGCAAAATACCAGTGAAACTGTCACCCAATATCTTGCTCAATTCAATCGAATTTGCCATCAGATTGAAGCAATTGAACAAGAATACTACACTGATCTTCAGGTTTTAAATCAGTTTATTAAAGGATTAAAAAGCAGCATTTTAGGAAGAGTATGCCCTGTCCATCTTAATTTCTTACCAAAAGCTGTTATGCTCGCCAGAGCTCTTAAATTGGCTGAAAAAGAAGCTAACCATAGTCAAATAGTTAACATGGTAATGGAGGAAAATAAGACAGAAACATTAGAGAAAAGAGTAACACAATTAGGGAAGAAACTCTCTAAAAAAATAGAAAGTTACCTTATTCTAAATCCAAGAAGAAATACATACTAACCACTCCAAAAATGCAGCCAGGAAGTTAATGACAGTTGAAATAATTGCTTGCTGTGCCAAAAATTCAGAACAGAAATGTGTGCCTGCTATTTTTACAAATGCGTAGGACATTTGATTAGTCAATGTCGAATACGAATGATGCAGGAAGCACATGAAAATAATTACTACATGTCACTCCAAATACCCAGAAACCAGTACATGCCAATACCATGCCAATATTCTACCACATATTAAAATCAAAGAACTTACTAGCAACAGCCCATAATAGTCAACCTGAATTGGCATCCCAAAGCCCGAAATTAGCCCATGTGGAACCAGAATGCATTGGTTCAGAGGAATCCAAACTGCACTGGAACCAATCAGCAAACTAATCCAAACTACCAAAATTATCAACAAACTTACCTTAATATACTGGAAAATCTAATCATCGGAAACAATGACAGTAGAAACATAAACAAAACCAAAAATTCCTTCAACAAATTGAGCCAGACAATACTACCAGCAGTTGCCACTGAAGATAGCAGTCTCACAGCTATTTTTCCTTTTGAATTAGAAGAAAATGAGGCTATGTTCAGTGGAGCAGCATTGGACAAAAAATGCCCAATCACTGCTATGTATATAGAAGCCACTGTAAACAATACTTCAATCAAACTTATCTTAGACAGTGGATCCGCTGGAAGCATCATAATGCTTCAACTAGTAAACCAACTGGGTTTTAAAGTTGATTATGCTGCGATGTCCCAAATCATAACAGCCGATGGAAGTACAAAGCTGCCTCATGACAAAATCGACTCATTTTCTTTTGAAATTAATGGCATAGTAATATCTACAAAAGTATTAGTAATGAATACTACACAATATCAAGCATTAGTAGGGAATGACTGGCTAACAAAAGCCAATGCCACCCTAAACTGGACCACCTAAGAGCTTCTAATTAATTATAATGGCCACCAGGCCAGAATTCCAGCCACCTGTAGCCACTTCCAAAAAACCAGTGCCAACCAAAGATCTATCTTTGAATTTGAGGAAAATCCAGCACTACCAGCCATCAAAACCTATCAGCTCTCTTGGGCTGATGACCAAAGAACAGGACTACCAGCCGTACCAATGTGGACCAGCAAAGAAAGATCCGAATGAAACCAGGTAAGTCCATGAAGGAGCCACCAGTGACACAGACCAAAGCTAGAATGCTCAGTTTGCAAGAAGAAACTCTCATCTATGACTGTGTGCAGTGCACCAGACAAAGACCCAAGAAACCCCACCCACTACTATTGTAACTGTTGTAACAAAAAAAATATGGTTACTCAGAAAGACATGGAAAATGGGACAAGGAACTGTGTCTCACTTGTGGAAAACCGTTACCAAGAGGGTGTGACTAGAATGACATACTAGACAGAGAAGGAATGTATGATGCAACTTGCCAATACATGATTCTCATCTGTGACTGGGTAAAAGGAGGAATGCCGTTTGAAGCAGCATTCAACAGAGTGTTAAAAAGACTACAGCACTATTCACATGACAAGGACGAGTTGTACAACACTACACAAGCCAAAGTAAGAAAAGAAACCACCAAAAAAATACAATGCTAGAAAGAGTCAGCCAAAGTAGCCAACAAAGTTGCCAGCTACAACATGTTTGATCTAGTGGACAAATTCCAGAACTACTACTAACAACTATGCTCCACTCAACAAAAGCAAAAACAATACCTCACCCAAATCAATACTTATCTCTGCAAAAACTGTCTTATCCCGTGCCAAAATCAGTGCTGTGAAGAATGTTGAGATGAAAGAAACTTAGAAAGAAAAATGGAAATTGAGAATCAGCAGTCTCAAAATCAATTAATAAATCAACAAAACTCATCTAATGGTCCCAAGTCAGAAAAATTTGTAGCCTATACCGACCTAGAACAAGTGATTGACATTCAATACTTTGACAATGGGCACTTAGGAATAATACTTGAAAGAGTCCATCCAACTGATGCCAAATTTGATCTATGTTATCCAGAAGACCAATCCACAACGTTACCATCCAGGAGCATCACCAAAATCGACCTAAAAATAGTGGTTAAAATTCTGCCAGGAATAATGGTTCAAATAGCATCATGATCAAGCCTCGCGAAAAAAAGAATAAGCATTCAAGGAGGAGTAATTGACTTCGGATACACTGGAAATTTGATGGTTTTGCTACAAAACAATTCAAAAAAGCCTTATACCATTGAATCTAAGGAAAAAATTGTACAAGCAATTTTTTTACCATTGGTAAAAATTGGGAAATTTGTGCCAGTAGAAAATCATAAGGAATTGTTACAAACAACGAGAGGAACTTTTGGTTTTGGATTGACAGAAAAAGGAATTGAAGAGAATTTTGCTGAAACAATAAAGAAAAAAGATGAAGTAATTAAAAATGAATAGTTTATGATGCTTCTACCATATGGAAAATCAGAAATAAAAATAAAAAGGACAATTAAAGAAAAAGACCTAATATTTGAACTCTACCCAGAAACTTGCCAACAGTTTCTCATAGGACTTACTAACCTTTTTATTCCAGCTGATAAAGCTCAATAGATAAAAATTCTTATTGCAAACACCACAGAAGAACCTGTCTACATTCTGGAAGATACTATTATTGGATACTTTGGAATAGAGCTAGAAAATGCATCAACACCACAAGAAATTCTAAATTTCTCAGAAATCACTTTCTACTGTGAACTCACTTCAATAAATTGGCAACAACCATTAGAATGCTATCAATTTACACCAGAAAAATTGGCCAAATTAAACATTAGAACAATGGATCCTGACCAACAATGACAATTAAAAGCATTAATTTTAAAATATTCTGATATATTTTCATGAAATGGCAAATTTGGAAGAACCAACTTGGTTCAACACCAAATCCCCACTGGAGATACCAGACCTGAAAAACAACGCACTTACCATGTCTCATTAATGAAGCATAATTTTATCAGAGAAAAAGTCCAAAGCATGTTAGAAAAAGGAATAATACAACCATCAATAAGCCCATGGTCCTTACCAGTTGTTTTAGTAAGGAAAAAAAATAAAAAAATTAGATTTTGCATCGACTATTGCAAACTAAACAGCAAAACAACCAAAGACTCATACCCAATACTGTTAATTGACAAAATCTTTAACGTTTTTAGAGAAGCAAAATGGTTTTCTACACTGGACTTGACCAGTGAGTACTGACAAGTGAAAATGGACCCAAAGAACAGGCATAAAACAGCATTCATAACACAAAATGACAATTATGAGTTCAATGTAATGCCATTTGGATTAACAAATGTTTCTGTGACATTCCAAAGACTAATGGACATAATTTACTTCAGAATCCTGTGGCAATCCGTTGTTGTCTACTTGAATGATACAAATGTTTTTTCGTCAAAATTCACGGATCATCTCCAACATTTACAACAAGTTTTTGAGAGATTGAGACATACTAAACTTAAACTAAATCTAAAAAAATGTTTCTTTGGAAAAAATAAGCTAGCATTTTTAGGACACATAGTTGAAAAAAATAGAATAAAACCAGATCCATCAAAAATAGACAAAGTGAAAAATTTTCCAGTACTTCGAAACATTTCAGAAGTTAGAAGCTTTTTAGAACTCACATCTTACTACTGCCACTTTGTAGAAAACTTTTCAAACATCACCAAACCCCTTAATTACCTACTATCCAAAAATGTAAAATTTGAATAGACTGAAGCACAACAAAAAGCTTTTAAGTACCTTAGACAAAAGCTTATTGAATCACCAATAATGATCTATCCGAATTTCAACAAAAAATTTATTTTGGCTACAAATGTCTCTGGAACTGGACTTGGAGTCATTCTGTCACAAAAAAATGATAATGGAAGAGAACGTGTAATTACTTATGTCAGCAGAAGTCTCAGTATAGCAGAACAAAACTATGTAGCATATAAACTTAAATGCTTAGCAGTAGTCTGTAGTTGTGTTTACTTTGACACATATTTACAGTACTAACCCTTTGAGATTATCACAGATCATAGAGGTCTGGTCTGGTTAATTAACAAGAATGTGCTAAAAGAAAAATATGCCAGATGGTCACAAATGTTAGCACTATATAATTATATTATCAAATACAAAGAAGATACCAAAAATGCTAATGCTGACTGTTTGTCAAGAATGAGACACACATAAAAATCACCAATCCACCCGCCACAACAACAATAAACAATCATCTTTACAAAAACCTTAGGCAATACTTGAAAACACTACAAATAAACAAAGAAATGGCTAATTAAGCTCCAAAAATTAGCAAAACACTATTTCATCCAAAATCACATACTTTATTACTGGAATCGACAAAATCTAGATAATCTATTAAGAGTTATAACTATGGATGAAAAAGAAACTATTTTATTTAACATGCACTCAGATATTCATTCAGGCCACTTTAGAAAAACAGCAACTATCCAATGTACAACTAGCCATTACTATTGGCCAAAAATAAGTTCAGACATAATCCAATACATAAGAAATTGTGACCCATGCCAATAAAAAGGAGGAGCAAAAACAATGGAATTATTAAGACCAATAAAAGTTGGACAGCCATTTGACAGAATTGGAATTGATTTAGTTGAACTCTTATTAATAACAACAAGAAACAACCATTATATTACAGTAGCCATAAACTATCTTACCAAATAGCCAGAAGCTAGAGCTATTAAAACAGCTAATGCTATTTCTGTAGCTCAATTCATACATGAAGACTTAATTTACCAGCATGGATGTTCACAAAAATTGCTATCAGATTAAGGCACACATTTCGTAAACAGCATTTTAAAAGAACTTAGCCAAAAATTTGGAATCAAGCAACCACTGTCATCACCATACCATCCTTAAACAAATGGATTAGTTGAAAGATTTAATCGCACATTATGTGAATTACTGGCGAAAATTAGTAATGAACATGAAAAAGAATAGGATTTGTTTATACCAGCAGTATTACTAGCATATAGAACAATAAAACAAAATACTACACAATTCACACCATTTGAACTAGTTTATGAAAGAAAAGCCATATTACTAGTTGAACTTACTATCTCAACTTATCTAAGTGACACTATCACAGAAGCAACATTCTAGGAAACACTACTTAGAAGAACATATGAATTAATGGGAACTTTAGAAAACAAAAGAAGAAAAGCAGCACAAAATATTGAACAATCACAAAAACAACAAAAAATGAGACATAATAACCAGTTACCAGATAATATAATTAGCTACAAAATTGGAGATAAAGTATTGTTGCATCGTACAAAAATGAAAAAACAATGGAGTGGAAAATTTGATTACAAGTGGGATGGACCATTTTATATTCATAAAATACTTGGAAATGGAGCATACAAGCTAAAACTAGATGATAAAATATTAAGAAAAGCAGCACATGGTAACCAGCTGAAATTCTATTACAGTAAATCAGTAATAACAACAAAGACATCCAGAATTGGAACACAATTACCTTTAATTCTACCAAAACAAATTCCACAAGATTTAGAACCAATAGTTTTAATTGAACATTATTCAAAAAGATAATTAATCTTAGATCACAGCAAAAATGATTTAATAACCATAAAAACACATGCAAAAGATTCCAAAATAGCAGTCAAAATTAAAACAATAATACTTATTCCAAAAAACATCAATAATATAACTCAACAATTAGTTGAAAGCTTACAACAATTAAAATCTGATCTGGAAATCACAGTTAATAGCTCCAAAATAACATACATAAAAAGAACAATAGAAAATCCAAAAACAAGAAAAGAACATAATTTTAAACCATATAATATTACCAAACATAACAACAAATTTATCAGCAAAGTTATTGAAAAATTAGAGATAACATTGAGCAATACATTAATAATGGAAGAAATAGAAATAAGTGAATTAGCACCAGACACATTTAGCAACTTGAAAACGAAATTTCCAATTAACTACTGTTATTATCAACTAAGAAAGCACTTAAACATACAAATATTATACTCAAAAGACTCAACTAGAGTGTTTGATAAAACAACTATCCAACTATTAGAATTTTTCATTAAAAAAACCAACACTACATTCCATTCAAAAACAGTTTACAGAATTTTCAAAGCATTTGAAAACTGTTACAAACTATTGTTGGACCCAACCATAAACATAATAATAACCAATAGTATTGGACGACTTACCAACTTGCAATTTCAAGAATTACAACAACAAATTAATAACACAGTATTGAACCACTATAGTAACTTAGAATTTAATGAAGAAATTAACTTCAATTTCGACAAAGCTCAATCTTGAAAGGAGGGGATAATGTTACAGTTTAAGAATTTAGCAAAAAGAATTATAAAAATAATACAAACTATTCAATCATAATATAATGCAGTAATAATCTTAGAAAGATAATAATTAACATAGTAGCAAACACCATCTCATGATAGTGGCAAGCACCAGTTCACAATAGCAGCCAACATTAACTGGTGATAGCAGCAAACACCAGGTTGAAATATCAAAAAGAAAGTATTACAATGTGTTTTCTTGTAGAACTACAAACATGTATATATACAGTAGCTTTAATATTGAGAAAAAACAATCAAGTAATAAAAATTATAACTTATCAAGCAATAGATCCAATTTTATCTAACAAACTCCACTTTAAATTGTACTTTCAAATTAAATATCCCAAGAAATCTTTAAATCAAAAAGAAATGAAAAAGCATATTTAAAACTAATTTATCACAATCCAAAGTATTAAGAAACTTACTTGTATTATTTATTGAATGAAACTATCATTCATCAGCTGAATCCCTTGGAAAAATAATCCTTGATCAAGATTATTCATGTTGTTACTAATTGATAAAAGCTTTATTGTAAGAATTAAGAAAAGTGCTAAAGGCCATTAACATTCTGTGTTTCTAGATTAGAGAAACACATCAGGCAATTGCAATGATAGTCTCAGAGAAGACTCCAGACAGTGAATAGATTTCAGTTCAGTCTCTGAGAAAGAGTACATAAACACACAACAATCAGGAATCAAGAAATAACTTACATCGTGACATTAAAAAGAAAGCCTTCAGTATAACAGTAATATTATCACACAAATAGAATTGAGGAACTCATGAAAGACTGATTGCAATTAAAACGGGATATTGGCAATTAAATATAACAAGAAGACCATCCTGTAACAGTGCCCTTTATAATAGTAGAATTACAGATTATTGTTTTGGATTTGGAGTGTGTTTCTTCTGAGAGTTTAGTTATAGTGTACTTGAACAGTTAGGCTGCTTTGGACACTTGTATTGCTGAGTTGTTTTTGGTTTTGCCAGATTTTTGCAACTATTATTGGATAAAACAGAATAGTGTTGTGGAATTTATTAGAAAAAAAAGGCATTGTGTTTCTTGGTACAAAGTTAAAAATTATTCAAGTGTTTTAGGGAATAAGCATGCTGATAAGCAGGCTGGCTTGGCTGCTAATTTAAATTTAATGCTTTTTGTTCTGGTCAAGAATAAATTTATTAGGACTGGTAATATTGCAGTGTTAAGAAACATTTACTATTTTGCTCAGAAAATTTTTGGGGCTGTTTATCGTGCTTGTTAAAAGATTGGTTCTAGTTTTGATGTTATTAACAAAAGCTTGGTTGGTGATGTGAATTGGTTTTGTACTGATTTGGTTGGTATTTCAATTATCATATAGCAGCTGGTTTTATAAATAAGTCTATGACCAGTTTGCAATCATATTTTATAAAAGCTCTATACTATTACCTATCAGTTGCTGTTCAGAAGCATTTATATTATAATAATTATTCAAGTGTGTTATGTTTATATTGTGGAGAAGTGAAAAGTTTTGATTATTTTTTTGTGTATATGATAGATTCTAAGATTTATAAGAACCTGCTTGTATTATACTTGTCTTAATAGCATGTTTTATCAGATTTAAGCTTGCCATTATTTTGGATTTTGCAGATGTTTTCTTTGTGTATTTCTGATAATGTTTTTTATACAATTTTGTGTAAAGATGTATTGTTTTAAAATTGGTTTTTAGAGACTGTGTCCATTTTTAATGATGTTAAAGTTGCCAGTAAATATATTATTAATTTTGTTTAGAGCTTGGAAGCAGCTTATCATATTGATATATAGTTGGTTAAGACTAAATATAGAGTGTTTATGAAAAAAAAGGGTTAATTGCACATGATAAATTAGTGTCTCTCATGGTTTGTGGTCTATCATTTCTGCTTT
Source organism: Geosiphon pyriformis (assembly GCA_016748015.1). Lineage (NCBI taxonomy): Eukaryota > Fungi > Glomeromycota > Glomeromycetes > Archaeosporales > Geosiphonaceae > Geosiphon > Geosiphon pyriformis. Next base: position 201,015 of record JAAOMT010000590.1, on the reverse strand, counting down.
CCAATGGGGTTGTTAAGTTGTTTGGGATTGTTGAGGTATTTGGGTTTCTATTAGCTTTACTGTTTTTTTTCTAGTATTAATAATGCAGTGTCTGTTAAAATAGATTTGTAGTATTGTTTTGATTGGTTCGAGTGGCTGGTCATGTGTAGAAAATACATAATTTGTACCTAGTTTAGATTATTTAATTTGATATATTGTTCTAAGTAATATTTGGACCTTATTCATTAAATATTAATAAATAAAAAAAACAGTTTTATAATTAAAAATTATGTAATTTAAATTTTAATATTTATAGTAATATTAATATTTAAGAATTTTTTATTAGATTTAATTTTTTAAAAATAATAATAAAAAAATTTAAAATTTAAAATTTATATAAAAAAATATAATATTGTTTTTTATATTAATTTTATATTAATAAGTAAAAACTTTTTGTTTTTTTAATTTTATGATCATATTTAGAGCAAAGAGCAAAAAAACTGTATCTAATACTTTTTTTAAAATAAATAATAAAGTTTTAACCAGAAAAGTTCTCTTTGTTGTAAAAACTGCTAGACAAAATATCTTAGAAACTTTTTTTCTAAGTAGTAATAATAAAAAGCTGTTTTGGTAATTGCTAAAACATTTTTCTTATTTTTAACTGGTTTTTCACTAGTTAAGATTTTTTTAAAGAGACACACTTAAATCAGTTTCAATATTGTCTTTATTCTTATTAAAAACCAAAAATTTTTAATAATAGGCCAATTAATAAGTTGGTTTTTCCAACTATTATTGTTATACTTAATGCTACTAGCACTATTTGTTTAAAAATAGTCAGAAAAATCAAAAATTTTAAAAGTGAGAAGTAATTGCTTGCTTTTGTTATTATTACACTAAATCTCTTTGTAATTATAAATAAGATCTTAGATAAAATTTTTATTGTATTATCTAATATGTTATTTAAAATAAATCAAGATCAACTACTGACTGTGTTGTCAAATATGGTGTTTTTTGACAGATTTTTACCAGTTTTAAAAGTAAAACAATAGTTTTTTGTTGAGTTATTTGTTCTTAAAAACTGAACTAACCAAATAGAAACTGATTTATTATTATTATTTTTGGTTTTTAATGCTGTTACTGATATTGCTTAAAAAACTATTACTGATTATTAAAAGTTTGTTGGATTAATGGCCTTTACTTTAGTGTTTAATGCTACTTTCAAAATTAAATTGGCTTATATTAAAGCTGTTTTTTAATCTATATATGGTTTTTTGAATGTAAAATTATTTGTAAAAAACAATATAAAACTTTTCTGTATAGAGTTTGTTTCTAATTAAGCTTAAGAGCTTTATTTGTTTGATTATTCTTAAAATTATCAAATTTTTGGTGGTTTCTGAGTCTGGTTTTTTTTTGCTGCTATTGTATTATGTGATATGTCTTTGAATATATCTGTTGCTAATATTAAAATACCATTTAATGTGTTTAGAAAAGTTATTTGTATTGTGTTAGAACCCACTGGTATTTGGCAATATATGGTTATTTATATTAAAAATTTAGATACTACTATTTTTGTTTTAAATCATTAGTTAGTTTTATTAAATAAAAATAATATTAAGATCTTTTCTTTAGTAAATCAAAATAAGACTATATTGTTTTGTAATAAGTTTAAAACCAAGTTAGTCAATTTTTTTTTGGCTGTACTGTTTATAAAATTAGTAATATGATTTTTTAAATTGGTAATTAGACTTGTTTTATTTTTTACTTATCCAATTTTGATTATGTTTAGTTTATAAAATAATTTAAATATTATTATTATTTCAACTAATATTTTGAAGAAGTATTATATCTAATAAAAAATTTCTGAATACTAATACTGTTTTAAGTATCAAGGTTTAAATTATTTGACGGCTAATTATAAAATGTTTTTACTTTTTTTTCTTAAGATTTTTAAGGCTTTTGTGTTTTATTTTATTGGTATTAAGTCTTATGTCAAGATTGCTAATTCTGTGTTTTTTTTACTTTTTAGTTTTTTAATTGATTTTGTTTCTTTTATTAATATAATAGCTAATATTTTTGTGGTTTTTTCTTAGTTAATCTCTTTAAAATCTGATTTGGTCAAGCTTTTTGCTCTGATTAAATTTATTTTTAAGCTGGTTGGTTCTTTGGTTATTGTGTTTGAACAATTTATTAATAGTAATTTGGTTTTAAATAGTGTATTTAATCTTAAAATCAATAAAATTTTGGTACATATAGATATTTTTAGCAAAGTAGTTAGTAAGTTAAAGTGAAAAATAATTGTTTTGAAAACTGAGTGTAGCTATAAAAATATTAATATATCTGGTTTTTATGTGAGTTTGTTTACAATTAATAATAATATGTTTTTTAACTTAATATTATCATGAAAACATAAATCTATTAATGTCAAAAATAATGTTTTAAAAACAATATTATAATTCAAGAATTTAGCAAAAAAATTATAAAATAATATAAATTATCTAATTATAATATAGCGTAGTAATAATCTTAGAAATATAATGATTAACATAGTAGCAAGTACCAGCTTACAATAATGGCCAATACCAATTAATAATAACAGTAAATACCAGATTAAGATATTAAAAAAAAGTATTACAATATGTTTTCTTATAGAATTACAAACATATATATATATAATAGCTTTAATATTAAGAAAAACAACAAATTATAAAACAAATTATAAAAACAAGTTATCAAACAATTTATCTAAAAGTTTTACTTTAATTATCTTTTAGTCTTTACTTTTAAAATAAATATTCACAAAAATTTTCAATCAAAAAAAAATAAAAAAGAATATTGAAAACTAAATTATTATAATTTAAAGTATTAAGAAACTTACTTATATTATTTATTAAATGAAACTATTATTTATCAACTAAATTTTTTGAAAGAATAATTTTTGATCAAAATTATTTATATTATTATTAATTTATAAAAACTTTATTATAAGAATTAAGAAAAATACTAAAGACTATTAATATTTTATGTTTTTAGATTAAAAAAACACATTAAATAATTGCAAAGATAGTCTTAGAAAAAACTCCAAACAGTGAATAGATTTCAGTTCAGTCTTTAAAAGAAGTACATAAATACATATAACAATTAGAATTAAGAAATAACTTATATTGTGACATTAAAAAAAAATCTTCAGTATAAATATTAATATTATTATACAAATAGAATTGAAAAACTTACAAAAGACTAATTACAATTAAAACGAAATATTGACAATTAAAATAATTAAAAAAATCATTTTATAACAACAACCAAATGATTGGTTAAATTAGTTAGTAATAGTACTATATTGTTTAAGATTGTTTAAAGAATATTTTCTTTAAATAATTTTTTTTTGGAGTATTAATATAATATAGTCTAAATTGATTTAAGTAGCTAGTTATATATAAAAAGTATATAAACTGAATTTAATTCTAAAATAATTAATTTGTTTCTAATTTTTAAATAGTAGTTAAGTTATATTCATTAAATACATAAAAAAAATATTAATAAATTTATATAAAAATTAAATTTTATTTATTTAATATATATAATCTCATTATTATTTATTATAATATAATAATAAAATATTTTAAAATAAAAATAATTCATATTTTTTATATATATAATATAATAATTCATATTTTAAATAAATATAACTTATGTAATAATTATATATAATATTATAAATAAACTTAGTAAGTATAATCATAATATTTGGTACTTATAATTTAATAATAAAAACTGGATGGCTTTCTAAATAAATTGGTTTTGATTACAAATTAATCTATTAATATCTAAAGATTTTTTTATTTAAAGTTTTATTTGTTAAGTTTTTTGGTTATAAGACACAAAAATATTGTTTTTGTAATAATATTATTATATTTGTGTTGTTTTTTAAGCTAGTTGATTACAATTATTAAGATTTAATACTTAAGAAGAGTTTTTTTTTACTAAACTATTACAAAGCCTAATTTTAAAACAGTCAATTTTTAATTTTATTACTTTACAAAAAAAAAAAAAAAAAAAAATTAGTATTTCTTTAATCATTATGATTAAAAACAGTTATTAAAGTTTTAAAAATGTTTATGTTAATAATATTTGGTCTAAAACAAAAATAAAAAAACCAATTAATTAGATTTTAACAATCAGAATATTAAAATTATATATTTATGAATTGAATAATAAAATTTTTATTTGATTAATAAAAAGTATAAAAAAATAAAGAAAACTCTTTGTCTCCTTAATTTTATGATCACGACCAAAGCAAAAAGTAAAAAAGCTGTACTTAATATTTTTCCTGAAATATCTAATAAAATTTCAACCAGAGAAGCTTTCTCTGTTGTAAAAGCAACCAGACAGAATGTTTTAGAAGTTTTCTTTTTACCTAATAATTGTGAAAAGCTATCTTTAATAGTTATTAAAACAACTTCTTTATTTTTGGCTGGTTTTTCACTAGTTAAAGTTCTCTCAAAGAGACATACTTGGGTTAGTCTCAGTATTGTCTCTACTTCTATTAAGAGCCCATAAGTGTTTAATAATAAACCAGTTAACAAGCCGATATTCTCCTCTATAGCTTTAATATCTGGTGCTGCTAGCATTTTTTTTTCAAAAAAAATAATTAAAAAGACCAAAAGTTTAGAAAAGTAGGAGCAGTCATTTGCCTCTGCTATTATTACATCAAACCCCTTTGTGGTTCCAAGTAAAATCTCAGATAAGGTTTCTGTTGTATTATCCAGCATATCATTCAAAATAGATCAAGATTAACTACTGGCTGTGTTGTCAAATGTGATGTTTTTTAGCAAATTTTTGCCAGTTTTAGAAGCAAAACAATTATTTTTTGTGGTATTATCTGTTTTTGAAAACTGAACTAACCAAATAGAAACTGATTTATCTTTTTTTCTGGTTTCTGGTGTTGCTGCTGGTGGTGTTTGAGAAATTATTGCTAGTTATCAAAGATTTGCTGGGTGAATGGCCTTCTTTCTGGTGCTTAATGCTACTTTTAAGATAAAATTGGCTCATGTTAAGACTATTTTTCAGTCTGTACATGGTTTCTTGGATGCAAAATCTGTTTTTAGGAACAGTGTGAAGCTTTTTTGTATAGAGTTTGCTTCTCAAAGTTTTCTAGATGCTGTATTTTTGGTTGAGCTTACAAACTCTGTTTTACTTTACCACTTTCAAAATTGTTAAATCTCTGATAGTTTCTGAATCTAGTTCTTTTTCTGCTGTTGTTGCATTGTGTAATGTGTCTTTAGGTGTGTCTGCTACTAACATTAAGACAGCTTTTGGTGTGTTTGGTAATGTCACTTATGTTGTGCTGAAATCTGTTGGCATTTGGCAATATGTAGTTGTTTATTTTGAGAAATTGAACTCTGCTGTGTTTGTTTTAAATCATTGATTAGTTTTAGTGGACAAGAATAGTGTTAGAATTCTTTTCTTGGTAAATTAAAATGAGACTATTCTGTCTTATAATAAGTTCAAGACCAAGTTGATTAACCTTTCTTTTAACTGTACTGTCTTTGAAATTAGTAATATGATTTCTTAAATTGGTAATTGGACATGTTTTATTTTTTATTTTCCTAAGTCTGGTCATTATTTTCAGTTTGCTTTGGTTATATTTGGTTTTCAGTTTAATTTAAATTTTGTGATTGTCAAGACTAGTACTTTAAGAAAATACCATATTCGGTAGAAAACTTCTGGTTATTAGCACTGTTTTAAGTATCAAAAAGTAGATTATTTGGCTGTAGACTGTAGAGTATCTCCACTTTCTTCTTCTAAGGCTCTCAAGATGTTTAAATCATGTTTTATGAGTGGTGTTTTTTATGCAAAAGCTTCTGTTTTTCTGAATTTTTCTGAGTTTTCTTCCTTGGCAGCTTTTATTTCTTTTTCTATGGTTGTTGACAATCCTTTGGTGTTTTTTTGGTTGGCTTTTTTGGAGTCTGATTTGGTCAAGCTTTCTGTTTTGGTTGAGTCTATTGTTAAACCAATTGGTTCTATGATCAAATTGTTTGAACAGTTTATTAATAGGGATTTGGTCTTAAGCAGTAACCTTAGTCTTAAAGTCAATAAAGTTTTGGTACATATGAGTTTCTTTAGTAAAATTGTTAATAAATTGGGAAAAAAAGTGGTTTTTTAAAAAAAAAGTGTTGCATAGAGGATGTTAATATGTCTGGTAATTCAGAGCACCTAGTTGATTTGGATAATAAAGTGTTTTTTAATTTGATGTTGCTTTGAGAACATAAATCTGCTGTTGTAAAGACTGATGCCTTTAAAACAGCTGAGTAACTGGTTAGATTAGTTCATAATAGTGCTATATTGTTTGAAATTATTCAAAGGATGTCTTTTCTGAGTAAGTTTTCTTTTAAGACTTTAATATAATGTGTTTTTGATTGGTTTAAATAACTAGTTATATATAAAAAATGCATAATTAGCACCTAGTTTAGATCACTTAGTTTGATGTATTGTATTAGATGGCTTTTGGGCTGCACTCGTTAAGCAATAAAAAAAAAAAAATAAGATAAAAAAATTTTGAAGTTAAAGATAAAATATTAAATAAATTTAATTTCTGTCTGTCTTTTTTTATCTATTAAAACTATTTATTTTTATACATATTTTCTAGTTTTATAAAATTGTTTTTAATTGTTTGTTATTATTAACTATTACTTTTTTTTTATATTATAATTAATTATTCTATACTATTATTAGTTATTTTGTATAATTTTATATTATTGTATATTATTTTATATTAATATTATTATTTTTTATTATGCTTAATGAGTAAGGCCTAAATACTATCTAATATAATACATTAAACTAATTTAAATTAAATGCAAATCATGTATTTTTTACATGTGACCAGTCACTCAAACTAATTAGAGCAATACTATTAATCTATCTTAACAAACACTATGTTATTAATACCAGAAAAAAAACAGCAAAATTTATAAAAGCCAAAGCTAATATCATGTATCTTAGCAATTCTAAGTAACTTAATAACATCATCAAAAAGCAGAGATAACAGATCATGGACCTCAGAAAACACCAAACTATTAAGTACAATTAAATTATGTTTTTCTATAATCATCTTATACTTAGCTCTAATTATTCAAATTTCAGTCTAATGTTACAGGTGCTTATTTAAGATGTGAAAAAAAATAACAAATCTGTAACTTAGTGCTTAATAGCTTGGTAATATTGGTAATATCTGATGGTTTTTGTGCTTTAAAGATTTTGGTTGATTTAAAGGTTTTGGCTGAGTTTTTTGTATAATAAACAGAGATTCAATAGTTGTTTCAGTAACTTTTTGAAATGATTATTCTGTCAAATTTTTTTTTTAGCATAGTAGCTAATTTATTCTCACAATTGTGCCCTTTTAATAAGTTATTTTCAATTTTTAAGTTCTCTACTCTTATTTCTGAGTCTTTTATCAGACTATTTTTGATGTCACTTAATTTTTTTAATCAGTTAGTAAATCAACAAAACAACAAAAAAAAATAAAAAATTAGTATTCTGTCAATAATCATAATTAAGAGCTATTGATCTAATGTAGTTACATGTTGGATTCTATTAACATAAAGTATTAATAGAATAGAAATAATTAATATTCCTTAATTAAATAACAATAATATTAATTTAGGTAATAATTGATATTTTTATTAATATGTAATTAAATTCTACTTTAAGTTATAGAAAACTATCTTTTTAAAAAGAAAGATATGGGATAATTAATTAATTATGGATATTAATTCTAAGATAAATTCTGTCTTTTCTGTTTTTAATACTCTTACTATATATACATATTTCTTGTTCTATAAGATCTTACATTTTCTTGAACAATATGTTTTAATTTACTAACATTGCTCATATTGCTGAAAATTGTGCTTTAATTTATTAATATTGCTTATATTACTGAATAGTATGCCATAATTTGCTAACAATATGTTATAGCTTTTTGATATTGTGTTCACATGTTAAATACTATTCTTTTATTAATCTATTTTTTTTTTGTTTTTCCAGTTTTCTTTCTTTGTATTTTTCTATGAATAATATTATCTCTTTCTTTTTAATATTGAGCTCTGTCAAAATCTTCACTTTGAATTAAGTCTATTACTTTTCTTTCTAATATTGTTTATTCAATTCTGTTCCTTATTTTTTTGCATTAAGAGTTGTTTATTTATTTCTACTGGTTAACAATTATTGTTTCTATTTTTTAGTGTAGTAATATTTCTAAATAGTTTTGAAATACAGTATATAGTTGGTAAATTGTTTTAATATATATTCTTGAATTTGTTTTTTTTTCAATAAACTCTTCAATCTGTTGTACTATTTCTTGATTAAATATTTTTTTGGATTTATTGATGTACAATTTCTGAATATTTAGCTTTTGTTTTAGCTGATAATAACAGTATACTATTGAAAGTTGTTTTATATATAGCTCCTAGTTTTTTTTGGTTAGTTCTTTTGTTGAACTTATTTTTGGTATTTTTCTAAAAGTGTTCTTTACTTTTTCTATGATTTTATTTAACCAATACTTTATTTGGTTCTGTGGTTACTAATATGAGATTTTTTTTTCTTTTTGTGTTTCAATAGCAAATTTTTTGGTGGTTAATGACAATTTCTATGTCTAATTATTGTTGATTTATGGCTTAGAATAGTTGTTAAGCCATTGAGTAAATATGGTCTGAAATTTTTATTTTTTCTTGTTGCTGTTGTCATGTTTACTGTGTTTTTATATACTATTTTTATAGATCAATTTAACATGTTTGTATTAATAATTATGATTGATTCTAGATTTCATGAAATCTTATCTGATTGGACTAATATTTATTGTACTTCCAGTTATAGAATATTATTGGTAAATGATGATACTATATTGTAATATGATTTCAGTTGGTTTTTATGTGCTGCTTTAGCTAAGATTTTGTTGTTCTATCTTAGTTTATAAGCTTTATTTTCTAGAATTTTTTCAATATAAAATAGTCTGTTCTATTTGGAATCAAATTTTTTACTCTATTGTTTTTCTATTTTAATACAATATAAGAGTATTTTGTCTTTAATTTTGAATTTAACTAATTTATCTGATAATTAGTTATTATGTTATTTTTTTTTTTTTTTTTGTGACTTTTAAATATTATCAGCTGCCTTTTGTCTTTTGTTTTCCAAAGTTTTTATTAGTTTGTATGTTCTTTTTAACAATGTTTTTTAGAAGTTGTCTTCTATTATTGATTCAGTTAGATATGTGTTGATATTTATCTCAATTGGTAATATTGCTGTTCTATTATAAACAAATTTAAATGGTATTGTTTGTGTAGTATCTTGCTTTATTATTTAATAAGCAATTGTATTGATGGTATAAACAAATCCTATTTGTCTTGGTTTTTTTGGCTGATCTTGGCTATTGCTTCACACAATATTCTGTTAAATTTTTTGACTAAGCCATTTGTATGTAGATAATATAATGATGATTATGATCTTTTAATTCCAAATCTTTGATTCAATTTTGTTAGTGTTCTGTTCACAAAGTGAATTCTTTGATCTAATAATAATTCTTTTGGACATTTATGTTGATAAATCAAATCTTAGTACATGAATTCAGTTATAGATTCTGCATCTGCTTTTTGGATTGCTTTTGCTTCTGGCTATTTTGTAAGATAGTTCATAGCTACTGCTATATAATAATTGCCTCTACTGATTATTATCAATAATTTAACTAAGTTAATTTCAATTTAATTGAATAATTGTCTTATTTTAATTAGTTTTAATGATTCACTGGGTTTTGTTCTTTTTATTTTTTAACAAACATTACAATTTTGAATATATTATATATAAATGGCCAATAATATTTTTTCTTGGTTCTTTCTATGGTTTTTTCTTTATAAAAATGTCTTGTTGTTAAATCTGAGTATATGTTGAATAGTATTGTTTTTTTTTTGGTTCTGTAATTACTTTAAGTGTCTGATCTGGGTATTTTCTGTTTTTTTGGTATAATATATTTTGGTAAGTAATAAAATATTTTGCTTGTTGTTTTATGTTGTTTTGTTTTTTTTAAGATAATTTTTTCTTAAACTATTGAATATTAATATAATATTGGAGTTGTTAATATTTTTGTGTGTTTATTTTTTGTTATATTTTTGGGTTGAAATATTCTTAAATTTGTTTTATTCATAACAAATCATTAGCATTTCTATTTTTTTTCCCTTTTTATAATGTACTATATAATTGAATAATAATAGTTATATTTTTCATCTTGTATAATAGTCATCTCCAAATTTTTGTTTTTGGATTAATGTTAATCTTTTGTAATCTGTATATATGTCAAACTTTTAACTCAAATATTTTTTTCATTTAATGACAGCTCAATAAATAGCTAAGTGTTCTAGTGCTAAAATTCTATAGTTTTTTTTGGTTGAACTCAAACTTCTGTTAGCATATGTCACTGGATGTTCTTATTTATCTGTTTTTTTTTGTGACAATACTGCTCCCAATGCTTGATCAGATGTGTTAATAGTAATGATAAATAGCTTGCTATAATCTGAATATATTAATACTAGTGCTTGAATAAGCTTTCTTCTCAAAATATTGAAAGCTTTTTGTTGGGTTTTAGTTCATTCATATTTCACATTCTTTGCTTGAAGCTAGTAAAGTGGTTGAGCCAGTTTAGAAAATTCTGGATAAAGCAGCAATAATATTCAACAAATCTCAAAAATGCTCTTAATTCTGTGAAATTTGTTGGTATTAAAAAGTTCTTGACTATTTTAATCTTATTTGAATACATTTTAATATCATTTTTGCTTACAATATATTCCAAGAATTTCAGTTCTGTTTTGCCAAAAAAGCACTTGTTTGTATTCAGTTTCAATTTGGCTCTTTTTAATCTCTCAAATATTTGTTGAAGATAATAGAGATAATCATTAAATGTTTTTAAGAACACATTAGTGTTATCCAAATAAACTACTACTAATTTTTATAGTAATTTAGTATAGACAATTTTTATAAACCATTGGAAAGTAGCTGGAACATTAGTTAAGCTGAATGGCATAATATTGAATTTGAAGTTTTTTTCTCTAATTGTGAATGCTATTTTTTTTTTATCCTCTGATTTTATGGCTACTTGTTAATAACTACTGTCTAAATCTAATGTTAAAAACCAATTTTTTTCTCTAAATACATCAAATAATTTTTGAATTCATAGAATTAGATAGTTGTTTTCATAAATAATACTGTTAAGCTTTCTATAATCTACACAAAAACAAATTTTTTTATTTTTCTTCCAGACTAGTACCACTAGTAATAACCATAGACTTATGGATAGTTGAATTAACTTATTGTCCAATATTTTGTTGATTTCTTGTCAGATGATCTTATGACTTGTTGGTAGTATTCTGTATGTTTGTTGTTTTATTGACATTGCATCTTTTATCTTAATTTGGTATTGGATGATATTAGTTTTGCCAAATTTATTTTTACTGGCAAAAATATTAGTGAAATTGTTAAGCAACATTTTGAGCTATATATATTGAAGTGAGTCTAAGTTTTCTAAGTTCATTTGTTCTAATTGTTCTGATTAGAGCAAGTAACATTCTTTTTATCTGTATATTGTTTGTAATGTAATATCCACATATTCACACAGTTATGAAAAATCTGGAATGGTGTTTAATAGTTGGTCTTCAACTTCAGTGCTTAAGTATTTGATGATAGTTTTACTTGGTATTTTAATGATGTTTCAAGTTGTGTTGTTAATAGAAATTTTGATGTATTTATAGTTCTTGGCCAGTATGTAAAGATTGGTAATTTTAATTTTTTCTGGTTTACAAATAGTTAGTTCTGGTTCAAAAATCTGGGGCTGGTCCTTCATTTTTCTCTTTATTACTAACATATACTAGTTATATAAGGGAATAAAAACTGATTAATTGGTAAAAATAATTTTTTTCTTATTAATTGTTTCTTCCTTTGCCATATTGACTGATATTTTTATTTTATTCATGAATCTAAATCTTTTTATCTCTTTTGCAGTTATCTCTAATTCTTTTTTTATTCTTATTGATATTAAATAAGCTACTTTTATCAAAGGTAAAAATATTGTCTGTGCTATCTTTTTATTTGGTTCAATTGTGTATCCTTTTTCTGAATCATTTTATAGCATTGTAATAATATTTTTTACATATTCTGCATTAATTATTTTTTCTTTAATGTTAATCCCTCTTTTTGCTATATTAAATCTAAATGCTAATTGAACTATTGTTGTTGTCAAAATTTCCAGTGTTATTTTCAGATCTATATTGGTATGTAAATGTGGTTCTAATTTGATGGCAGTTTTCTTTGAATATCTAAGATTAAACTCTGCATCAGTATTATATGTATATTTTGGCATAATATTTTTATCATTATTACTAAACTATATAAGTTCTTGTTTCATCAATAGATCTGGAAGCACAATATATTGTTTAGAGTTATAATTAGAGTTTGAATCATTATAGTTATTGTTGCCATTTTGAAAAAAGTTGGAACTATTGTTGTTGTTATTATTATTAGAGTCTGAATTGGGATTAAATTTCGATTTTGATTCTATTGTACACTTACTGATTAGTTTTTTCTCTTTGGAAATCAAATAAATTATGCATGGTAATAAATTGTAAATAATGTTACAATCATTACAATACTAGAAATTACATAAAATTAAACAGTAGTCACATAATTGGGTATTGAACTGTTTTAACTATTGCTTTTGCTTTTTTTTAGTGAGTGTTAATTTTTGATAGTGCTTGTGGAATTGTTCTAGATTCATAATGTTAAAAATAATATTGGGGTTTGAAATCTAAATAATCTTTTCAGGTTCTAATGGGTTGTTTTTAAGTATTTTTATTTCTTTTGGAAATGTGTTTTTAATTTTGGTAATTGTTATTTACTAGATTTTATCATTGTTATATAGGCAACTATCTAAATGTTTTACAGCTTTTCTTTAGACAGTATTTATTAGCATTCCTTTTTTTACCCATTTACTTATGAGAATTATGTATTGACATGATTTATTACATATTTTTTTATGACCAGAAATATTATTTCACATTCTTTTATCTAGAAGAGTTTTTTTACAAGCAAAACATGGTTTGTTGTTTTATTTTTTTTGTTTTTTTGGTCATCCAAAACATTCTAGAATACATGAGTGACAGTAATATTTTGTTGCTGTAGACTATTTCTTGTTGTCACTACAACATGCACTTATTGTTAACAATTTCTTATCATAATTAATACAGATTAGTTTAGATTAATAATAAGTTGACTGGCTTTTATTAATAGTGGTGTACAGAATATATGTAAAAATGGTTATTTGAAACATTTTTTCTTTTTTTTTCTTTTTTTTCTTTTTTTTTCTCATGTAAGTACTGATAATAAGTTGTTATAGTCATTGTCAGCCTAAGAGACTTGGTAAGCTTTCTAAGTAGGTTTTTTTTTTCTTTTTTCAATTTAATTAGTGGCACTTGAGTGGTGTTGTTTGGTTTAAAGTATTTGCATATGGCTAGTACTCTAGTATTTTGACTGTTTTAACTAAGTTGCAGTTTTTGGATGGTCTAATTAAGCACAGTATTGGTTTTAAACAGCCAGTTATTACCAGTAAGAGTTTGGTATTGTGTGGCTTTTATTACTAATATTTTGATTGGCCTAATAATATTATTGATTTCAAAAGAGAAATTATCAATTTTACTAATTGGAGTCTTTATTATTCTATCAGCTGTAATGATCTTAATGCTGACAGTTCTATCAACTTGGCAACTTAATTAGTCCATGAGTTGTTTAGTAATAATGCTATTTGCTAAACTGTTGTTCAAAATTAATTTGATCAGATGGCTATTTACTTTGGCATTAATGTATATAACTATAATAAGTTTAGCTTTAAAAATAACTCTATTAAATAGAAACATTTTAACTGGTTTCTTGAATTTAAAGAGAAATATTACAGCAAGTAATTTGTTTTCAGTGATGAAACTGGTAGAATATTATAAGAGATAAGTAAATTGTTATTGGGTTCTTGTGATTTAAGTTAAGTATCTTTTTGAATAACAAGAAGGCTTAAATAGTTCTGAATATTCGGGTTTTGGGTATAGTGATTTCTTAGATTTTGTTGTTGTGTTTCTGATAATTGGTTTGACAAACTGGGAATTAGTTGGTGTATTACCATCACCAATTTTCAATTCTGTTAAATTTGAATGGTTCTTGGCCTTTGACTTCTATTTTGAAGTAAGTTTTGTAATTGGATTTGAATTGGTTAGAGTTGATACATTATTTGGAGCTAAGGCAGTTAATAGATTACTGATATTGGGGTTTGATAAATTAATGGCTAATTAATCAGTTGCATCAGTGGAAAGTAATATGGTTAATAATAGTATTGTTCAGATAATAAATTACTAATGTAGTTCAAAGTTTGAAATTTGCAATTGAAATTTTAATATTGATTTTCTAATCATTGGTTATTTAGTTTTAAGTGACAATTTATTTTTAGGTGTCTTTTTTTACTACAATAGTGGCAATTATATATCTTCTGTTGCTATTGTTAATTGGTTGATGATAATAATATTAGATATGACTAATTCTAAAACTGATTTAAATTTTCTTAATTCTCATAGTATTATAAAAGTTAATAAATTGTCTGATTGTTAACTAAATATCTTTTTAGCATCTGATTAATGGCTTTACCAAATTGTTTTAATTTAGTATTTAATTCAGATAATCTGTTCATCACTAGATTAATGGCTTGGACATGCTTGGTTTTTAATTTAGGCAATTCAAAATCTTGAACATTTGTGACTGCATTTTGAAGTGTTTGTAGATATAATGAGCATATATACTAAAGAATACTACTGTATAGACTGCAAATAAACTGATTTAGAATTTGTAATACTGTGAAATAATTAGTATTGATGGCTTGAATTTGGTGCAGATTTCTATAAAAATATCTTAAATAAGTAGTAACTGCTTTAGTATTGTTCTGTTTGATGATAGTAAATGCTATTGTTAAATAATTAATATTGTTATTATTGTTAAAGTATTTTAAAAATTCAGTTTTGAATTCATTGAAAGTTTGGGGTTTTTGGATCAAGCTTTAATACTATAAGTTAACAGTATTTTGGAGAAAATATAGAATGGCTTAGAAAACTTTAGCATTATTTCAATTATTGGCAGTAATAATTTTAGTAATGTCATTTAATCAAACTTGGATATTATCTTTCTTGCCAATAAACTTTTCTAATTTAGTAATAGAAGCATATGCTATTGGTAATAGTTGTTGTAATGGCAGCTGAAGTGGTTGTTGTAGTGGTGGTTAAAATTGTAATTGTGGCTGTTATTGTTATACAGCAATTGGGACAACTAGTAGTGAATTAATTATAATTACTAAAGGTAAGTATTGGAAGACAATAAGAATAAGGTTTGGACTGTTTGAATTTTGCTAAGTCTAAATAATCAGAGTTTAGATTTCTGGGTTTTTTAAGATCAGGTTTTGATAATTAAATGTTTAATCTTTATTTTCCTCTTTTTCTGAGTCAGTTATTTTCTAAGGACTGGTAGTTCTAAAATCCAGTTGTGGTGATAGTAATTAATGTTCTGATGATATTGTTGGTTATGAATTAAATTTTTTAAAATACTTACTGTAAATTTCTAATAGTTTAGCTTTTTTCTGTTGACTTTGAAATAAAATTTTAACTAATAATAGTTTTGTAGTTAATGTAAACATGTCTGCTAATATTATGTTGATAATACTTCCTGGTATATAATAGTATAACAAGTAAATAGGTAAGATGACTTTTGGTTTTTTTTAAGTAGATAGTTGTATTTTTTTTAGTGTTTTTGCTGGTATTTGTAATTTTTTTTTGTCTGCAAAGGTAATAAGAAATCTCTGTTAGATATAATTTCCAATTTTTTTATTTATTTCTGTGATTGTTGGTGCAAACAAATAATTTGGTAAAAGTGTGATGCTTTAGAATAATTCATTGTTGAAGTTGTTAAGAGTGGCTTCTAGATTTTCTTAAACTCTCAAGTAGGATTTGATTTTTTTGTTGACATAAAAATTGAAAACTGATTTTGTTGGCTAATTGTTATTTGTTAATCCGAAATGACTTTGATAATACTAAAATAAAGATTTCACAAATCTTAAATAATTTTCTTCTATACTTTTTTGGTCTGCCACTTTTCTGAATAATTGTTGTTAGTGCTAGTTCTTTGTTGAATTATATCTCACAAGAATCACCAAATATTACAGATGCTTATTTGAAGTGTAGAAACAAATAACAAACTCATAACTTGGTGTTTAATAGCTTAGTAATATTGATAATATTTAATAGTTTTTGTACTCTAAAAGTTTTGGTTAATTTGAGGATTTTGGCTAAGTTCTTTGTATAATAGACAGAGATTTAATAATTGTTTTAGTAGCTTTTTAGAATGATTATTTCATCAAATTTTATTTTTTAACATGGTAACTAGTTTATTTTAACAGTCATGTCTTTCCAGTAAGCTATCCTTAATTTTCAAGTTCTCTATTCTTATTTCTGAATTTTTTATTAGGCTATTTTTAATGTTAAATTATTCAATGCTTAATCTCTTTAATCAATTAGTAAATTAACAAAACAATAAAAGAAAGATAAAGAAAATAAAAAAAAAATAAAAAAAAAATAAAAAACTAGTATTCTATTAATAGTTATGATCAAGAGCTATTGGTTTAGTGTAGTTATATATTGAATTCTATCAACATGAAGAATTAATAGAGTGGAAATGATTAATATTCCTTAATTAAATAACAATAACATAGATTCAGATGATAATTAATATTTTTATTGATATGTGATTGAATTCTACTTTAAGTTATAGAAAACTATCTTTTTAAAGAAAGGAATATAAAATAATTAATTAATTGTAAATATTAATTCTGAAATGAATTCTGTTTTTTTTGTTTTTTTTGTTTCTAATACTCTTGCTATAAATACATATTTTTTGTTTTATAAGATCTTATATTTTTTTAAACAATGTGTTCTAATTTATTGATATTACTTATATTGCTAAGAATTGTGTTTTAATTTACTAATATTGTTTATATTGCTAAGTAGTATGCCATAATTTGCTAACAATATGCATATTGCTAAGCAATGTGTTATAGTTTTTTTAATATTGTGTTTATGTACTAAATACTATTTTTCTATTGGTCTATTTTTTTATATGTTTTTTCAGTTTTTATCTTTGTATTTTTTTATAAGTAACACTAATGAGCCAACTCTAAACTATACACAAAATTAATAACTTTAGCACTGGCAATTTTAACACCATCAAAAACAAACACAGCCTTTAAGTATTATTCTTTAAACATAAAACTTTTACACAAAACAATATATACAATAATATTAGAAACACACAAAGAAAACATCTATAATACATAAAATGATGGCAAGCCCAAATTCAATATGGTACTTTATTGTACCAAATATAATTTAAGCAGATTTTTATAAGCAGTAGAGTTAATTAGATATGTAAAAAAATGGTCAAAACTTTTTATCTCTCTACAATAAAAGCACAACACACTAGAATATTTTCTATTATACAAATGCTTTTAAACAGTGATTGGCAAATGATAGTGTAAAGTCTTCATGAAATATAATTATAAACTGGCAGTGGATTTATTTATGAAACCAGCTGCCATATAGGAGTCAAAATGCCAAAGAAAGAAAGTTTAAACCCAATTTACATCTCCAATTATGCTTTTATTAATAATGCCAGAGCCAAAACCAACTTTTTAACAAGCACAATAAACAGTTTTAAAAACTTCACAAGTAAAATAACAAACATTTTCAGATATTACCACTTTATTAGCTCTAATAAATTTCTCTTTAATACAAACAGAAAGCATTAAATTTGAATATAAAACCAAATTAGCCAGCTTATTAGCATATTTATTGCCCAAAACACTCAAATGCTCTTTAATCTTAAACAAAAAGATATCTAGCCCTTTGTTTCTAATAAAGTTTACAACACTATGTCTTTCTATTCAGCAATTGTTGCAAAAATCTGGTAAAACCATTTTCAACTTTGTATTACAGATATCTAAAGCAGCTTGACTTTCTAAATATATTACAACAGAACTACAAGCAAGAACACACTTCAAAACCAAAACAATTGTCTGTAATTTTACCATTGTAAAGAACACTAAACTATCAACTTCAACACCAATATTTACATTCAAATTAGAGAAAAATACAGCTGTACTATATTCTATTCTATGTGTGTCTAAGTTCTTCAATGACCCATTTGTGTAAATATTAATAATACTCAAACTAATATCAGAGAGATACTGTATTATTCCAGAAATATTGCTGGTATTACAAATATTTAAAGATCAAGAGCTAGTATTAAATGATCCAACAGAAGAAAAAGATGCAAATTTAACCAAAAAATTACATGTCAATTTGAACCAAATAAGAACAAGGCCTTTAGAATTAAGCTTTTTTTAATAGCAAAAACTTTTTTAATTAAAGACTGATCTTTTATTATCATACAATTGGTTAACAAAAGTGATACCAAACTTTTTAAGTAAGTGAAAATTTTATAAAACATTAAATATTTTAAAACAAAAGATATTAAAGTGCTACCAAACAAATAAAATACAAACAGAAGATTATTATTAAAGAAAATATTACAATCTAAAAAAATCTTAATTATACTGGCCAGAAAATTATTAACTGAACTAATCTTTAGCTTTACAAAACAGTATAAAGAGTAAATAGGAAACCAACTTAGAATCTGCAGATCTAAACACTTATAATTAAACAAATAACCAAGAATTTTATTAATATTCAAAAAATTTAACACAAAAACCACCTTATTCTTAGTTTGTATTTGCTCAAAAAACTTTAAACTATATAATAATATATGATGAAGAGTTTCATTAGAAAAATTTCTTGGCAGGCCAGCTTTTATTCTTAAATCTTTCTTATTTAACATATCCTATTTATTGCATACATTTTTAGTAATAAAACTAAATTAAGTCTTATAACTAATTATGAACTACAGCACAGCTAAGACTAAATAAAGAAATTGCTTGTTTAAGATAGCTTTTTTTAAAACCAAATTAATAAAAAACTTAATATTTGAATAGATTTTTATCAAACTGGGTTTGAACAAACCTTTCCAAAAACAAAAAATGCCAAGATATCTGTAAGATTCTTTTTTTTTACAATAGATATCAGTAAATTACTTATTAATAGTAAGGCATCTTTAATTCTCTAATTAATAAGAATGGCTACTGTTTTTTCATTGTTTATTGAAATATTATTTAATTCAAAAAATTCACTTGTCAAGTCCAAAATGTGCTGAGTATCAATCTAACTACTTTTCATCCAAATTGTGTTATCAACAAAGACATCAACTGCTAAGTATAAAAACAAACTACTCTGGTTTTTTAGCCTGTTAGTTTTGGCAACAAACTTAATATCAATACAGTAGTTACACAAACTTTTTTGTCTTTTGATTTTACACAAAAAAGGATTATAGAAAATTCTCCAAAACAAAAAAAAGAAAATCTTACTCTAGTTCAGCCCATCATATACTTAGTATTTATTATTAAGTTTATAGTCTATTATAACTTAATTGATTCTATCATTATAAATACTTCCAGAGAACTTAATGAATTATTCACATATTTTGATATAAATTAAATTATCTCTTAAATAGTGTTATTTAACAAAGTTATAAGTTTTTTTTTACATGTCTTATAGGACTAGCCAAAGTTTATGACTCTTTTCTAATA
This sequence comes from Geosiphon pyriformis, assembly GCA_016748015.1. Classification (NCBI taxonomy): domain Eukaryota; kingdom Fungi; phylum Glomeromycota; class Glomeromycetes; order Archaeosporales; family Geosiphonaceae; genus Geosiphon; species Geosiphon pyriformis. The sequence continues at coordinate 181,223 of JAAOMT010000590.1, read as the reverse complement.
TTTTTAACCATTAAGTTTACTGTAAAGATAAAAAACTGCATAGTAATATTTTTCAATACAGAAAAATTGTCATTATAAAGAATATTAAATTTATTGTAAGTTAATGAAATCTGGTTAAAAAGTATCTTAAAAAAATCTTTTAAATAATTTTAATAAGAGCAATTAGTTTAGTATTAGTTAAAATATTTTCTCATTCATATAGTTTAAGAATTATTAATATTCAGGCTTTTTTTATGACTAAAACACAGACTCACACATCAAATAAAAGTTTAGAATATTCAAAAGCATTAAAAGTACTAATATGTTATAATGTTTTTATAGTTTATTTATTATATTTGACAAGCCAGTGGTCTTTCTATTAGATAGGTCTTTAATTATATATACCATATTATTATAACCAATAGCACTTATAATATTAAAAAAAGCCATATTATTAATATAAGACAATGATTGATATTGATAACATCATTAATTAAAATTTAATTACAATTTAGACTCTAATGATAATAACAATAACAGTCCTAATACTATTCAAAATAACAATAACAACAATAATAATTTAAACTCTAATTACAACTTTGAACAATATATTGCACTCCCAGATTTTTCAATAGAGCAGAAACTTAAATAGTTCAATAATAATAATAATAAAAATATTATGCCAAAACACATGCATAATATCAATACAGAGTTTGATCTCAAATATTCAGAAAAAATGATCATCAAATTAAAACTTTATTTATATTTCAGTATAGATTTGAAAATAATACTGGAAATTTTGGCAATGACAATAGTCTAATTAGTATTTAGATCTAGTTTAACAAAAAAAGAAATTAATATTAAAGAAGAAATAATTAATGCAAAATATATAGAAAATATTATTGTAATACTACAAAATGATTCCAAAAAAGAATATACTATTAAATCAAATAAGAAGATAGTACAAACAATATTTTTGTCATTGATTAAAGTAGCTTAATTAGTGTTAATAGGAATAAGAAAAGAGTTAATAATTACAGCTAAAGAGATAAAAAAATTTGGATCCATAAATAAAATAAAAATATTAGTCAATATAATAGAAAAAAAAATTATTGATAAAAAAGAAATTATTTCTACTTATCAATTAATTTTTATTTTATCATATGATTAATATATATTAGTTATAGAAAGGAAGATAAAGAATCAACTCTAGATTTTTATAATTGAAATAAACATTTATAAATTAGGAGAGATTGGCATTATTAATTTTTATATACTAGTCAAAACTCACAAACATATTAAAATTCTAATATACAATACAACTAAAAATCTTATAAAAATATTAAATAAAACTACCATCAAATACTTAAGTATTGAAGTTAAAAATCAATTACCAACCAATATTCCAAATTTTCCACAACTTTGTGAATATGTAAATATTATATTACAAACAATATATAAATGAAAAAAGTATTATTTGTTACAACCAAAACAATTGAAACAAATAAACTTGGAAAATCTAGACTCATTTTAATGTATACAGTTCATAATGTTACTTAAAAATTTTATTGACATTTTTGTCAGTAAAAATAAATTTGGCAGAATTGATATTATCTAATACCAAATTAAAACTGGAGATACAATGCTAATCAAAAAAAGAACATACAAAATACTACCAACTAACTATAAAATTATCTTACAAAAAATCAACAGAATATTAGACAATAGATTAATTCAATCATCAATAAATCTATAATCATTACCAATAGTACTTGTCCAGAAAAAAAATGGAAAGATTCACTTTTGTGTAGACTATTAAAAACTTAATGGTATTATTTATGGAAACAGCTATCTAACTCCATAGGTCCAGGAGTTATTCAATGCTTTCAAAAAAAAGAAATAGTTTTAATATTAGATTTAGATAGTAAATATTGACAAGTAGTCATGAATTTAGTTAACAAAAAGAAGATGGCATTCATTATCAGAGAAGTGAATTTTGAATTTAATGTTATGTTTTTTGGCTTAACCAATGCTCCAACCACCTTTTAATAGCTTATAAAAATTGTCTACACAAAATTACCATAAAAATTAGTAGTAGTCTATTTAAATAACACCAATGTATTTTTTAAGACATTCAATAACTGTCTATACTATCTTCAACAAGTATTTAAAAGGTTAAAAAAAGCCAGACTAAAGTTAAATGCTATCAAATGTTTCTTTAAAAAAACTGAATTCAAGTTTTTGAAACATGTTATAAGCAAAAACAACATCAAAACAGATTTAAACAAGATTGAAATAATCAAAAACTTTCTAATATCAACAAATCTTACAAAATTAAGAACATTCTTGAGATTTACTAAATACTATTGCCACTTTATCCAAAACTTTTCCAAACTGGCTTAACTATTTTACCAGCTCTAAGCAAAGAATATTAAATATAAATGGACTGAAACCCAACAAGAAGCTTTTAATATCTTGAAAAAAAAGCCTATTCAGGCTTTAATACTAATTTATTTAGATTACAGCAAGCCATTTATTATTATTACTGATGCATCCAGCCAAGTATTGGAAGCTGTACTATTACAAAAAAAGCAAATAAATGAGAATATTCAGTGGCATATGCCAGCTAAAGTTTAAGTTCAGCTTAGAAGAATTATAGAACTTTAGTATTAGAATACTTAGCTATCTATTAGGCTATCATTAAATAAAAAAATACTTAAGTTAAAAGTTTGATGTGTACATTAACCACAAGAAATTGACATCAATTCAGAAGCAAAAATTTGGAAATAATTACTATGTAAGATAGAAAATAAAACTATTACTATTTAATAATACTGTATATTATAAAAAGAAAAAAAAACAGAAATACTGACAGTTTATTATAAATAAAACAAATCTAAAACATTTTAATCCAAAAATATAACAAAATATAAATACACAAAATATTAACAACTTTAACATTATATCAATACTCAACAATTTAAAAATTATCTCAAAAAAAACAAACCAACATAAAACAACAATCAAAATACTTTATCACTTACCAAAATATATTATATTAGAAAAACAGAAAAGATCAAGACCAGCCACTTAGAGTAATTATAGAATCAGAGAAAGAAATAATACTATTTAACATGTATTCAAATCTGACAGCAGAACATTTTCATAAAGAAACAACCATAAAAAAAACCAGAAAAAAATACTATTGACTATTTATATATTTAGATATTATCTAATATATTTGAAATTGTGATACTTATTAAAAAAAAGAAGAAATAAGACTCAGTAAATTACTAAAACCAATTAAAGTAGAACAACTATTTGATTAAATTAAAATTAACTTAATAAGATCCTTAACTATTATCAGCAAAAATAATAGATATATAACAGTAATCATAAACTATCTCATAAAATGGCCAAAAATAAAAGCAATTCAAAGAGCAGATACAGAATCTATAACCGAATTTGTCTACCAAAATTTAATTTATTAACATAAATGTTCAAAAAAATTATTATCAAACCAAAGAACTCATTTTGTAAACAAAACATTAACAAAATTAAGTCAAAAATTTGGAACTAAGAGACTATTATTATCACTATATTATCTATAAACAAATAGCTTAATTGAAAAGTCCAACAAAACATTGTGTAAAATAATAGTTAAGATCAGTTAAGAAAACCAAGACAAATAGGATTTGTTTATATTATTAGTATTATTTATTTATTAGACAATGAAGCAAAATACCATATAAGCAATACTATTTGAACTTATTTATGGTAAAACAGCAATATTATTAGTTGAAATAGATATTAACACATATTTAACAAAACTAATAACAAAAACCAACTTCCAAAGAACATACAATTTAATAAAAACTTTAAAAAACAAAAGACAAAAAGCAACTAATAATATACAAAAGTTACAAACAAAAAAAAATAACATAATAATCAGCTATTAAATAAATCAGTTAAATTCGGAATTAAAAACAAAGTACTCTTACATCATACCAAAGTGGAAAAACAATGAAGTGGAAAATTTGACTTTAAATGAAATAAATCATTTCATATTGAAAAAATTTTAGAAAATAGAGCTTATAAATTAAGATAAAATAACAAAATCTTAACTAAAGCAGTACATAAAAATTGACTAAAACCATATCACAATATAGTATTATTATTTACCAATAATATTTTACAATTAAAAGTACAATAAATACTAGTTTAACCAGATAAAATTCCACAAGATTTAGAACCAATCATAATTATTAATACAAACATGTCAAATTAATCTACAAAAACAATATATAAAAAATTAATACAAGTGACAAAAGTAAATAGAAAAATGAAAATTACTAATGATATTCACTCACTAGTTCAACAACTATTTTAATTAATCAAACATCAAAAACTAAACATGAAAATTACAATCAATCAATAAACTATTTAATATACAGAAAAAAAAACGCCCTAATATAAAATACAATATAGAGTATACAGAAGATATAAAAATATAGTAAAAAATATAATAGCAAAAATAAAAATATTTATAGAAATACCAAAGACAATAGTATTATATAAAGAGTTAATAGAAGAAAATTAAAAATAGTAAACACAATAATTTTTAAGAAACTTTTTGTTATTATTACTTGAGAGAAAAACTCAATATTCAAAACTTATATACAGATAAAACAAAATAGATGTTTAGTACAACAATATTACAACAATTTAAACAATTTGTAAAAAAAACAATCTATTTACATAAGCACAAATAATATACTAGTTACAAACAGGGTTTTAAGACTATTCAGAAATTCTGTTACATTCAACAATAAACATGGTAATCATCAACCAATTGGAAAAAATTACCAATATTCAATTTGAAGAATTACAAACCAATATTGCCCAAGTAATTCTTGAGAAAAAAGTTATAAAGCTAATCCAAAAAAGAAATTTAGGAAATTTAGGAGATTTTGATAGAGTTCAATATTAAAAAAAGAGAATAATATTATTCATAAAAATTAACAATTATAATAATAGATAAAATAGCCAATTAGAAATAAACATAGTAAAATAAAAAATTCCAGGATTTACTTTAGAAATTGCAGAATTCCAAGATTTTTTTGGAAAATTGTAGAATTTTTTAAAAATACTATATAATACAAATTATGTATATATAATAAGAGTATTAAAAGCAAAAAAGTATTCAAAATTTAATAGAATTTAGAATTCTATTACTTTTTCTTCAAAAGATAATTTTCTATAAATTGAAATGAAAATCTATCAATATTAATAAAATTTCTAATTACTATTCAATTTATATTATTATTACTTGACTAAAAAATATTAATTATTTATTTACTATCAATACTTTATGTTAATAAAATTCAATACTTAATCACATTGGACCAATAGCTCTTAATTATAATTATTAACAGGATATTAATTTCTTATTTTTTTTTCTTATTTTCTTTTATTTTATTTTATTTTTCTTTTGTTTTGTTTCTTTGTTGTTTACTAATTGATTAAAAGAATTAAGCACTAAATATTTAATGTTAAAGATAGCTTAGTAAAAAACCTGAGAATAAAAGTAAAAATTTAAAAATAGTTTACCAAAAAAGCATGATTGTCAGAATAAACTAGCTACCATGCTAAAAAAAAATCATGAAAAAAATCATTAATTAAATCTCTGTTTATTATACAAAAAACTTAATCAAAACCTTTAAACTCTAAAATTTTTAAAAATAACCAATATTACCAGCTATTAAGCACCAAGTTAAGAGTTTGTTATTTGTTTTAACATCTCAAATAATTACTTGTAATAGCATCTTATAGTCTGTAATCATAATGACACCATCTAAGTCGAAATTGGCTAAAAAGGCTTTATATTATTTATTTAAGTAATATTTTTAAGCATAATAAGCAAAAAAGTATTTTAGTTTTTTCTGTATTTCTAATAATTATAGATAATACATATTATTAATACATTTTTTTATAAAATCAAAAAATTTAAAAAATTTAAAAAAATTTTAATATTGTAAACAATACAATTATTAGTATTTTTCAAAAGCAAATAATAAACAATAATTAATACAATTATTATATAATGCTTTTCTATTTGATTTAATACATAAATGATGCTTAAAATTTTTTTAAAATGGCAAAACAGATTTTTAATTTGTAATATTATGGAATTTTATTAGATAATAATATATTATGTTTATAATTTATTTAATCAGTTTTTTTTTATTTATCATTAAAATTAACATATCAAAACTTTTTTTATCATGAATATTTATTATAAAAAGCTAATAGATTTTTAAATATTTCAAAGCCATATTTATTGTAAATAATGTAATATTCTCTCAAATTCTAACAATATTAAATATAAGTACAATTTGGCAAATGTGTTATAAAAATAGTTTATTACATTTTATTTGAATACTTTTCTTTGAATTTTGTTTATAGTGTCTTTTTTTAATCTTATATATAAGAAATCAAAACTTTAGTTTTAGTATTAACTTGATATAAGCTCTGTGTAACATTATTTTTATCTTGAAAAAAGATTAAAAATTGTGTTTCTTTAATTTTAATTATTCTATAAACAATTCTTTTTAAATTTTTAATTGGTAATATATCAGATCTATATAATTAATTATGTTTTTATACAAGATTTATTGTGTTTAAACCAATTTAATTATAATAATATGTAATAAGTTTTTTTTTGTTTTTTTATTTTCAATTCTTCAAATTAACTTGAAATTTCTTATAAAGTTTTGTATAAATAAATTAATTCACTATAATAGATAAAATTTGAATTTTATTATTCAGACTATATTTATTAAATTTAAAAGCATTTTGAAAGCTGTTCTAAAAAATATTTTTTTATTCTTAATTATTAATAATAATTAAATTTTTGTGTAAATTAAGATATAAATATTTAGTTTTAACTATATAATAATTTTCTAATTAATTCTAAACCTTTTTTTCATTATTATTTCTAGGATATGGTGTTATATTAGTGTATTTACATGCTCTTAATATTGTTCTTTAAGCACAAAATTTTTATTTATTTATTTTATAGATAGATAAATATATTATATTAAGTATAAAATAAAATTTTATTATTGAATTGTCTTAATTTATTAAAGTATAAACATATTTTGCCAATTAATTAATAAATTTGTTGCTATTTTGTGTCTTCTAATTTGTTGTTTGAATATATATTCTATTTTATAGAAATTAGTCTATTTACTTAAAGTATAAGTAAGATTTAAAAGTATCTTATTGTTTAATATTATGTGTTGAACCAATAAATACTTATAACTAAATAGTATTGTGTTATCTATATGTATTATAATGCCAATTTTGTTTTAAATACTATTAGCTAATTGATTTTTATAATATTACAATATATTTTTTCTTTTGTAAAAATCAAAAATAAATGTATTATTATTTATTTATTATAGTGTTAAAGTTCTTTGATCTTTTTTGTTAACACAAATAAAATAAAGTTATTAGTTTCAAAAGTCTTAATTGTTAATACAACTATTATATTTTTTTCAATCACTATATTTTTTTCAATCTTAAAAAAAATAAATCTGAATATAACTCCAATTAATAGTTTTTTAACTATATTATTATTATTAATACTAAAAGCAGTTAGTTTAGAGTATATTGTTTTTTTTTCAACAATATTACAATATATATTATTAATTATTTAAGATAAAGTTGGAAAAATTTATTAATACAAATAAATTTTGGTTGTAATAATTTTTTTTTATTTTGAATAACTGTTATAATAAATTAATATTGATTGAACATATTGTTAACATATATATAGAGTTGTTATAGGATAAATAAAAAAGTAGTATTGTTATTTTCTAATTACAAAGGTACTTAATAATTACAAGCATAAAAACTATAGTGTAAATTAGGTAATATTATATTTTTTATAAGCAAAAAAATAGTTTTTAAAAGTAAGTTTTACATGTTTAATAATAATTATAAGAACCAAAATTGGTATTTATACTTAAAAATTTTTTACTAATTAAATAAACGTCATATTTTTATATTTAATATTAATTATTTTATAGCAAATTATCAATTAATATTTATAAAAATAATATTTTATAAAATATTAATTTTAATAATAACAAAATTATAAGTTTTTTAAAAATAATAATAATATATTTTTATTAAAAATTATTAGAAAACTAAAAAAAAATCAAGTTTAATTATTAATTTAAGAAATTAATTTGCTAATTTCAAAAGTTATACAACAAAAATAAAAGATTTATAAACTTAATTTTATATATATATTATAAAAAACAATAATATTTTTTTAATTTACAAAAAATTTTAATATTTTATTTTATTATTAAAAATAAAAACAGTTTTAACAGCTCTAAAAAACAATAGTATATTATTATAAATTAGTAAATTTTGTTTTTACATTAAAAACTCTATTAAAAAAAATATTTAAAAAATTTTTATATAAAATTTTTAATAAAATAACTAATTTTATATCTAATAGAATATATTTTTTTAAAGAGAAATTCTTTTTTTTATATATTTAATTATAATATTATTTCGAGTTTTAACATTTTTTTTTGGTTAATATTTTAATAAATCTAAAATTATTTTAGGAAATTATTAAATATTTTTAAAATATTTTGGTAAATATTTCAATGTTATATAATTTGAAATATTGTATAATCTAATTATTATATTAATTATATTTGTGTTTTTTTATACAAATTAAATTATTAAAATAATTTTATGCTAATTTAATAACTTATTATTTTTATTATTATTATTATTATTATTATTTTATAGTATGATATTAAAATTATTAATAAAAAAAATTAAATTTAAAACAAACATATTTAATTTAATAATTTAATCTAATAATTTAATCTAATAACAATTAAATTTGTTATATTTTTAAAAATTTAAACATATATTTTTATTAACACAATTTAAAATTTAAAAATAGTTTATAATTTTTTTTTTGCATTATAATAATTAGTTTACATATTGTTTTGAATAAAAAATTAGTATTATTATTATTATTGTTGTTTTAATTATTAAATTTTATTTTTTTATTATGTGTAATTAACAAGTAGAATTAAAATTTCAAGTTTAAAAAATCAAAAAAATCAAATTATTTTAAAATTTGACAATGTAAAATAGTTAAATAATAAATTTTAATTGAATAAAAATTAAATAGATTCTTGAGATTAAGTTTAAAATAGCTTAAAATTAATAAACTTTCTAACTATTTTGCGGTGGGGAAGGGGGGGGGGAAATATAAAGTGCTGTATAATATTTACTTTTTTCATAAAAGGTTCTTTCGATATCCTTTTAACGTTCTCTTTTCATTCCGAATAATAAAATTTTTATAATCCAGTTACTTTCTGCAGAAAACCTGGATAATTTGTTTGCTGTTATTTACAAAAAGAATGGTTAGTAGTGCTTTGATAAACTTATCCTAAACATAAAGTCTTCCAAAAAAATATTTATCATTGATTATCTCAAGTGTCAAGTTTAACACGTTTTAAAACTTGAATTTTCTCTTACAGGCTCTATTATTGATTCATATCCTATTTCGAAAATTGGTGTAATGATGATATCAGGGCTATGCGATTTAGGTTTTAAAAGTTTCTAAAGTAGGTATTATTTTACAGAGAACCCGACAATTTTCGGGAATAATATTTTATAAACATATGCTAATAGCAGTTAAAATTACCTGTATCAACCATCTTTTTCTAATTTTAAAAAATTTACGTAATAATAATAATAATAATAATAATAATAATAATAATAATAATAATAATAATAATAATAATAATAATAATAATAATGAAAAATAATAATAAATAATAAATAATAAATTGACATCTGCAATGAAACATGAGTCTTTCAACCCTCAGATCCCAATATGTTTCATCAAATCATGAATTGATTACCTTAAAAAATCTCATTCATGTCTAAGTAAAGGAAAGTTTTTTTTTTATCTATTCATGTCCAAGTAACGAAATTTTTTTATCTATTCATGATTAATATGTTGTGAAAATCTTTATTTGGTTTAACTATTTATTCTTGACAATATTCATGAAAAAAAAATGGTAAATTACGAAATCTGATATCAGTATAGCAATAAAAAATTTCTTTAGAAAAAATTTTGATTCAGTATGGTAACAGTAATTGAATTGAATTGAATTGAATTGAAAATCAATGTATATCTATTAAAAATAAACAGAAAATGATTTCTAATAAAAATAAATTTCTTTTCCACAAGGAAAAAATAAAATCTATCAACTCTTTGACAAGACGAAAATCTCCAAATAAAAATTGTCAAATCCAAAGATTTTAATTGAATTGAATTGAATTGAATTAAATATCTCATTTATATTTTATTCAATTATTTTTTATACTAATTGGAGGTAAAAAAGACAATCTTAATAATAATAATAATAATAATAATAATCAACTTTTACTTATGTTATTCACTTCATCTGGTTTTTAATATTTAAATATTCTTTGCTTGGGAAATTGAAAAATGATTGTTAGAAATTTTGATTAATCCTTTTTCTTTCTCTTATTTAATGAATGAGAAAGAGAAATTTGGGAAACAAGAATATTTTTTAACACAATAATAAAATTAATAATCATTATCATCATTGAAAAAAAACCCCCGAGAAATTCAAAAGTTGGTAAATTAAAAAAAAAAAAAAAAAAAAAAAAAAAAAAAAAAAAAAAAAAAAAGTGATCGATCAAAAAATAATAATAATGAGGACGAATGTGCAAATCGGGGTTATCATTGTTTGTTGAAAAATCACTTTCCCTCCGAATCGAGAAAAACAAACCGATGAACTTTCTAAATTATACATTTTAATATTTATCTTTTACGGTTGATACCTTATCCCGACATTTAACACACAAGAATACAATGTATTCGTAGAATTTTCTAATGTTAAATAATTTCAGGATCGAAAAAAATGATAAATGATAAATGGGGAGAATTGTACCCATACTTGGGTGAATCGGAAAATTCGAAATTGATGTTATATAATTTGTAATTACAAATATATTTTTTTTGCCTAATTTTTCGATTAAGGAAAGAACAACTAGTTGTGTAAAAGAAAAAAAAAATTTATTCTTAAATATATATATATCAGGAAAATCAGATAATTTATCTCTCTAGTAATAGTGTCAGTTTTATTTTTTAATAGATTTCTCTCTCTAAAAAACCGAAAAAGGTTTAGTTCAGATTTTGAGTAACATGTATGTGAAACTTAAAACAATTCTGAATATCGAACTCCCCCCTCCCCCTTTCTTCCTTTAATGGGATATTAAAAACGGGTTAGTCAGACTAATTTTAAATAACGATAAACTTTTTTGGTCAACTTTATAAATTTCGAATTTTTGTTGATAACCAGAATAGGATAAATTATGACCTTTTTTCTTTAAAACTTTATTTTTTAAGTTAATGAAGATTTACATCAAAAAGTATTCGATTTTGTAAAAAGGTGCTAATTAGAATATAAATTCTTGCTTAATCTAAACTCTGATTGACGCCAACTTTATTGTCATCATCGGTATTTTACTAGTTTTATCAAAGATAAATTAGTTAGTTTTGGAACACAAAAGTAATAATAAAATGTTTATCAAATTAATATTTCTACCACTTGAATCTATTCTTCTTTTTCTCCGCTTTTCTATTCACTGTCGAAATCGTAAAATCTTGTATATTTTTATCGATTGTTTAGAAAGTTTGGATTATAAATCCACCTTTTTCTATTGAATTCTATGATTTATTGCAACTATATAAAGAAGATATTACTGGCAAAAGAAATTTTCGTAAAAAGATATTTGAAATTTTGACAATTATCTAATTTTCAATCTCTCTCTCTCTCTCTCTTTCTGTCACTCTCTCTCTCTTAGAGAAATAATAATTAATTTTATTCTTTTTTCCAATCTAAATTTTTACGAATTATAAAAAAATTTTCATTATGTTTTTAAAATCCATTTCATCCCTTACTACCGCGGCAACATTTGCTTATCTCATTATACTCGGTTCAGTACCGACTTTAAAAGCCAATAATATCGCTGAAATAGCTAAAAATGAACCATCCCTTTCATTCCTTAACACTATTCTTAACTCACCTGGCTATGAACAGTTCGCAAAATTATTAAGTAGTGATGGAAATTATACAGTCTTCGCCCCTAACGATAATGCTTTTAAAGCAATTACTGCTTCTGGTTTCGATGGAAATAACAAGACTCTGGTATCGGCAGTATTGAAATATCATGTTGTAGCTAAAAAGTACACTTCAAAAGACTTTAAAAAAGATACTATTACTTTGGTTCCAACTTTACTGAATGATACCTTGGTTAATTTATCAACTAACCAATATCAAGAAGTTAAGATCAATTCTACCTCCAATGGTATATTAGTCAATAACGCAAAAATTATCAAGGCTGATGTATCTGCTACTAATGGTGTTATTCATATCATTGATACCGGTAATTATTAATTTTTCAATGAAAAAAATTTGATTCATCTTTAACTAATTTCTCTAATGAAAATTTTTTATTAATCACTACTACCACCATTTAATACATTTATAACATAGTCTTGGTACCACCATCACCTCCCTCAAAAGTAGCCCAAGATAATGGTTTATCAGAGCTCGTTAATGCTTTAAAAATCGCTAACCTCACCACAACAGTTGATGGTCTAAAAGGTGTAACAATTTTCGCGCCGACAAATGAAGCCTTCAAAGACGCTAAAGCCGACACTTTAAATTCAACTCAACTCGCTGGTATTTTGAAAATTCATGTAATTAATAGAATCCTATACTCGACCGACTTAAAAGAGGGTGATGTTTTTCAATCATTGGGTGACAAGAATGAAACTTTAAAGATTAGTGTCTCTGAAAAAAATATCGTGACCGTTAATGGTAGTCCAGTTAGCCTGACTGATGTTCTGACTTCTAATGGTGTCGTACATGTGATTACTAAAGTTATTACTAAAGGAAGTGGAGAAGCTGTCAAAGACAATAGTATAACAAATCAGACTACTAGCGAGAATGGTTCTAATAGTTCTAATAGTTCTAATAGTTCTAATCCTGTTTCTATTGTTTCAATGGGTCTTTTGTTTGGTTCATTCGTTATTACTTTTGCTGGTCATTTACTTTTTTAAATTCTATTTTTACTTTTTGATTGGTTAGATAATAATTGATTAGATATCATGATACCCACCTATTCTTTAGTTTAACACAATTTTCGAAATTTAAACATGTACCATTTCACTTTCTCTTTATATTACATCACATTAATCACAAATTAAGTTCAATGTTTCCCTAAAATATTTAATTTTTCAAGGGTAAAAGAAAAATTAATTTGTACTTTTAGTTCAATAACTAGTAAACCAATTTGATAATTTCTACAAATGACAGCTTTTTCATCATATCTTGTACGAGGAATTTATTTCACTATCTTGAAATTATGTTACTTATCTCCTCACTGACTAATAAAATTAGTTACGACTTACAAAATCCAAAACTTTTAATGAAAACATTTGGTAAATTACCAAAAATTTTAATATCGATAATTTCAAGCGAATAAAAGTGTCACTGGCAATGTATATAAAAGGTTATTTTCGATATTGTCCGGTTCTCGATAAAATAATAGTTACTTTAGAAACTTTGAAACCATCAGGGCACCAATTTTTGAAATAGGAAGCAATTATAAGGTCTCTCAAGTCTTGAACATATTACCCTTGGCACTTGAAATAGTCAACGAAAGAGACTATTAATCATTCTTTTTGTAGGGCCCGTTTTTTTTCTCATAATTCAGTCTTGGCTCAATCCTATTAATATCATTTTTACAACAATCTTCTCTATATATACACTTTATTATAACATGTTTTAAGCTTTTAACACAAAAAACTACAACTAATAAATGTTTTAAATATATTTTTTTTCAGCTGAAAAAATGATTTTATAATCTTGAAAACATATATATATATATATATATATATATATATAAAGTTAAAAAATTGATAAAAAATTTAAATAATCATATATATATTTAAATTAAAATAAACTTTTTATATATTAATTATTTATAATAATAAAAAAGCTTTGTTGTGCAATTCAAAAAAAAACATTATTTAAATCTATTTTGTTTATTAACATCATTAATGTTTGGTTTTATTTTAATAAATTAATTTTAATGTTGTATTTTTTGCAATAATAAACATTTTAACAATTAGATAACCTTTTTAATAATATTGGTTAAACTTTTTTTTAAACTTGATTAAATAAAATTTAAATATTATTAAAAATAATAATAATAATAATAATAATAATAAATTTCTTGATTTTTTTTCTTTTTTAATTAATTTGTTTAAAATAATTTTTTTTTAAAAAAATTTAAAATTTGTTAAAATTTTTTTGTCAAGTTGATAATTTTATAAAAGAGAACTTTTAAAATTCTAAAAAATTATTTAATTTATGTTTATATTTGAATTAGGCTTAAACAAAACTATAAAATTGTAAAAATAATATTATTACAAATATTAATTTAAAATATGTAAATATAAATATAAATTAAAAGATAATTATTAAAAAATATTTGTTAATATGTTTAAAATAGCTGTAAAGTTAACTTTTTAAGTTTAATAAAATAATATTAATTAAATTATAATAAAATTTGCCAATTATAAAATTATTAAATTAATGACTTTTAAGTAATTTGTTATAATTAATAAAAATTTAATATATATAATAAAAACTAATAAAAACAAAAAAACATAAAAATTAAAAAACTAATATTAAATTCATTTTTATATTTTATTAATAAACATAATTACTTATAATTTTTTTAATAAAATATTATTTTAATAATTAATTTTAATATAAAAAATTATTACTTGTAATATATAATAAATAAATAATTTTGTAAAACAAATTAATATAATAAAATTATCTTAAAAAAATAAATAATTTAGTATTTATTATTATTAAAAAATTAGGTTAAATTTTAAATTATAAACAAATTTAAAAATTTAAAAAATTAAAAAATTAATTTTTGGTTTTAAATTTTGACTATTTAAAAAAAAACAATATTTATTAATTTTATTGTTTTTAAAACTGCTTTTTTTTAATATTTTTAATATTTAAATATGTTTATTAAACTATAAAATAAATTAAGTATTATTAAACAAAAAAATAATAAAGTTTTATTATTTATTTAAACAAATTTAAGCTATTAAAAACAATTATTATATTATTATTTAAATTTTTAACTAATTTATAAAAAAATTAAAAAACAGTATCTTACAACAAATCTGATTTTAATGCTTAAATAAATTATAAATTACTATAATTTTTGCCAAAAATTTTGAATCTATAAAACAAAAACCAAATAATAACCAAATTTTTAACTTGATTATAAGTAAAACAGCCAATTTTAATACAAAAATTAGTTAATTAAGTAAAAAACTAATTTAAAAAATTGATAAATATTTTGCTAAAAATACAAATATATATTAATTATTACAATAATAAATAATAAAAGAATTAAACTAATTTTTAAATATAATAATTATAATTATAACAACCAATTTAATCACAATAACAATAAAAAAAAAATTGTATTTATAGTTATTATTATAAATTTAATTATATTTAAAAAGTTTGTTAAATTTAATTAACTAATTAAAAAACTAGTATAATTAATTATTTATGTATTATTAAATCATAGTTTATTAATTATTGAGTTAATATTTTTTATTATAATATTATTAATTTTTATAATAAAATTATTATTATTATTTTTAGTTTATTTATTAGTATAAATAATATAAAAACAAATAAATAATATTTCAAATATTAAGTAATAAATTAAAAAATAATAGTTAAAAACTAGTTATTAATTTTTATTTTTATTACTTAAAAAAGTTTAATTATTAAAATACTTAATTTTAAAATTAATTAATTAAAATTTTATATTTATAAATTATGTGTAAAAAATTATTAATTATAATTAAAAAAAAGTAGTGTAATTTAATATATTAAAAATAAGAAATTTTAAGTTAATTAACTTTTTAAAAAAATTTTTTATTATATATAAAAAAAATTAACATATTTAAAGATAAATTAAAAATTAAATATAAAAAAAACCTAATATTTATTAATAGCTTATTTTTTATTAATATAAAAATTTTTATAATGATTAATATTAAGAATATAATATATAATTTGAATATAATTAAGATTTATTCAATTTATTTTGGTTTTAAAAAAATTTATTTGTTTTTTTTAAACTTGGCCAAAAATAATTTGATTAAATTAAATATGTAATATTTTCTTAATTGGTCTAAGTAATTAGTATATAAAA
The DNA here is from genome assembly GCA_016748015.1 of Geosiphon pyriformis. Lineage (NCBI taxonomy): Eukaryota > Fungi > Glomeromycota > Glomeromycetes > Archaeosporales > Geosiphonaceae > Geosiphon > Geosiphon pyriformis. The sequence goes on along the minus strand of JAAOMT010000590.1, from coordinate 164,834 downwards.
AATGCATAGATTATATTTATTTTATAATATATATTTTGTTGTATTGTAATAAATAATAATTAAGTTTATTTATTAATAATAAAATTTTTAAAATTTTTTTGTAATTTTTAATAAAAGTTATAACAACTATTATAATTTTAACAGTTTTTAAAATATAATAACAAATATTTATTATTTTTATTTTAATCTAATAAATACAACTTTAAAAAAATATTTTAATTTTTTATTTTAAAATATTTAAATTGAAATAAAAAATAAAAAAAATATTTAATACATAAAATTAAATTAAGGTTTATTGCTTAAATAATTTTAAAATACTTTTTACAGCTTTAATATTCTTTGCTTACATAATTATTAAAATAAATAAATAGCTAAGTTAATAATTAAATTAATGGTTAAATTAACAATTAAGTCAATAATCAAATTAATGGTTAAATTAACAATTAAGTCAATAATCAAATTTAGAATCAAATTGAGAATTAAATCAATAATCAAGTTAATAGCAAATTCTAAAAATAAAATAGCCAAGTATAAAATATTAGTAATTAATAAATATTATAAAAATTAATAAGAAAAAATATTAATTATAATAAAATATTAACTTAATATTAAACAGAATTAATTTAAAAATTATTTATTATAATTATGTAATAAAAATTTATATTAAAATTATTAAAAAGCAGTTATTATAAATACATTTTATTATTAAAATTTATTTATTTTTAATGATAATAAAACATTTAAGAATTTTATAATTGCAAAAAGATTTACAGCCTAATTATTAATGTTTAAAGATGCATGTATTATGCCTAGATTGATTTATGTATAAAAACAAATTTAATTAATAGTACAATAAGAAAAGTTCCACATATTCTATTTAAAAAAACCAGAACTCATCTTTTTTTTATTGTTGTTTTTATAAAATTTTAATAATTATACTGGCTCTGTAATTATTACAAATTTCATATAATCAACATATTTAGAAACCTACATAAAAGTTAAATATGCTTCAGAATTTTTTTTTAAGTCAGAAATATGCAAGTTTATTTGGTATAAAAGTTTTGTTTAAATGATATTATTAAATATGGAAAATGGGAATTTTGACAATCATACTCTTGAATTTTACATGTACAATTTATTCATTTTTTATGGATAAAGACCACAATCAAATATCAAAAACAATCGCCATTGCATTTAATATAACGAAAAAAAGGGGTAGTTTTCCACGCACTACAGATAGGGCCATTAGTGAGTTAACTGTGAAGATCACACGAGTTCCGCTGCTTTGCACTACATGTGACGGTAGTTATTATACACATCTCATAGCAATTGTCTTTAAGGTAAAAAGATATTTGTCATTTGACTACTTCTATCTATTCAAATAAATATTCTTAATCTTGGTTAACGTAAATTGTTATTTTAATCCTTTTAATGAGCTTAAAAGTATGCTGAGCAAGAAGGAATTTAGCGTCCGTTAACAAAAAAAAAGATCTTCAAATCTCGGGGATAGCTTATGAGCAAAGAAATTCCAATAAAAAATTTGTTCCAAAAATGATTTTTAGATAATGTCACCGATACTCCCGATAGACTAAAGGTTTTAACAATTATTTATTGAAAAAAATCTTGATGCTCAATATATCCCCGAGAAGAAATTAGGTAATGATAACGGAAATGAAAATAATGAGGAAGATGACAAGAAAAAGATATTGAGATAAGCGAGTTTTCTTGAAGTCTATATATGATAATGATAACTTAATGAGTTATGGTGGTCAATTTGTCGAAAACTCACCTAGTAAATCTAGCAATGAATTAGAAATAAGTAAGCAAATGAGAGGAAATTACTGCTCATTAAAAAAAATAGGTATTGTATGGTAATTCGTCATTTAAATAAAAATTTAATATTTAAAAAATTTACTCATTCACATGAAATAAGTCCGCATTGGTCTAGTGGCTAGGATTTCGCGCTTTCACCGCGACGGCCGGGGTTCAATTCCCCGATGCGGAAGAAATTATTTAATATTATTGTCAGTAACGAATAGTTTTTTTTTAAATCTTTGAAAATCGAAATACAACATTAATTTTGTTCTTTAGTATTTTCAACTGAAGAAATTATTGAAGTTCATACTATACTACTAGTCAGTTAAAACTTTAGTCATTCGAATAGTTTAACCGATTTTTTTGAAAAAATATAAACTTTCATCCGACAACGGAAAATAATTATGACCTATCTATCTAATACTGTACAATTTTTAAAGGATGAGCACATTTGATTTTGTAAAAAAATCCGAAACTAAAAAATTGTGTTATACCAAGAAAAGAGCTTTTTACCCGGAAAAAAAAAGTAGAAGTTTTTTTAAATTTGGTTATTAAATTGAATATTCCGAACTTTTTAACGTAATTTCTTTGTGCATAATTTTTTGTATTGCACTTTATTGTAAAGTTTTCCCGTGAGGGTTACCTATAATTTTTCTAGGAAAATCTTTTTTCTTAATGAGATTTTTTTTCTTTATAAATAGAAAATAAATCTTTGAAGGGTCAAAACAAACAAATAAACCTAAATCAAGAAAAAAATATTAATTTCCCAACTTTGAAAGAAAAAAAACAAATAATTTGAAAAATGCATTTAAAACCCCTTTTCACAGTTCTTTTAGCAGAACTTCTCATTTCACTTCCTTTATCCTATTCCCAAAATACGAACACTGGTTCAACAGGTTCAACAACAATTCTAAAATTCCTTGAAAAAAACGATAAACTTTCAAAACTAGCAGAATATTTCACCGATTCATCGTTCAAACAAGTCACAGATTTACTAAATCGTCCAGGACCATTCACATTATTTGCTCCTTCGGATGATACATGGCTCTTTTCAAAAATTAATATCGGAAACACTACAGAATCATTAAATAGATTCCGATACTTGATTGTTAACGGGACAGTAAAAAGTACGGATTTAAATGCTGGACAAGAGAAGCTCGTACCTACATTTTTAACCGAGTATCTGGCTTGGTTACCAAATGGCACTGGACAGGTTTTGAAAATTAATAAGACGCTCGATGGAAAGATTGGTGTCAATGATGGGATCGCTACCTCAGTAGATAACGTGGTTTCAAATGGTGTTGTTCATATTATTGATAATTGTAAGTAATTGATTTGATTGATTGATTGATTGATTGATTGATTGAAATTTTGTATAGATATTATTAAAAATTCGTCATAATCTCTAAATTTTTCCTATTAATTTAATTTTACTTAAAGTCCCTAGCCCACCTCTACAATTCTCCGAAAATTCAGATGCTCCTTCGCAACTTCAATACCTCATTGACGAAGCCAATCTAACCTCAGCAATTGATTTTACTTCTGGTATAACAATATTCGCTCCACCAAACTCAGCTCTAGAACCACTCATCGAAAAATCTTTGAACGCTTCTTTTATCCGTTCCACTCTTCTTCAACACGTGGTCCCAAAAGTCTTATATGCTTCAGATTTAAAAGATGGGAATACTTTTAAGACTTTAAACAATTCTACCATTACCATTCAAATGCCCAAGAATGGGGGAAATTTAACGGTTAATGGGACACAGATAATTAAAGGAGATTTATTATTGAGTAATGGTGTTATGCACCTTATTGAAAATTTAATAGGTTCAGGAGAAAATAGTACCGAGAATTCGAAAGGAAAAGAAAAGAGTTCGGGTGGAATTAGAACTTCGACGGGTAATTTGTTTGGAATAACAGTTTCAACATTAACTTTTGTTATGTTAATGGCGTTGTAATTGAGAAAAATCTGTCTAGTAGAGTTTATGTTTATTATTAAATCACTGAAATAGCTGATATATATTTATTTATTTTTTAATTTTATTTGAGTATTTTTATAACTTTTGATATTTAACGTAAGAGAAATTAGACTTGCCAGATGCTTGAACACAATTTTTCAAATCAGATGTACCTCAAGTTTAATAATAAAAATTGAGCAACGGATTCAAATTTTAATTATAGAAAAGTTGAAGTATCTATTATAAATGCCTCCTTTAACAAAGTATTAAAAAAAGTTTATATTTAATTTCTGTTCAAAATATATATATTTTAATTAAAATTTCGACAACGTTTTTTCAAACCTTTTGTAAATTTAAACCACACACAGGAGCCTACATTTCTTTCAGAATTTCATCAATTAGATATTTGCCGTCCAAGCCGTCGAAAACGTTCATATGCAGCAGCAGCAGCAGCAGCAGATGATGATGATGATGATGATGATGAGAAAATAATTAAAATTTTTCATCTTAATCAAAATTGTCAACCAAACTTAATTCTTAACCTTTGATTTGCATTTTCTTTGAAGAATTTGACCGAATTTTGAATTATTTCCAGGATGATGAAAACATGGGTTTTGTAGTGTCATGAAACGTTGGTAATGTAAAAGGAGTGTTATCGTTGTTATTAAACAATTCAGGTTTTATTTTATTCGAGATTAGGTTTGGATTTTATTTATTCTTGAGTGGTTTCTTTTGAAAGGAAAGTTTTGAGTTTGAATTGAAAGATGAATTTTATATCGTTTTCAAAATAGACATTAAAAATGAAAAATCTCGAAAAAATTTATTTTGAATTAACTTCGTATAAATATCAAGGGATAATGATAAAGGAAATTGAAAAAGTAATCTTGCTTCTCTATTTTGTAATCATTATTTATGATTGCAATTCATATTGGCGTGAAGTCACGAGTTTTCACTTTGATTTATACCAAAATAAATTAACCATGGTGTTCAAAATTTTTTTTGTTGTTGAAACCAATTAATTGAATTCCCAAATTCATATAAACATAATTAAAGTTTACTCGTTACGGTTAGCTCTTACCACCTTTTCCAGCGTAACCACTACCAGCAGTTAACAATAACCTCTTCTTCAATAACTTCCATCGCATGATACATCTAGGGGTATTACGTTTCGGTAATCCTTTTACAATTTGAGACCAAGCTGGCTTAACCTCATCAAGTATACTATTAAGCAAATATTCATCTTCTTCTTGAGACCATGCACCACCAAGAGTTTGTTCCTCGGAAGTTTTACCAGTAATTTTACTGGTAGAGGTGGGTTCAGGAGTTGATAAGCTCATAATGCCTTGGATTATTGATTCAGCAGTGGTGGATTTCTTTGGACGACCTCGTTTCTTAGAAACCATTGAAGTTGAGGTCGAAGAAGCGCTAGAAAAAGAAACATTACATTTAGCTGGACGACCTCGTTTCTTTTTTGCCGGCAATAGCTCCTCGGTTTTTACTTTCTTTGCCGAGGGCTATAGGTGAATTTAGGATTAAATTATTGGAAAAGAAAACTTGATTGAACGAGAAAAAATTATTCATCTGTGATGAAAACAAATAGTTAAATACGTGAAACTCTTTTTCTTTTTCTTTTTCTTTTTCTTCTTCTTTTTCTTCTTCTTTTTCTTCTTCTTTTTCTTCTTTTTCTTTTTCTTCTTCTTTTTCTTCTTTTTCTTTTTCTTCTTCTTCTTCTTCTTCTTCTTCTTCTTCTTCTCCTTTTGCTTTTTCTTCCTCTTCTTCTTCTTTGTCCTCTTCTTCTTTTTTAATTTTCGAATTTGTACTTATATCTATCTCGTGCTTGATTTGAACTTGTTCAGACTCAAGCTTTAAAGGTTTGTGATGAAAAGATTTTTGAATCAGATCAGGTTGAGAGTCTTGAAATGGTTCTTGGAGATTCATTTCTGCATTGTTTGTGGCATGAATTAGGGGATTAAAATTTTTTAATAATAAGATTGAAATGAGTTGTTATTAATGGCAGTAATTTTGAGCAAGGGTTCATAACTATTTAAAAAGTTGGGTACTAACCATAATAGATGGTTCAATATTTGGTTTTTAAAAGGTATAAAACCAAAGGTACGTGACAAAAAAATTTTACTTGCCCCCTTTTTATTATGCGACACGGGAGAACTTCAATTTCACGAGATTTTTTTATCAAACTTTGTTTCCTTTTAATTTTTTAAACTTTCGAAATCTCGGGCTGTCCTTCTTTTCAAAATGATTTATTATTATAAAATAAATTATTCAACTTTTTTAAAATAATTTATCAATCTCTTGAATCGAAAATTCAAATTTAGTTTATTAAAACTTTTTGAGTCTGCCTTTAGATTATTATTATTATTATTATTATTATTATTATTATTATTATTATTATTTTTAATTGTTTTATTTGTTGTTTAATAATATGCAAAATATTAAAATAATTTTAATTTAATATTTTGTAAAAAGTAATAAAAAAAACTGTTATCAATTTAAATCTGATTCAAATTCAATTCTTATTTAAAAATTAATACATTATATTTTAAAAAGTTGTATTAACAAATTTTATAAAATATAATTTTTAATTTTTTAGCATTCGTTTAGTAACTCAGTTATAATTCAAAATATTTTTGTAATTGTTTTTTTTAAAACTGAAATTTTTATATATATCTAATTACAATTTTTATCGATTTAGTTTATTTATTTTTTTTAATAATTTTTATATATTAGTTTAACATATTTAAAAATTTAATAATAATAAATATTTATTCATTTTTTGAAATAAAATTTTATTAATCAAAATACAAAATAGAAAATACAAAAAGAAAAAATATTTGATAATATAAACGTGAAATAAAAAATTTAAGAAAAATATTTTGGTATTTTAATTAATACTGTTCAAATAAGAGATTTTTAAAATTAAAAATATTTAAGCTATGAATTCAGAAAAAACAACAAAAACAACAATATAATAATAATAATAATAATAATAATAATTGGTATTAATTAAACTAAGAGTTTTTTTAATAAAAATTACATATATAATAGTTAAAATATAAAAATTAGATTATAATTAAAAACGAGAATGTAAAAAACAATATTGTATGAATTGAAACTAATATATTTGAAGTGTAATTATATAACATATAAAAATTACATTAAAATTAATAATTAAGAATAATTAAAAATAAATAATAATAATAATAATAATAATAATAATAATTATTATTATTATTATTGTAAAATTGTTTTTAAGTATATTATTTTCTTTGAAATTTTTTGTTGTAATTTTTAATAAAATAAAATAAATTATTTTTAATATTTTTTAATATAATCAAAACTTAAGGTCTATTTTTAATAATTTTATTCTTACGAATTTATATTTGTAAAAAAACATAAAAATTAGACTAGCCTAAATCCTCTGGGTAATGTCACTAATAAAAAGTTAGGAAGAAAATTCCATAAACCAAGAAAATAATTGGAAACCAGATTGGATTAAAAATTTATTTTTCAACGGTATAAGGTCAACCAACCGAAGTAATAAGTTTTATTCCCCCCTCACATCATATGAAAAAGATTAACAATTTTATAGTAGAAAAATCTTAATATGTAAGTGATAGGTTATTTAATAAATGCTAATCAATTGTAAATTCAATATGTCGTTTCGGTTTCATAGTTTTTTGAATCAGCTTAATGTATTTAAGAAGCAGTTATTATAATCTTATTTACAGATCTCAAAAATACTCATTTAGGCAAAAAGACAATACTAAGTTCGTTTGAAGAAGTCTTTATCTACTAAAGCTACCTAAATTATTTATAGCTAATTTTTAAGAGTTAAGAGAATATGAAAGAAAAACAGGCTGGAATATTATTTTATAACTTATGAAAGTAATCTCATTATAGAGTTTTTAAAAATTATGATGTCAGATCACGATTGGATCTATATATAGTAAAGTAAAATAAGTATTATTGATCAATTGCAGAAATTGCATATACTATAATTATATTCTAAATTTTGTAAAACTTCTTACCTTTAGGCAAATAGAGTAATTCTTTTAAAAATAAATTGAATTGAAATAAAAAAATAAAATTTTAATATGCTTTATAATAATTAAATAATTAAATAATTAAATAAATAAATAAATTAATCAATATAAAAATACCTTTTGAAAATTCATCCATTTGTAAAGTTAAAAGACGACTTGTATAAATTGCTCCTGGATGAATGTGCGTTGGCGTTGTTGTTGTTGTTGTTGTTGTTGTTGTTGTTGTTGTTGTTGTTGTTGCTGTTGTTGTCGAGTCGTTTTTAAACATTTCTTTTACGTATTCTTCTGATTCTAAAAACTGGATAATTACAGTTTTAGACTCTTTTATAGACTTCGAATACATCTTCCGAACTTCTAACAACTTCCTAAAAACTTCTCTAGCATTAGGACGATTCTCAGGATTAACATCCCAACAATTTACAATAATTTTGACAATACAAGGTGGAATAAGTGGGGAGGTAATTTCAGGTCTAATACCCTTAAAAACAATATTATATATGAGAGTATTATCATGAGAACGATCATGAAAAGGAGGCTTTCCTGTTGCTAATTCCCATAATAACATGGCAAAACTATAAATATCACCAGCCGAAGTAAACTTTTCTCCTCTTAAAACTTCTGGTGGAATGTATGGAATCACTCCATATATCTTTTTCTCCTTCGTTGATTTTCCTTTTTTTATGTCTGTTGTTGTTGCTTCATTGTTTTTAGGCTGACTCAATCCGAGGTCTCCAATATGTACCTTAACAGTTTCTAATTGTAGGATGTTGCCCGGGTGTAGGTCACAATGAACCATACCAGAAGAATGAATTTGTGAAAGTCCAAAAGCTATTCTCCACGCGATCAATAATTTATTAGACCAACTCGTAGAATGAAAATTTGTTGATAAATATTTTCGCATATTTCCATGTTCGGCAAATTCCATCACAATTCCATACTCGAAAGTTTCAGCGTTTTGCGTAATCCCCAATATTGAAGAGATACAGTGGAAATACGCATCGTTATTCATAAACATAGTTCTTTGAATATTTAACTATTAACAGTGTAAGAAAAGATAAATTAAGTAAATATAAATAATAATTAATAATTAATAATTAATAGTTAATATAAATAAATAAATAATAGTAAATAAATATAAACATAAATATAAATATAAATAATTAATTAATAGTTTTTTTTTACCTCTTTAAACACTTCTAAACTGTTCGTTTTCATAATTTTTATTGCTACTTCTTTACCTATTACTTCTCTTTCATATTCACCATTACATCTTATACTTTCTACATCAATTAATCCATCAACTAGGGTCGCTTTATAAATTACACCTAACCCTCCCCTACCAATTTCATTTATATTCGACAAACGCTCCCATGGAATCCATTCATAGTAATTCAATCTACCACTATCATCTTTATCATTACTCTCAGGTGGAATATAAATTGGATTCTTAATTATTTCATCAACCAGTTTATTGCCACTTAAAAAGTCACGGTAAAGTTTTTCAAAAAATATGAACTGGCATGCACTACATGAATTAACACTTTTGTTTCGAATACTCGATTGACAACGTTCGCAATCGTTGCAATCATGATCATATGGACGAGTTCTATTAATTTCTTTGTTTTCCATGATGTGAATAAAGTATAAAAGGATAAAAAGTGAATAAATTATTATTCGAAGAGAGTTTCTTTAAAGCTTTATTTGATTGTATGTTTAGAAAATAATTTGTCTAAAATGCGAGTTCTCATTTATATTGTTTTCTCTATGTTCACATAGTCTATTCTTCAGACTGTGATTTGCTACAAATTATACTAAATATGTTTGCTACAGTACACAAAATACTAAAAAAGTAACAAGTTCAATTTCTTTGTAGAACAACAAGGGTAACAACAACAACAACAACAACAACAAACAAAAATCAAATTCGGCTTCGTGTGTAGAATAAATACATCATTTTTAATCAATTTTGTCTTAATGTTTTGTTAAATCTTAGCCTAAATATATTAAATTTAATTTGGATTTTCTAAATATTAAACCAATTTTGAAGTTATGCTTTAATAATAGATATTTTATTAAAATAATGTAAATAAGGATTCGTTTCTAATTTTCATTCTCATTTTTGTTTTTTAATTGGCTTTTTTGAGTTCTAGAATTAAATAGATAATACATAATGGTAAATTGTAAATAAACTCACAATTGTTACAATATTAAAAATGACATAGAATCAGACAATAATTATATAATTTTGTGTTTAAGTTAGCTAATTATTCTTTTTGTTTCTTTTGTGTTGGTACTAATGTCTAATAGTAATTCTGGAATTTCTTTGGTGTATCAAGTAAATTAAAATTGTGTATTAACATAACTTGCTATATGTTTCTCCTCTTTTTGAAATGTTATTTTATATGTAAAGTCAACCTCCGAAATTAACGCCTGAATTTATTTTTTATATAATTTTAAATGTTTATTTAATTTATTTTAAACCTAACTTATATACATATAACTTTTTATATATATATATAATTAATAGTGTGTTGGCCCTCCATTTGCTTCCAATACTGCTTCAATTCTTTGTGACATTGAGTCTACAACCCGTTTCAAAACTGACATATTAAAACTTGACTATTTCTTCTTTAGAGCACTTTTAAGTTCCTCTATAGTTCTTGGAAAGTTTTCATGTTTTTGAATATTGTCCTTCATTATTTTCCACACATTTTCTCTGGGGTTTAGATCAGAAGAACTGGCTGGTCAATCCATAATCTCAATGTTTTTGTCTTTGAACTATTTTTTCGTAATTTCAGCATTATGAAGAGGAGCATTGTCTTGTTGAAATATTGAATTTCTTGCTACTAAATCATGAGTAACAGTAAAAAATGGTAAAAGATTAGTTTCTATAATCTTAAGATATGTTTTTGCTGTAATCTTTTCCGTTTTTTCTTTGTATTCATCACAAAATGTCAATGGACCTCTAAGCTCTCTAACAAAGCATTCCCAAGCCATTATTAATTGTCGACCACTTTTGAAGCTAGGTGTTAAACATTCAATATTATATCTTTCTCCTATACGATGCCATACTTTAACTTGTCAAGATTGTTTGCCGATTTCTACACTGGTTTCATCTGAAAAAATTACCTGTTTCCAAAAATAAAGGTCTTTATTTTGATATTATTTGCATCAAAGAATGTGTGTCTTTGTTTGTTTTTCTGAAATAAAAGGCTTTTTTGCTGCAATATAACCTCGAATGCCATGGTTATGAAGTACTCAATAGACTGTTGTTAAACTGCAATTAAGCTTCAAATCATCAACAATCTCTTGTAGTGGTTTATGTCGTTCATTTTTAACTTTTCATAAAAAAGCACTTTTTGTTTGGTTATTGAGAGCTGGTGGGCATTCAAATCGTGGTAAATTTTCGATTTTCCCAGTCTTTTGCTATTTGCTAATAAAATTTCGTATTGTTGTGGGATCATGCTCCATTTTTTTTGCGATTTGCTCAGCATTCATTTCTTTGAGATACGCGAGAATTTTTCCTTTATCTTCAGCAGTTAATAAATAGCGATTACGAGGCATATTTATTCTGATTATTTTTCGTGTAATGTTTGAGTAAATAATGGAAAAGTAAACAAATAAATTTTGGCCCAAAAAAGTAATAACAAGGGGATAAATGAAATGTATATGTTCGGGTACTTTGTTACACCAAAATCAGGCGTTAATTTCGGAGGCAACTGTACTTATTAAGTAGAATTTTTTTACAAATAAAACATAAAGTTCTATTCCACTTTTTTTGTTTTTTTAATTGATTAAAAACTTCAATATAACGATTTTGTAATAAAAGTAAGTTATCTACAGCTATTTACGATTAGTGTGCAATAAGTTTTTATTAAAAAGAGTTTTTTCTCATATTTTTGTTGTTTTGGTTCTTTTTTTGCTTTTTTTTTTATATTGGTATTAATAGTTAATTTTTGTATTTATTATTGATTCAAAAAATTTGATAGGTTTTTTTTTCTGGTTTTTCAAATTTAATAAGCAGTTAGTATTAAAAAACAGCTGTTTTGAAATAATTACAAATTTGTTAGAACTTTTACATGATAATAAGCTGTAGTTCTTAAGTATTATATTGGCTTTTAACAATTAATTATTACTAATAAATGCTTGGTATTAAATAGTTTTTATTATTAATATTTTGGCTAATATAACAATTTTATTAATACTTAGATATAAATATTTATTATATAATTAACTTTATAACTTAATTAATTTATAAACTGCTTGGTAATAATATTGTTTATTAAACTATTATATAAAATAAGTTTTATATAATAGTTTAATATTAATATAAAATTTTATAATTAATTTTTTTGAATTTAATACAACTTTACTAAATAATAATACTAATAATTTAGTTTTATTAAGATTAAAAAAAATATGGCTGTTAAGACATTATTTTTAATAATTATTTTTAATAAAATTGTATTAGTAAAAATGTATAAAAAAATTATTATTAATTATAGTTTTTCTTTTAAAGTACAGTTTTTCAAAATTTTGTGTTTTTAAAGACTTAAATAGTTTTATTAATTAGAAATAAAATTGATTATGTTTTTTAAATAATACTAAAAACTAATAAGATTAAAAATTAATTAATAAGTTATTATTGCTAATTTTCAAATATTAATCTTTCTTAAATTTTAGTTTTTATTATTTAGCTATTATATTGTTGTTAACTCTTATTAAAGATATTAAAAACTTTAGTTAAAATACTTAAGATAGGTAATAATTATTTTTTTATCTTTTTGTTTAATAATATTAAACTAATTTTGTAATTGATAACACTATTTAAATTACTAAAATACTATAAAAAACTGTTTTAAATATAGTAAAATTCGTTAACTTTATTGCTAAACCGTAATATTACAAGTTAATAATATTTTGAAAAAAATATAAAAATTTTTGTATTATTTAATTAACATTATAATTGTTAATCACAATTATATTTTTTATATTATTTAATCAAGTTTAAACATAAATTTTTTTAATAAATACAAATATTATTAATACTACTAATAAAATATAAGGTTTATTAATTAGTATTTTTGAAATTATCAATAAGTTTATAAAAACAATTAAAATTACAATTCTGAATATTGGTTTAGTAGAATCTAAAACAATAAGATTAAATATAATAAGTTTCTAAATTGTTTGATTAATTTTTACAACTATGAAATTTAAAATCAAATTTTTTTCAATTTTTTTTGGTTTTTGTTTTCAATTGACTATACTGAAATCTGATAAAAGTAATAATAATTAAAACAATAATAATATTAATAAATATAAAACAAATTTATTAAAATTTTTTTGAAATATAAATTAATAGTTTTTGTTTTTAATATTGATTTTGTATATAAATACAATATAGCTTCAAAAAAATTTGTATTATACTTTTTAAAATATAATAATATAATAAATTTTTAGATGAAATTGCTTATAATTATTTTTATAAACGTACTATAATTGATTTTTTGATATTATAATTAGTGTTTATAATTGTGTATTGGTTTTGGCTGCTTTAATAATTAATAGAAAATTTTTTCGAGTGTATTTTTCTACTTGTTAATAAATTTTTATTCCAATAGTTATAAGTAGTATTTATTTGAATATTAATAAACCTTTTTAAATAAATTTTGTTTTGCCAAGTTTAAATTTCCCTTTTTTTTAAAAAATAATTAATACATTTATGGATGTAAAAAATAAAAGCTAATTCTATTGAAATATAATTATATAATAAATTTAAGTCTTTTTAAAAATAATTAAATAATATTTATATAAACAAAATATAATTTATTTTTGTATATTCTAATTCTGTAATTTTGATAATTGGTATACTAATAATATTCTGTTTTCTATAAATTACATCTTATAAAAGTTATAAATAGTTTTTTTAAATAAGTTTTCATAATTTGGTACTATTATTTAATAAAAATATTTGAAGACTTTGCTAATTTGAAAGTTTTCTATTAAAATAATTTAATAACTTTTAACACTTGGTGTTTAATTTTTTCTGCTTTTTCTGGCAGATTTATTTTGGTGTTTTTTACTCTTTTGATAAGTTATACAACTTCAATAAGTTAATTTTATGCTTAAAGTGTGCATTTTTTACCAAATTATCTGTGATGTAATATTTTTAGTGTTATATCTTTTTAACAAGTTAATCTAAATCAACAAATTGAAAATTAAAATATAACAGAACCAGGTTTTTTTTGCAGTAAATTATGGTATTTATATATGCATTATTAGTTTTTTTTAATATAATTTCTTTCAATTAGAATAGTTAAAGCTAATTAATCTTTGAAATTTACTATTTTCGATATAATTTAAGGTTTTTTCTTAATTAAAATGTAAAAGTTTATTCAAGATAGCTTAATTTAATGACCATTATGTGTTTTAGTTAAATAATTACAACCAAAATTTTCTAATAAAAATAAACAATAAGCTTTCTTAACTGCATTAATGCTTTTTCTTCATTTTAAAAGAAGAAAAATAAGTAAGATAAAATAATTATGATTATTATGCAATAAGTAATTATCAGATATCATCTGTAAAAAATTTACGAATAATTGCCAAGACTCAAAAAAATTAATTATGTTTCCTCTTATTATTGGGTATAATTTTTGGCCGGACAAATCAAAGTGAATAATGCTGTACAATTAAATTCCAAAAAAAAATGCATGATACATTTAAAAATATCAATACTTAATTAACAAATATTTTATTTATAATATTAATTATAAAACTATAGATGTGCTCTCGACTAATTAAAACTCAAAATATCAAGAGAGTAGTCAGCTGATTGAATAAATAATTTTAAAATGCCATTCTTTACCATAACTATTAAATGCATAACTTTCTTCTTTCTAGCTCTTAATGACGACTATTTTCAAGTCGAAATAAAAAAAAACGATTCAATCAGCAAGCTAAAGAAGATTATCAAGTAGAGAGTGTTATTTTTAGATCTTATTTTCATGAACGAACTTGCACTCTAAAGATTAATATTTCTACCAGCAAGAAAATAGATGAGCTGAAAATCCTGTTAGAAAAGCCTTATGCTAAAATTTGGAATAGAAAAGGACCAAGTTCATGAGTTAAATTTATTATCATCTACTTCTATTTGATAAGGAATTCATTTAACTCTTTAGCAGTTTTTGGCTAATGAAAAGGAAAAGAAAAAGAGAGCAGATATATTGAAGGGAAGTTGGATTCTATTAACGACTTTATTTTCTATTTTAATCTATAAAAAATCAATTTCTTGTGGCAAATATTCAAATCTATAAAAAATGCTAGATAAGCCTGGTATAAAAGTTTAGCATAACAAGGAATAAATATATAATAATTTTGTTTATAAATTAGAATTTTGAAAACTTCTTTGGGATAAAAGATATAGTGTGATAAGTGATTGGACAAAAAGATTTGCAAAAAAAGGTTAATAATTATATTATCTATTACTTTAGTTTGTTTAAATGAGATGTTACAAAAAAACTATTAAGCTCAATTTATAGAATTTTTATTTTTTGCATCTTAAAAAAAATTATAAAATATCCCATGAAACTCTGTTATATCCTTCTTGAAAATCAATAAAATGGGCTCTTTTAATAATTAAGTATGATTCAAGATTGATTTTCCTAGAAAATTAAAGATTATTACTATAATTTTTATTGCATCAGTTTTTTATTTTTTGATGCATAAAAAAACCACAGCAGTATTTGGATAGCCTCTAAATTATTTTAAAAGTATAGAAAACCAGATATAAACTATACCTCTCCTATAATGATTAAATGGATAAATTAAATTGATATCCCACTAAAAATCAATCATATCAAAAAACGCTCACAGTCACAACCCAAGAGACAAATTTTAACTGATGATGAAGAGTTAGAGGTTTTCTCCGATATTGCATTCATGATAAATGTCATTGACTGCTTCGGTCTAAATAATATCGGCTTAAGAGTGCCTGGTTTACAAATTAAAGATTTTTGATTTTCGAAAAAAATTAGTCTTAAATACAAAGTTTCCTTAAAGAAATTAATAAATCTTTCAAATACTATTAATCAGTAGAGGTTCAATATTATCAAGCCACATCAGAATATAGCGCTTTATTAATTGTATTTGCGGGGCTAGTAATTATCTCAACTCCATTAATATTTTTAAATCAAATAAAAACTTGAGATAATAATGCTTCTTTATTTATATTAGAAATTAAGAAAAAAAGAATAGGCTTCAAGAAAGTCAAAACAAATTCTACTTCGTTTTAAAATGGTTCAAAGTTGGGTGAAAAAATTCTTGTAGACTCAAAATTATTGAAAGATATGAAAATATTAGTTCATATTTTAATCCAAGCTATTCAATCATCTTTAATTCAATTCCCAAGTGTAACTGAATGGTATGATATTATCTTTACAGGACATGGTCTTGGTGGAGGTTAGTTTCCTAAATGTTTTTTTATTTTAAAATTTAAAGTAAGAATCATTTATTTTTTTAACTATATATATAAGCATATGCCTACATTGCTGCAGTTATGTGGGTAATTGAAAAATATAAAATTGTAAATATGAATACTTGACCGAATATTAATTTAAGCAGGGTATTTATACTTTTGGAGTTCCGAGAGTTGGAAACGAGCACCTTAGCAATAATTTTAACAAAAATATTCTTCACCGCCGCTTTACCCATGGAAATGATCATGTGCCGCACTTTCCTTTGTCTTTAATGGGGAGGAGACATTTCGGTACTGAAGTTTGGATTGAGCCATTGAGTAATTGTAATTGTCCTGATTAAACTAAATATTTATTGGGATTATAATTCTTCTGATTTGATGTCAAGTCAAAGAGAAGAATGATTGAATTCGCAGTATTCTGATGAGAATATGGTTAGTGATAATCTATATTAGATTATGAAATTTTCGATAAATGTGTTAAAAAACAATGTTTTTTTTACTTTAAGAGTGTAATTCTGATCAATCAATAAACAAAGTTCTTGACAAATTATTTCATAATGGCCCTTATTTTGGGGTTGAAATGAGTAATTGCGAACCAATTAGTAAATTTGGGAATTTTAAGCTTTGAAAAATTATGAAAATAGAAATAATTATTAGTAGCCAATATTATTTTTTTTGCTATAAATTCAATGATTTGAGAATATTTTTAGTTAAACAAAAAAGAAAAAGCTTTTGGTATATTTATTCTCCTTGGATTGCTTGATTAATAAATCATGACAATTAGCTTCGAATAAATGGTTTTTGAGATGGGACTCTAAATTATTGAATTAAATCATAATTTAAAGTGCCTTAAGTGCTTTATTTTAACATTTTCTATATTTTCTTTATTAATAGCTAAGAGGTTATGAAAAATTATATACTTTATATATTGTTTTCTTCTTTTTTTTTCATTTAAAGAAATATTTATATTTATTCTAAACCCTCTTTAATATAAAACAAATTCAATTTTTTTAAAACGTTATAAGGTGTGTTAAGAGTATTATAAATTTAAAGTTTTATTGATTGTTGCCTAAGAATATTGCTGTGAATTAGATTAATAAATTTTTATTTTTAAATTAATAATTTATAATTATAAGTAAAACAAAAATTATTTTTTTATTTAAAAGATTTTTAATTTAATTATAAAATTCTATTTTGATAAATTTTTATTGAAAATTATTAATATAAACTTGAATTTATGAATTAAAATTTTTGATTATTTATATCTTTATATGTCTGTAATGATAATAATAATTTCATGATTATTATTATTTTAAAACTAAATTAGGTTTAATTGAAACTTGTCTTCAATATATTTATTTTTTCACCAATAAAAGTAAAATATTTTTTTGATGACTATTTTCCTAATATTTAATATTATGAAATTTTTTTTGGAAAATTTTAATTACTTATTTTTCTGATTTTCTTTAAATAAATCTTTATTCGCATGAAATAAGTTTATTTAAAACCAATTTATATAAATTATTCTATTATCATAATAATTTTTATAAGAATTAAATAATTAAAAATCTTGTTTATTTTGCTTTTCATAATAAACCAAGTTCAAGATAAAAATAACACTATAATTTTAATCTATTAATATTCACCCCACACTACCAATTATAATATTAAAAATGTATTAAAAATTTTAATTTTAATTAATCAATTGTACAAAATATAAATTATGACAATAACATAAAGCTAATTATTTTTTGTTAAAACTTGTTTAAACAACTTTTTAAGCATTAAAAAAAGCAGGTTATGTTAATTTCTTTCTGAAAGAAAATATCAAAAAAGATTTAAAAATTAATTAATTCATAATTCATAATTAAAAATATTATTAAATTTATAATATATAAAAAGTATATTTTATTTTGAAAATTAAAATTTTTTATGTTAATAATTAAATTGAATCGCTTTACAAAAATTCTTTTTTTTTATAAAATTTGATGTTTATTTCCTCTTCAAATTTTCTTCAAATTTTGAGTTGCTCAACAAGCAAAGGACTTATTCAAAACTTATATTGCAAAACTTGAGAAAAATTTAAATAATCTAATTGATATTTGGCTGGAAAAGCCAAAAAAACCAATTTGTAAAATCCACAATAAAGGCTAGTTTTTCGGTGATTATAAAATTTCTATTTTGGATCGATTTACTTTGTTATTTAGATTATCTCTTTGTTATTTATAACACTCATTAAACAATTTCATCGATTCTCGAGGGTCATATATTAAGGGTGGTCAAAGACAAAAATATTTTTTTGATTAAATTTAATAAGATTCATTGTTTATCATGAGATGTCCCGGTTTGTTGAAATCTGTTTTTACAAAATAAAAAATTTTCGTTACTTGTTATCCACTAATTTTTTACTCTGATTCATGAGAACTTCTATATCAGGCACTTATATGAATTCTGTAAAGTTAATCCATGGCAGTTCGGATTAACCTTTTTATTTTAGATACACACAAATATTTTTGGGAAAAGAATAACATTTTACATCTATTACTTTAGTTAAATTAGAGCAACATTGATATTACATGTATATAAGTTTAGTGGAAATTAAAATCAATTTCTAATGTAGCAATTTGAAGTTTTGAACCGGGCACTACATTTTCTAAAAATTCAAATTCAATACATTTCCCGAAATATAATTCTATATAGGCTGTAAAAGTTTTATAGTCTTGACCAGTTGCTGAACAGCTCTAAAGGAGCAAAGAATAAATTTTAATCAATATGAGAAGGTCTCAAAAACATTAAATGGTACCCAAAACGGTTTATTTTGAAAAGGCTTTTTAAAGATCACAAACCCTATTTCTAATCCATCTTCTGATCTACATTCAAAAATTCACTTTTGTGATAGACATAGAGGGACAAATCTTGTATTGATATAAGTCCTTTAGTATTCGGAATGAGAGGTGGTGGCCAGTCTATTATGGTGTTTTTAGCAAACGTAGCATAGAATATTGCAAATCGACCAAGGTCAATTAAAGTCAAATAAAACTTGCAAATTTCTCATTGGCAATACATGGTTGACGATATGCGAAGACACCAAAATCATGGCATCTCGATAATCTAATCACAAATGTTATTATGACAAAAACTGACTATGCTACACAAAGAAGAGATTTACTACTAACAAGAAATAGTTGATGATTTTTCACATACCCCCACCGAGCCCATGTTTTGACAAATAGAAAGACGAATTTGAATTTTGATTAGCGAGTGGTTCAAATCTATTGAAGAATTCCTTTTGATAGCCAATCCAGGTTGTATAAATTTCTTTATAAATTTTTTCTTCACTTTATCTACTCGACAACCATTTTTTTTATGAAAACTTTTCTCCTTATTAATAACAGAATTTTTGATCAGCTATTCCCTAATTACATTGATTTAATGCTAGAGAGGAGGAAAAAATTAATAAAAGGGGGGTATCAATTTAGCTGGCATTTCAAAAAAAAATTTTCCAAATAATTTGGGAAAGAATCAAAATCAGTTCTTGTTAATTAGCATCGTGTGTTGGATTTTTATTTAAATTATTAGCAGTTAAAAGTTAGAATAAAAAATATCAGAGTTTCTTATAATTTAGGAAAATAACGATTGATATATTTTAGAAAAACAAAAATGTAATTGATATTTTAGCAAGAGAATATATATTAAACATATCAAATATAATTTATAAAAATCCAGAAGGCACTTTATACATTTATTTATTTGTTTGTTGTCTCATTTTCTGGCTGACTTTAATTTAGGAATTATTCTAAATTGTTATCGATTGGATTTGTAACATTGAGG
Organism: Geosiphon pyriformis; assembly: GCA_016748015.1. Lineage (NCBI taxonomy): Eukaryota > Fungi > Glomeromycota > Glomeromycetes > Archaeosporales > Geosiphonaceae > Geosiphon > Geosiphon pyriformis. The sequence goes on along the minus strand of JAAOMT010000590.1, from coordinate 144,690 downwards.
GAAATTAGGTTCAAAAGTATTTAAAATTACTGCTCTTTTAGCACTAATTTAAAATTAGCACTCTGCGTTACGCTACGCTTTTTTATTAAAAGTATTTATCAAATGACTTGAGATTTCAAGTAAATGTAACTCATAACTATATCCTTTATCCTAATCTTTTGTTGTGGAAACATATTTTAGAATTTAAATAGCATTCAATCTCTTAATAAAACTTTGTAAACATTTAAAAATTGTGTTTGTACATTTTGAATATAAATATTGACCATTTTATTAAGGCTATGTGTTCAATCAGCTACCAAACAAGACTGATATAGCTCCTTAGAAATTTTAAATTAAAAGTTTTCAAGTGCATGTATTTTATATAAAACATTTATGATTTTCTCAATCAGTTTTCAAAGAATATTTTTTAAAGCCTAATCCTAGTACGATTCATATTAGGTGAGCTTACCTTCAAAATTTGACCAAAAATTGATGATACAATAAAATAATTCCTCTAGTATTAATAATATAATATCACTTTTAATATCATTTATTTTTTGACATATTTGTCTTTTCTCACCTATTTTACTTTAAGTTTCAAAAATATTCACCCCTCCCCCCTTATAGTCATATTAAGGGAAAAATGGATAAATAAACAACCAAGAGAAAAGAGATGAAAATCTATGTGATCGTCGATACAAATCACAGTGAAAAAGAAAATTTCCCGCGATATCAAATAATTGATTAAATTAAATTAATTAATTAATTAATCAATTGTCAATCTCATTACAAGTACAGAGTCCTATTGCTTTTAAATAATTTCTCGTCGGATATCATTTTTATGATATGTTAAAATCTTACGAGATTTGAATATATCTGTTGGAGATACTTCAAACTCATACTAAAATCATTATTTACGAGGTTTTAGTTATTAGAATGCACCAAAAGTCAGCACTTTATATTAAAAGACGGTTAGGAAGTCGTATATTTAAGCTATACTTTATCGCTTTTCTTTTTGTATTAAAGTTTGCCTGGGTAATAATACCATGGAGATTCTCCCAACATTCCGGCAATCTTACAGCATCGGCTCATTCAAGGCTTGTTCTAGCAGGAAATGATACCCATGAGAATCTTATAACTCAACAAGTGAAGATTTTACCACTGCCCAATTTAAAAAGTAAAGAAAATTTTTTTGCCGAAAAAAATAACATCACTGAGATCAACAGACATTTTTTACTCAAAAGAAATACAAAATATCTTTTTTCAAAAAAAAAATTCTATCAATACACTAAAATTGCTGCGGGTTCTTATTGTCTTAGTAAAGTGCAAGCTATTGGGCCAGAAATTTATGGTATTTTTATTTGAAAATTAGCAGGTGTGATTTTCAAAATAATTTTGTCGTGACAGAATGGTTCCGACTCTGTTGCAGCGGGGTTTTATACTATCGGTGACACGATATTCATCGCTGTAAAAGGGGAACCATTAGGAAATGAGGAATACTGGAGAAATAGGGAAAATATATTGGTTCCTTATCATCGAATGGATGGCGCAAAAATTGACTATGAGTTTCAGAGACGTTTTGAGATCATAAAACCAAAATTTAAAGACTTTTATGATTCTCAACTTCAAAGTAAAGCTTTCCAACATGTTATCGCAGTTGGGCATGGTTTGGGTGGTGGTAAGAAGCTTATAGAATTTTCTTAAATTAAATTATTTTTAATTTAAACATTAAATCGCTTTACTTTGACCATTTCAGTATATGTTTTGCTTGGAATGCTAGAATTAATAGCGCTCAATCTTAAACAAAACATAAACGTGTATACTTTTGGACAACCTCGCGTTGGCAATCGTCAATTTGCGCATTATGTGAATTCACTTACCAGTAAGATGCGTATTCATCGGATCACTAATATGGATGATTATGTTCCAAGGCTACCACCGAGTGTTTCGTTTTACACCCACACTATGTTGGAATATTGGATTGAGGCAGATGATTGTTTGTGTTCAACAGGAAAGTTATTTGTGTGTGCAGGACCAGTATCAGGGCGAGATCATTTTATCGAAGAGAGCCAGGTAAATATTTCTAAAAGTTCTTTCTTAAATTTTAAAAAATTATTAATTTTAATTATCTTCACCTTTATCTTTATTTTTTTAATAGCCATGTAACAACCAATACTCAACCAATAATTATGCTGTGCATAATGGTCCTTACTTTCTTTGGAAGATGCAATGTCCACCTGGAGGCTTTCTATGGCTGCCTCTCTAAGACGGAATTATTATACAGTGATGACGAAAAATTTAACATTCAAAGATATTCAATTCGCAATGTTGTGACATTATTTACTAAATTGATCCACCTAGTTTTTGGCAAAGAATTATATTGTTCAAACATATATTATTTAAATTAGCTTACTACATTCTTAATTGACTATATTTGTTTTTAATATAAATTGTTTACAAAGCCACAAATTGAATTTTGGATTGAAAATAGTGAAAAATCAATTTTACTACATTGGCTTTTACATGTATTTGGGAAGTACAAAAAATAAAAAAGCTTTATATGTGGTAATTTTTGCGGGTTATTTGTTAAGTTTTTTTTTACATACAGACTAATTATAAAAAATATTTTATAATCATCAAATTTTGAAAGATTAAAGAACACTTTTAATATAAGACTAATCATTAAAATTTAACTATACAAATTTTAAAAACCCCTTTTTGAGTCTTATTTGTAAACATTATAGCTCTTTATTTTGTGACTAAGGCCTAAAATTATTAATACTTTTACTTATATATATTTGAATTATTAATCTATTTTTTTATCATTAAGTTAAATTTTTTTTCTTTTTTTTTGAATTGTAATTTATAAAGTTAGGTTAGAAACATTAATTGAGACATAAAATTTTTAACAATTAGAAACTATTTTTCAATTTTCAAATTTTTTTGAAAAAATTAATAACTGTTATTTTAAGACTAATTACATTAATTAAATTATTTACATATTCAATTTTCTCTTTTTTTTATATTGTTTTTAATTATCTTACTTTTAACTATTTATTATCATGTAATTTTGACTTATAACATTACAATTTATATATATGGTATTTTTTTAAAAAGATGTTGTACATTAATTGCTTTTTTTTAATATATAAATAAATTATTAATTATTTAATATTGTTTATAAAAAATATTTATTTCAATTTTTGTTTAATAATTAAAAATGTTGCATAAATATGAAAATCTCTTTTTTTTAGTTAGTTAATAAAAATATTTATCACATATAATGACAAGCTTAAAAAAATAAGTTATTTTTAATATAAACTTTGAATATATAATATACTTTAAGCATCAATTATAAAATTTAAAACAAACAAAATTTTAAGAATTAAAATAATAATAAAATTTTAACAGCTTAAATAAAATTTATTTATAAATATAACTATAAAAAGTTAAAAATTTTTGTTAATAACTTAATTAATAAATGTGTCTATAGTCTTTAATATCTAGCTTTACCAATTATAAAAGCACCAAAAAAATACATTTCAATCTAAATAACAGTTAATATTACACAAAAAAACATAACATAATTATTAATTAATTTTTTTTAACAATTATGTTATAAATAAGAATCATAAATCTAAATCAGACTTTTAAGTATGTAATATTTTTTTTGAGCAGTTAAAATTGTTAAATAATCTACATATTAAAAAATATAATATTTATTTTATTTATTTATAAATATTTATACAGATATAGTTATAATAAATAGTTTTTATTATGCTACTATCTTATACAGTTTATTTTTTAAAAATATTAAAACTAAAATTAAGAATAATAAAATGATTTTCTGTTATTTTTTTGATTCTTACTGTAAATAGTTTAATTTTTTTTAATACAATCTTAAATTAATATTTTTGTGATTTGCTCAAAAAAAAATTATGTGTTAATTAATAAATTATATTATGTTTTAATGCTAAAAATGTGAATAAAGTTTTTAATTTACCTATAAAATTGTTATTTTTTTAATTTAAAGTTAAATGCAATAAAATAAGAATTTTTTGTTTTTTGTTTAATGTTTTAATTATTCTAGTTACAAACAGTAACTATAAATGTGGATCATATGTATTTAACATATGACTAGTTATTAAATTTTCATTAAAGCTAATCATATTTATATTATTGTTATCATTTATTATCTTAACCCAAAACAATAATTCACATATAAAAATATGTCTAATTTCCAATTTTTATAAAATTATAAACTACTTATTTTGATAAATAAATTATAATAAAGAATAATTTTTAGTTAAAAATAAGCTGAATTCAAAATTAAACAGTTTATATAACTTATAAACTTATAATATATAAATTATATAACAATATATAATATTATATTGCAATATAAAAAATAGAAAATTGGTAATTGAGCTAAATTTTTTAAAGTTTTTATTAAAATTAAACTTTTTTAATGTACAGTTTTTGAGATCAAAAGTTTTACTTAATTATAGTTAATTTTAGATGATAATACTATAAAAATTTAGCTCAAATTTTATACATGTTTTTTAATAAAGAAACTAAAATTTTGGCTATTGAAATATTTCATTTTTTTGAAAAAAAGGTTCTAATATTTGATTGCAAAAAGTTACAGAATCATTTTAGAGTGATTTTTCAGACAAAATATTTGAGAGACTAAAAGAATAGAAAGTTTAAAGACTCAGAATTAGTTGATCAATTGATAAAATATTAATTAATATTTTACTTTAGCTCTGAATAAATATTAAATCACATGTTAATTGCATAAATATTGGTATGTCAAAAAAAGTTTTCGGATTAGTTTGAAAAAAATATAATACAACAGAGTAAAATCTGAGATAACAATTAGTAAAACCTATAATAAATTAGTAAAACCTATAATGATCAATCATATAAGATAAAATTTGTAATAGATTAAATAAATTGAATAAAATCTGTAATAGATTAGTAAAATCTACAATAAAATAAAATTTGTAAATCCCATAATTGTATTAAATAAAAAAATGAAATATATAAAATGTGTAAAAAAAATAAATATACATTATCTTTACTATTATAACATTATTGCTAATGGGCAATTATGTTTTGTCTACTAGCTTTATTAAAAAAAAAAAGCCATTTGGCACTCATTATTATTAACTATTTGATGCATATAAATACTATTTATAGAAGTATTCTTAATTTTAAACTTATATATGTTTAATATAATATCTTTAAGAGATAATAGTCTTAGTAATAGCTATAAAATTTTAGATCATAATTATATATATAAGAAGTAAGTAAAAAATTATTATTTATATGAATTATACTTCTATATAATAGTATTTTATTGAATATTAAGATATGTAAAGGAGATGTAAAAGTCTTTACACTTGTAAATGAAGATGCAAACAAAAATTTAAATTCAAAGTTGGCATATGTAAAATATTTTAAATGTTCTAATAATGTATAAAATAGAGAATAATTTCTAATCAAAATTAAAAAGTATTAACTTTATTTTTATTTATAGAATGAAAGATACTGTATCAAAAAGACAAATTAATCAGTAACTGTTTTTGATTTATATTATTAATATTATGAAAATTAGAATTATTAATGAAAAAACATTTCTTTAAAACAAAAATTTATTAAAAGAAATAAAATTACAAAACAAAGATAAATTTGAATTAAGTTTATTACTTATTATATTTATTTATTAATTTTTTAATATAGATATCGCCTAATAGGAGTTTTTTTTGTAACAATATCTATTATATAGCCGATATTTGTTTCAAAAATTTTAAAAATTCTGGCTGGTATCAATATAATGAGTTGTAAAAAATCTACAAAGCAAAAACAATAGCAATTGAAAGTTATGTCTTTCTTCCAAAAGTAGTTATATAATGGATTTTGTCATTTATAGAAAAATTTGAGTTTTTTGCAATAAAAACTGATTACTATATATAATAAAGAAAAATTTCTTTTTTTAAGCTTATCTGTTTCAATAATAACAGTATTACTTGTTTGAATTTTTTATTTAAAATTTGGTCAACTTTATAGTATTTTCAATTGGGTCTGTTCTCAAAAAATGCTATTTTTCTTAAAAACTGATTGCTATATATAATAAAAAAAACTTTTATTTTTAAGCTTATCTGTCTTAGTAATAACAATATTACTTGGTTGAATTTTCTATTCAAAGTTGTGCCATTTAATTTAATCAATTTTACAGTACTTCAATTGGGTCTGTTCTTAAAAAAAGCTGTTGCTTTTAAAAAATATTTATTTATTGTAGATTTTACTTGATATAATCATGGAATTTACAGGTTTTTATTCTATTGCAGATTTTACTAATCTATTACAGATTTTACTTAATCTATTCAATTTATCACAGGCTTTATCTTATATAGCTGATTATTACAGATTTTACTATTTGTTATTTCAAATTATATCCTGTCTTAATATAATTACTAATATTACTGCAACAATACTTTCAAACTTTATTCAATAATTTTGAGAATCTATTTAACAGTCAGAAGTTCTCTAATGTTAGAATTATAGTTGGCAAAGTGCTTAATATTAAAATTTTTTATACACATTCACAAATTTTAATAGTAAGATCACTATATTTTACTACAGCTCTTTCTGAAAATTGGATTAAAAAAAAAATAATACTATTATTTTCACTTAACCTAATATTTTACCAAAAATTTTTGAGATAATTCTTAGATAAGACATTTTTTGCTTCAAGTATTTTAGACAATATTAATTCATATTTTTTTATTTTCTGTAAAGATATATTTATAATGACGAGATTTTTCTTGATAAACATAGAGTATCTATTATTTTAGAATTGTTTGTTATTGCTAATAAACTTATTTTAGAAAACTTTATTGATTTTTTTAAAGACTATTTGATTGAATATCATGCAAAAAAGCTAGAAAAAAATTTTGCTACTTTGCATAAAACTTTATTTATGCATAATTCTTTCAAAAAATTACAAAAATTTTGCACCAAACTAGCTGCTGTCAATCCAGCTATAGTTTTCAACTTCCAAAATTTTACCACCCTTAGTGAAAATTATATTTGCTTAATTTTAACTCAGAATTACCTAAATATACAAGAATCTGAAATATAGAAAAGATTATAGAATAAGAAGTTGCTAAATTAAATAACAATATTCAACTAAAAAAAGTTTTTATCTGAATAGATGAAAACTTTAATATCTTTAAGAAATCCATTCAAAGACTTCTATCTTTAATTTATCTTTAGTTAACTTTTATCACAAAGTAAAACTATTTGTAAAAATTTTACCTGAAACTTTATATGAAGATTTTTTACATTATTATTTCATATTAAGTAGTCATTAAAAGTTTGTAGATGCTCAGTCATTATGTTTTTTTTGATCAAATATTGATTCAAAGCTTTTTTAATGGCATAATATAAAACAGTTTGATTATTGAATTCAAAACAAATATGAGAATACTCTTCTTAAAAATTAACTTGAAACTGATTTTAAATTATTATTTTGTGACAGTCAAAATGAATTTACTTCAGCCAAATTTTATTAATTATATGATAATAAAAGAGCAAAAATAAGCATTATTAAAGTAAAAAAAACTGGTTAGTTAATTGGTAGCTATAATTCACAATTGTGGCACTTTGAGAATAATTGTTTAAAAGAAAAAAAAAGTTTTATTTTTTTTTTCGAAAACAGCAATACTAATAATGCTAAACTTAGCAAATTTATTAGTAAATCTGAATCTTATGGTAATATAGATTTTGGATTATATTTTGGATCTTACAATATAGAATTGCATGACAATAATTCTAAAAGTGGCTTTTGTCAAAAGACAACAAATTATGAGCATACTATAATGTCTGGATCAGAAAATCAACAGGTTAAATTTTTGTTAAGTAGTATAAAGTTTTTTAAATCATAAAAAAATAAATTTGTCATTATTTAATTTGATTATATATTTCTGAAAGTTGCACTACCTATCTTAAGAATATTTTATTATTTTAAGTTCCAAAATAAAATTAAAAGAATAATATTTTATTTAATAATAAAATTTTTATTTTTTAACTATTTAATTTTTTGGTTTTTACTGAATTTAATTTTAAATTTTTAAATATTTATAATCAGAAGTTAAAAAAAATTTTATTTTTAAAAGTAAAAATATTTTAATGCAAATATATTGTTTATAAACAAATTGAAGCTTTGAAATCCCAAAAAATTAAAGTAGAATTAAATTTAATATTGTTCTTCAGAAAAAATTTATTTAAAATAATCTACAATATATATTTTGTTTATACAAGCTTTTTAATTCAATTGTATATTTTTTCAAATGAAAACTATTTATAAAATAAATTTTGATCTTTGTTATAAATTCAAAACCATTATTATTATTTTTGTAATAAAAAGCATTTAAACTTTATTCAAAAGCTGTAGTTGAGAGATTTATTTACACAATACAGTCTTATATGATATTATAATAATAGAATTGGTACTTCAAAAAATCAAGAAAAAGCAGCAGAAGGGAGAGATTTAAATACACAATATGTTCTTAGACTTTGTTATGATAATAGATAGAAAAGGACAAAAATCTTTGAAAAAGCATTTGAAATCTATTTAAAAACAGTAAAAGTGAGAAGTTTACTTGTGCATTTTACTCTTGGATAGTGTTATCAAAATAGAGAAAGAATGATAAAAAAGCATTTGAATTCTATTTAATAGTAATAGAGATAGAAAGTTACTTGAACAAAACAAATTTAGAACATATTATTCAAATGGACTGGAAACAATAAAAGATCTAGAAAAAGTAGAATATCCAAGTCCACAAACCAATATTGGAATATTTTGTCAAAATAAATAGAGAACAGCAAAAAATCTAGAATTATTTAAATACTATTCAAAAACAAAGAGGCGAAAAATCAAAATACACTTGGGTGTTGCTATCAAAATAGATAGAAAACTTTGAAATTTTCTCAAAATAAATGAAATAACTCTTACTTAAGAAATAGTTCTCATATGCTTTTCAGAATTTTTAATGACTCAATATTTATAAATAATTCAAATCTGGTACATAGAGATTTATACTTTAAAAATATCTTTGTTTGAAAACAAATTCTTAAAAGTTGTTATTTCTGATCTTGGATTCTATTATTCTGCCAATTACTCTCCCCAGTCTGGTAATATTTATGGTGTTTTTGAGTTTTTCACACCCAAGATTTGCAAGAGTTCTTCTATTAAGTATAGCAATATATACAGCTTTGCCATCATTTTCTGTAAAATTATTTGGAGAGAAAAAACTTTTGAATAAAACAGATCCTATTTACATGCAATTTGATGTGATTAATAGAAAGCATTTTATGATCAAAAAACATATACCAGCTTGTTATAATACTGTAGAAGAATCTTAACAAAGAGTTATTACTACTCACAATAATTGTAACTTAAATTAACAAGCCTTAATTCAGAAGAGAAATAAGATGCTATCCGAAATATAACAAAGATATAAAGGTTGATTTATCTCAGACCTTAATATTCTATAAAGTATAAGTCTTTCATTTATTATATTTAATATTTTCGTAAACTTTCTTGGTTTAACCACCTTTTTTAGAGTTAGAATTGGATTTATGCAATTGATGACAATATTTAATTTGGAATAGATGAATGAATTTCAGGAAAGAATTAGTTTTTGATTTTATATTTAAAAGTATTATATAGGATATCATATATTAGTCAAGTGTGAAGATTATTGACTGTAAAGTATTTCCTTATCAATTTTGATATGAAACATGTTATAACAAGTGAACATGTGATGTTACATTATCTGTTTTAGTGTAAAATAAATTATATGTAACACACACTGATATATGTGTGATGCATTTACACACTTAATAAGTATTCTTATAAATAATATATATTGAAAATGCAAATAAGTTGTTAGAAATTAAAAGATTTTCATTTAAAAGTAAAAATATCAATAGGATAATGACAAGCATAGTTTTTGATGCAATATAAATAAAGTGAATAAATTTCTAGCCTTTTCGAAAATGTGATTTAACAAAATTATAGTTTGAAATTCTTATTTATTGACAAGATAAACTCCTTAAAAATCTCTCTTTATCCATACAATATTGATAATTTATTTTTTGCCAGAAAATAATTTCTTCAGCTTCATTAATTAAAACACAATTTCATTTTTCGACTGACTTGAAGGAGCATTAATTGTCATGAAAAGAAAATCTGACTATGTTTTCCCAGCTATAATTCAAAAGTTGCTTTTCTCATGATAATCGCTTAAGAAAATGGTCAAAAAACTTTTTGGAATTACAATAAACCTAATTTAGAAGTAGATTTAAGGAGATAATTGCCAATATCTCGAATTAAATTTTTTTATCAAAAGAAGCTATAACTAGAAAAGTTTTGACAAAGAAAAATGCTTTATAATATGAAATCAATCTAACTTTAAAATTATTTTTATAATGTGGCAAAGTAATTATCAGTTGCCATTTATGAGTGAATTCCAAGGCCCAAAAAAGTTAATTATGTTTCAATCTATAATGAATACCAATAGCCCAATTTTCTGGAGGCTCGAAAGTGATAATCGCAATCAGATTCTAAAATGAAAATAGATAACACCCCTAAAAATATATCAATACTAAACAATTTCAATTTTTTAATTAACAAATCTATATTTATAGTATATCTCTCATCTAAATATATAGAAAATAAGCTGCGTTTTTTTTTATATTTCTGTTTTTTTTTTCACTATAAATATTGTTAAATTCAAAGCTAAAATTATTAAACAAAGAAAATTATTGCACTCATAATATTAATTTTAAAAATCAATTTCAAAAAGTTTAAGTTAAACCAGTATTTATCCAGTCTAATTCATTCGTTTCCTCACGTTCAACTCATGAAAAAGTAGTTTGATCATGGAACCAAATCAAAGTGCTATAAAATCGAGTAATAATATTAATTGTTAAGATAACTGAGCTCATAATGAGACTTATTATAGGAATAAAATCGTAGGGAAAGGTATTTTGATAGTAAATGATCTAGTTGAGATAATAGTAATAATAATAATTATTATTATTATAAGATATTTAATTTGGTGAAATGTCAAAATTTTGAAAAAAAGGCTAAATCTTTGAAATCAAACCTAAATTACAAATTGTAGAATATCCTCAATAAAAATATTGATGATACTACCCCAAAAGATCAAATCTTCAAGTCTTTTGAAAATCGGTGCACTGAAAATTCCTATGTTTGCATACTTTGAATATAAAAGATTCAGAGCATCTATATCAGTGACAGATAGTATAATAAATAAGGCAGCGGGCTTGCCAAATTGCCAAAACCATACAACATATTCATTATTAATGCTAATCTTATTGATTATGATGTATTCTGCCAGTCCTGTGTTGAAAAGAAAAGGTATTGCTAGGAAAATATTACTATTCAAAAAAACATATACGAATTAATTATCTTTGCTGTTTTTAAATTTTTGATGTATTTACAAGTTACAAAATTAATTATCTTGGTAAATATAAAAATCCATATCTTTTCCATTTTTTATAATGAATGTGATGTCAACTATGATATCGACTATAATTAATGTAATAGAAACAACTGCAAAGCTATTACCCTAAAATTAGTAAAAGTTATTAAAATATCTATTTAATTTTAAACTTTAAATCACAATAATTAAATCCCAATATAACAGCAAAAAAAATAAATCAAATACCTTCGGATTTTTTTTTTCCTTTAAAATATAGAGCCATTAATATTATTGCAATAAAAAGAATTGCAATTAGATGAAATTTATATTCTTTCCAAAAATTTGCTAAAAACAAAAAATTATTAAATGATATACAGTTTAATAGAAATCAAATAATGAAGATTAATTAATGCTTGCTCACGTTGAACTTGGAACCCAAAAGTCTCATCTAAAAAGCCGGTGTGTGAATAAGTGCTAATGGGAGTGAACCATTTATTCTCGATTAATGCATTGAGGTCATGCGCAATTTCCATTGGATTTCTAGAACCGCTTTTTGAAGAAATTTGAAGTCGTAATATTGCTCGGCCTACTGATTTTGATTTAGATTTATCAGTTTTATGATCAATAATTTTGATACGACTTCTTTCAACAGAAATTGTAAAAGATAATTGATCTTCAAGTGTTTTGAAAACTTCTCGTTCGTTGTTAATTTTGTTGAAATCCGAGAAATTTGTATTCAGATGTAAGAGTCCAATCAGGGTAACTTAAAATCAATAATTATTATGTATTTTAGTTAGATAGCGACCTTAAAAATTTTCTAATAAAAAATAAAAAATAAACAATAAACCTTCTTATCTGCATGTTTGCTTTCTTTTCCATCTAGAGCATTCAAACGAAATGAAAAAAAAACAAAAAAACAAACAAATGAATGAATCAATGAATTATTAATCTTTAAAACAAATTTGATAGAAATGCCTGTATGAAAAGTATTTCTTGTATAACAATTCTATTAGAAATTTTAAAAAAACATCAATAAAAAAAGTATATTTTTTAAAAATACTGTTTTCGAAATTAAAAATTTAAAGAAAATACCTCATTTTAATTTAACCTTAGTGTATGATAAAATAAATCAACATTTAGAATCATATAATCACATAAAGACTCTCTGCAAAACTTTTATAAAAAAATTTTTTCTTAGCTTTTTTCTTCTATTAAATAATACTAATTTTTTCCAAAATAAGGCTTAAGTTTTTTTAAATAACAATAAAATAGTTTAGAAATAAATTTCAATTTTAGATACAATATCCCAATAATTTTTTCAAATTGACTATTATGTAATCAAAATTATTGTCAAGCACCAAGGCAATTATAGTATCCAAAATTATTTCTTTTTCAACATTTTAAAATTATTGGATTTTTTTTCTTTTCAGAATCTCAATTAAAATAATATTTATTGCTTTAAACTTTAACATTTCTTAAACCACATAAAATATATAATTAATGAGTTTTAAAAATGGCGTACAAAATGCTTTCTAAGCAGAAAATGCAGTTAATGTAATATAAAGATATTTGGTTTTCTAATAACTATCTTTTTCACAAATCTATTTCTAAATAAACAATTTTGCTTGCAACTACTTTTTCAAAGTCAAATTTGGTAAACAAATTTCTTTAAATGTAAGACTTTTTTATCAAATATTTATTGAAAAAATATTTTTTAGTTAGCTAAAATTTTTATTTTTTAGATATATAAACTTGTAATTTGAAAAAAAAAACACTTTTGATAATTTATAAAAAGTATATTATATCATATTATATTTTGATCCTAAAAATTTTGTATTTAATCCAATAAGAAGATATATTAATATTGAAAAAAAATTAATTACTAAAATAAGTTAATTTCAGGAAGTTTCAAAGAAAGAAGACTTATAGATATATTTAGTAAAAAACTTTGTAAACTTAAATTATGCTCTTTTTTTTAGAATTTTTAGAGTGTTAAAAATAATTTTAAAATTTAAAGTTTACCAAATTTAGGCAAGAAAAGTAATTAAAAGTTTTGTAAATAAAATAATTTATTAATATTTTTATTTTAAGTTTAAATATAAAGATTTAAAAATGCCTAAGAAAAAATATTTTCTGAAGCAATGTTCTGTCTAATCACATGTTTAAATTATTTTAAGAGTTTTTGAGCAAATTTTGGCTTGACATTTTTCCCAAAATACTATTTATTTATGAACTTTTTCAATTTTCATGTTTTTTTCCAAACTATAAACTATAATGAAAGCAATAATATTCTTAAAACCAAAAAGATGCTTTTTGAATTGATTTATTTGTTTATAAGTATTGCATTCCCAAAAAATTTAAATAAAATCAAATAGTGCAATAATATTTGCAAGTCACTCTTATATAGAATATTGATCATAAAAACTTGTGCTAAAAAAATCCGATAAAAACATTCTGAATTGTTATCTTAAATCCAGATTCAGCTTTAAATTTTTTAAATTTTTTATATTGTAAACATATTGTAACATCTTAAACTGTTTGTTTAATAAATATTATACAATTAAAAAAACATATAATATCTATTTAAAAGCATTTTATGAATAAAAAATTATTTGAAGTCTTTTTTTTGTTTTGTGGATCATAAAAAATTAAGACTGAAACCAAAATTAAATTGAAACAATTTCTCAAACACGACTATTTTAACCAAAAAATTAGGAATATTAAATCTGTTGATAAATATATATTTTTTATTTAAAAATTGTTATTTCAATTTTAATCAACATCTATAAAGTTAAAAGTTTTACTTTAGCATTATTAATAAGTACAAAAATAATAATACATAAACAATTAATTTACATTTTAATAGTGTAAACATAAATTATATGAAAATTAAAGTTTTTATTTGAATATTTTTAATAAGATATTTTCTTTAGATTAATTTTAATCACAAATTTGCGCTATCTTTTCATTAAGATATTTTGTCACACTTTTTTCATAAATTATATGAATTATTCAAATATTTGGACATTTTTTTTCTATATTGTTCTTTAATAAGATTTAAAACCAAACTTATAATATTAAAAATTATGTTTTGCAAAATATTTCTAGCAATTTAACTTTTATGTTTTGAATTACTGACTTGCTAAAACTAAAACTACTTATTACTTTAGCATTTTTTTTAATTGAATGAATAAAAAACCTACCTATTTTAAATTTCTACGAATTTCCTTAATGACTTCATTATATTGTGGATCTTTCACAAAATTATTATCGATGACAACAAAATAATTTTTATATTTTTGATTAAATATGCTTTCAAAAACATCCACTTTAATAGTTCTATTATTTAGCTCTACATAAGAATTCTTTGCAGAGATACTTTGTCACAGTTTAATGATTTTATAAATAAAATCTTATTATTTCTGTTTTCTCTAAATTTCAATCTTTATTTTCATGAATTGTAGAAATAATGTTTAAAGTGTCAAAGGAATTATCTTATTTTTAGCTAAAGGAAATCTATCACTATTATTATTATTTTTTAAATAATAAAAAAATGGAATATTATTTTTTCCAACAAAATTAATCATACCATCCTCGTTACATGTATTTACTATTAAATCTTTAACTTTTAGAGATATGATAAACAAAAGCTCTTAATTTATTAACATAAACAATCAAGCTAGCTTAATAAATCTAAAATAATATCTTATTAAATATCAAAAAAAGATTTGAAATTCAACTAGCTACCAAAATTCTCTCTTTAATTTTAAAATTTATTTCAGATTGATTTCTATTTTTTATAATACTTAAATTTTGATCTATTTAAAATAATTTTGAATAGTTAAATAAATTTTATATTTCTAAGTGATGTTTTTGTAATCAATAATTTTTTGGAGTAAAAAGTTTTTTATTGTTAGATATTTAAAAGCACAATAATTAAACCTAATCTGAAATAGAAGATTGGATTGGTATTTTTCTAATCAATTAAAAAGTTAATTTTCTATTCAATCGATTAAAAATATTATTAAAAGAGCTAAATATTCAAAGTAAATAGAAAGATATAAAATCTTTTTTATAATGATAATTGACTATTTAAACAATCAATATTCTCGCATTAATAGATTGAATATTCTTGAAAAGTGTATTTATTTTGATGATATTGTTACAGGTTGGAGTAACAAGCTAATGAATAGCAAATAAAAAGACTATTGAAAATGATAGAAATGATCAAAGAAGAAATTCAATCAAAGAAACAAATTGAATTTGTAAGGATTCAATGTGCATAATTAGTTTCAAAATTACAGTCGTTTAATCTTTTCTGAGAAATTTGAAGGTAAAAAAATAGTTCATAATTGTCAACAAAATAACACTGCTGTTATTATTCTATGCCTTATTCAACAATTCTTAAAATCAATAACAGGTATTGCTGTGCTTTTCAATCATTTTTTTATTCAATAAATCACAAAGCAAGCAATCACTTTTTAGGCTAATTAACAATACAAATCAAGAAGAGAAAAAGATAAGATATGTAAATGTAAACAAATAATCTTTTATCTACAGATGTTCAGATACTTGAAGATAAGGAATTGGGAAAGAAAAATAAGCAATATAAAAGAAGTATTAGATAATAGTTGTTATTTTATTACTTTAATTTAACATGTCTTTTTATAGTTGAGAAACTTATTACTTATATAGAATTTAAAGTGGTTAACAATCATATTAGTAACTAGGTCAATAATTAGATTATTGATCATGGCAATGATCACTATCTAAAAATAGGGTGGCTAACTATATGATATTATTGGCTAATACATGTGATAATTAATAAAACTATTGTTTTTAACTGTAAAACTATTGTTTTTAACTGTAAAAATATATTTAAGATAATCTTAAACTAATCACATGTAATAAAAGTAGAAATCATCAACTAGCCAAAAAAATTTAGTTTAAACTTGAAGAAAAATCTATTCTAAATTTCGAAATTTTAGAAACTATTTTTAAAATAATATTTTCGAAATAAAATATTTTAAAAGTATAATTTTCTCTAATTGTAATTGCTATTATTGTATTAATATTAATAGCTTTATACTTATAGAAAAAACTCTAAGGTATTTATCTTTTTCGACTTTATTATATTTTAATTTGGTTTTGTATTAAATTGCAACTTTTAATGTAGTAAATATGTTTAAACACACTAATTTAAAGATAAATAAAAACGTATTTTCTCAGTTGTAAGTGAGAAAATATTCTTTTATAATAAATTAATAAATAAATAAAAGTATATTTTATTATATTAAAAAATATATGTATAAATATTATAATTAATATGGTTAAAGTTTTATCATATATAGGGTTTATATAAATATATACTTTATGAAAATATTTCAATAATTATTATTTATTTATTTTATCAACTACTTGAAAAGTTTTTTAAAAAATATACCACTACATTTATTGAGTATTCTCTTAACAAAATTCACACAGATTGCAATTATGAATATATAGATGTTTTTTATTAATTTTTTTGTTTTCCATAATTTGGATAAAAGACAAAAAATAAGAAATAAAATATAAATCAATTGCTATTAAAAAAGATTTTTTAAAGCTTTATTTAATAATATGTTGGAAATTTTTTTTTTTCAACAAGTTTGTATTTGTATTAGTACTGATATAGTTAATACACCAGAATAAACAAAGCTTAGTGTTTTAATACATAAATTCCAGAAATACACATGTAAAAATAAAGTTTTATTTACTTTATACCAAACAAATTTTCAATTACATATAATATTGATATTAATTTATTTGAATAAGTGGTTACTAATTTCTACTGTAAAAAATATTTGTGTATAATTTATAAATTATAACACCTTTAAATTTTTTACAAAAATCTTTTGTTTATAAATTATTTTTTGTATGTATATGTATATATAGGCTATACTGTATTTCTTTACAATAAAAAAATATATTTTTTATTTTCGTATTAAAACCATATTTTGAAAAGTTGCAACCAATTTTGGCTATTCTTTATAATTTAAAAAAATTATGTTTTATTTAAAAATTTAAATTTATTTATTTTTAAGTTAAACAATGAATAAAAATATAAAAATATATATATAATTATATTTGTATATTTTTTAGATATCAAAAAACTTAATGGTTCTGATAATTGAGTTGTTAATTGTCAAAGACAAAATTATATTTAGCAATAAATGAAAATGAGTTAACATTATATAAAAGGCACACTTAATTACAAAATTATTAGAAAATATAATATAAAAAATGTTTTTGATTGTAATAAAAGATATAAGTTTTATTTAAATGATTTTAATACCGTTACTTTAGCATAAATTTGCACTATAATCATTTACACGTGTAATGCTATTAGAATTTAAAGGTGAACTATTAATTTTGTAATGGAACCTCCATTGTTTTGAGTCGTAGATTGAGGTTGAGGTAGAAGTGAGAAATTTTGCAAACAAATTATTACCAGTTTGAGAACCATCCAAATCTTAAGGAATATTGTTAACTTCTCTTTCTTCAATGCTATTAATTGAAACCATTTAAAAGTTTAGAAATTTTTAATCCTTTTGCACAGTCTAAAATTTAGGAAGCAAATGGCACAAGTTTTTTTTTTTGCGAATTCCCTACTTACTGTGGAATTGGAATCATAAAAACGGGTAAAAGAATCAAGACCATGTTTGTTAAGAAAACAGGATGTGTGAAAAGTTGTTGTATAAGACAAAGTATTTTTTAGATATTATAGTACATTTTCACTAAAAGAAATTAGAATATTTATATATATTTTTAAATTCTATTTTCTTTTAAAATTAAGTCATAAGTTTAAAATATTATAATAATATTTTGTTATTATGTTTTATCTGTATTTCTTAAGACTTTGCTCTTTTTCTAATCCCAGATTATTTAGTTTGTGTTGTAATTAGATATTTTTATATGAGACTTATTTGGTTAAAAAGAAAGTAAATCGGAAAAATACTGAATTTTTGTGTTTAATTTCGAATTAAGAGTTACTTTTTGGAGGGTATTGCAGAGTTGCAATAAATTTATAGTTTTTAACTATTTTTCTCAATCTTCTAAATTTCGATTTCATTTTCCCAGTTGGAAATATATGTTCTAGAACAAGTTAGAATTTAGACCATTTTGGAATGTGATGCAAAATTTTAAAACGGGAAGTAAAATACAAATTTTACCATTTGCCATTGCAAATAATTATGAGATAGAACATAAGAAAAATCAACAAATAAAAAGAAAATTAATAATTTGAATTAATACAAATATGATATAAAACTTATCTTTATTTTATTTGTAACCAAACAAAAACATCAAAAAAGTTATGTAAATTTAATAAGTTACTCTACTTCCAAAACAAAAGACCGGATAGAAATGTGCTATGACAAAAGATGTCATTACTAATCTTTAATTTTCTTTACAGCTAATATAAGAGTAAAAATCGAATAATTTGAAACATAAATTGCTATGCTAAAAGTGGGATCACAGAACATTTGAAGAGTAATTAGAAAGAAAATTTTCTTATTTCAAAATGGGTCTGAATGTTGATCAGAGCTATTAAAGTTATTCTCTTTTTAGGGATTTTTAAATTTAAGATAATGAGCAATGATATTCCTCATCATCACCAACAAATACTGTTCATTCATGACAAAATATAGTTATCCAAATTTGAATTATATGCTTATGTTTTACAAAGAGCTTTTTGCTTAGAAGAAAATTACAAATTAACTCTCAAACATATATGGTAAGTTCCTAAAGCATCCTAATCAAACTTAAATTAAGAAAAACCTTCTTTAAAACTGAAACAATTTTTGAATAGCAGTAAAAATCGAAAAAGTTAGGCTAGACAAAAAATTTTAAGTTTCTTTTAAAAGAAAATTTTTAACAATTGAGTTTTCTCAAAATGAAAGATCACAAATTCCATATGACAAAAAGATTAAAGATTCAATGGTTGATAAAGAATTTTACTGAGAGTTCTCTGCTGAACATTTGGAATTAGAAAAAAAGATTGATAAAGTTCTCAAACATTGAAAATATAAAAAACTTGTATTTATTAAGCATGGAGTTTTGGTGGAGATAATGGAATTGATATTAACATTTTGCATGATGGAATGTTTGAGTTTTCTGAAAAAACTTATTAGAATTTTTTATAAAGTCTATGTAGTTTTTGCTGGAATATATTTTCAATCTCGATTTATATAAGGCAAACAATAGAAGCTAGATATTAAAGTTTATACATATATGCAACCACGGATTAGAAATTTGATGTTTTCTCACTATGTTAACACAAAACATCAAGGAAAAATATTTCGCATAACAAACTACAATAACTTTGTTCCAAAATATTAAAAATTGCATTTCAGCAATAAGTTTTTATATTATGCCTGGGTGATAGAGCGCTATGTGATTGTCCAGATCGTTGAAGTGAACCACAGCCAAATGTATATGAATATCCAGAAGGATATAGACTAGAATTATTAGTAGGATTTGAAAATCGTTTTTGTCTGAAAAGTTGAATTGTATATTAAAAAAAAATTCTATTTTGAAGAGTTGTAATGCAGATGCTCATGGAGATATAAACACAACTATAATGTTTCATTTGGGTTTTTATTTTGGTTATTTTGTAACTGTTTGTAATATGTAAATGTAATGAAAAATTCAGAATCATTTGTAAATTGATATTTAATCTATAAATTACTGTTTCTAAAAAATAATCAAAACTGAATATTGAATAATTTTGATGCAAAACTTAGTGCCAAGGTTGCATGAAGTATTTGAAACATGAATTTTGCCTGTTTTTTAATACAAAGCTCATTTGAAAACTTATAAATTTTCTCACTTTAATATTTTTTTATCTTTATCATTGAAACGAATTTACAAGCTACTTTAGACAATATTGAATGAAACTATCTTTTGTGACCAAAAATAATTAAAGAATGAAAACCACAAATTACTTTTAAAATAATAATTGTTTTTTGAATATAATAAAATTTAATATTTAAATAATAGTACAAGAACCTAGTGGTTGCTTTTAACCATTTACTAAAAAAACTTATTATAGAAATAAAAAAAATAAAAAAAAAATATATTAAGTTTGTTTTTATTAATTTTTACTAAAAAATTAATAAAATAAATATGTTAAACTAAAATAAACTAATTATCAAATTTTTAAATATTAAATACTAAATGATAAATAACAGCTATTTGTTTTTAAAACTGTTTTAAATATAAAATCTTTATGCAAAAAATTAATATATTACAAGTTTATAATAAAAATCTTAAAATTATTACATTCCCCAAAATTTTGAATATATTTTTTTCATCAAATTTAAAAAGTACCAAAAATAATTTGAGCATTAAAAAAATCACTTTTGTATAAATAAATAAAAATCTATAATTAATTGAAATAAAACTTAATTTTAAAGATTTAGATATTAGATATTATATAACAATAAAACTCTTGTCTATTTGATTCAAAAATTATTGTGTGTGATCGGTTTTGACAATAATATCCTAAGATATATTAAAGTTACTTAAGCATTGATAATTCTTAAGTAATAAATCAAAATTTTTACATATTACAATAAGAATATATTGAATGATCAGACTGAACATAATTTTTAGCAAGTACTTTTACTCATTGTTTTTTTCAGAAAATGCTAAATTTTTCATTCATAGTTTATCAAATTAATACACTTTAATAGCAAGAGCAGAGAGTTTTCATTTTACTCAGTAAAAAAGTATATTAAGTATGCTTAATATTGCCTAAATTTTAATATTTAAATCCGAACTTGTGTAAAAAATGTCTCAAGGATATTTAATAAATGGTTTAAAAATAAACTTATTATTGCTTGTACTTAAGCCAATATTAGCAATTCTTAAAGTTATTATCGAACTATTATCATTTAAAAATACTTATATTAATTACAATAGTTTATTATATATTAGGTTTTTTAAATATTTTATATCAATTATTTCAAATTTCTGAATTAAATTTCAATAAACTTAAACAATAAACAGTAAATAACAAGAGTTTATTAAAATTTGCAACAGATGAACAATTTTTTTATATAGACTAAATAGATATAGAAAAGATAATTGACAAATGTGGCTACTTTCTTCTACTATTTACTCTTATAAGAAATCTTAAAATTAAAACTACTTCTTTTCACTTTTCATTTTTGTAAAAATTTTAAACTACTTCTTTTCCACTCTTTATTTTTGCAAGGCATAAATAACAAACTAACAATTATCAATTCCTTACTATTTAATCCTAAAATTTAATTCAGTTATTTGATAATTGATTGTTCATAAATTTCTATTTTATATTCATTGGCTATTCAAATTTTGAATTGCAAATTACTAATAAGCATGGTAATTGAAATGTTGAGATGCAAATTATTGGTGGATAATGGTTATTCAAATGTTGAGTTGCAAATTATTAATAAGTGATGGTTATTTAAATATTGAATTTATGCATTTTTGGTGAGTAGTAATTATTGAATATTGAATTGAATTATTGGTGGATAGTAGTTATATTTGAATGTTAAATTTGCACATTTTTGATGACCAATAGTTATTCGAATGTTAAGTTGCAAAATATTGGTAAGTGGTTATATTTAAATATTGAATTGCAAATTATTGGTAGGTAATGATTATTCGAATATTAAATTTGCATATTTTTGGTAAGTAGTAATTATTTAAATATTGAGTTGTAAATTATTGGTGAATGGTAATTATTTGACTTTTAAATTTGCAAATTATTGGTAAGCAATAGTTATCTATTAATTGTTGATATCAAATTAAAGTCAAGCTTAATAAAGTTTTTTTTTTCTACTGATTTTGTCAAGCTCATTCTGTTAACTGTGGTTTTACTAAATAGTAGATAGAAATAGTTTAACCCATAATATATGTCAATAACTATAAGTGGAAATAAACATTTAATTAGAATGTGGCAAGCACAGAGATTAAATAACAATTTATGTTATTAACTATAAGTGGAAACAGATATTCAACAGAACAAATATATATACAAAAATATAAAAATTTATGTCATAGACTATAAGTAAAAACAGACATTTGGCAGAATGGGTATATATACAGTGGTTAGAGAACACCATATTTGGTAATATAAAGGAGTTGAGAACTCCATGCTTGATTTAGTTTTTTTAGTATTACAAGTAATTATTTGAAGTCTCAAATCAAATAACAAATCCGTAATTTGGTGCTTAATAGCTGCTATAGATGTTAATATCTGAAGGTTTTGGTAATTTAAAGGTTTTGGTTGATCTGAAGGTTTTGGTTGAGTTCTTTGTATAATAGACAGAGATTTAATAGTTGTTTTAGTAGTCTCTTAAAATCTCAATTCTGTTAATTTTTTTTTGGCTTAGTGGCCAGCAATTCTCTGATAAATAATTCTTAATTTCAAGTGTTTACCCTCTTGCAGGGGTCTTTTACCAGGCAATTTTTGATGTCAATAATTTAGTGCTTAATCCTTAATTAATTAGTATACAACAACAAAAGAAAAATAAAAGAAAGAAAGAAAATAAAAAAGAAATTTAAGCCAAGACAATTTATGTTAGTATTCTGTTAATAGCCATAATCAAGAGCTATTGTTTTAGTATAATTAAGTTTTAAATACTATTAACATAAAGTGTTAATAGTATAAGAGTAATTTAGATGGTAAATAGTTATTTATTAATATTAATAATTTTAACTAAAATATTTAAATAGAAAGCTATATTTTTTCTGCTTTTAATGCTCTTACTATATATATATAATATGAGTTTTATGAGATCACTCATATTCTTGAGTAATGTGCTATAATTTTATAAGCAATGCTTATATTGCTAAGCAATGTGCTCCCATGTTAACTATTATTCTTTTATTAGTTTATCTGTTTTTTCTACTATTTTCTTGTATGCTTTTTTCTATAAGTAATATTGATTAAAGTTAGAATTTTTTCTGATAAAAAATGCTCCTCTTCTTTACCCAATACTTAAAACTAGAAGAGATACATCAACATTTTTATTTGGATTGTTTTATTAACTAGAGACTTTTAACTTTTAATATCTGCTATAGTTATCAGTACAACTGGAGATGATAATACATCTTTTAAATTTTTTAGTGTTTTTTAGATTTGTAAGTCATGAGTGGTGAGTTATTAGTTGTACTGGTTATAGCTATTAGGTTTATAAGTTGTTAGATGTCAGTAATTTGTTACCAATAAAGATAAGAATAATTCTATATAAAATAAAATTTTTCTTAAAAGCCAAAAACACTTTTTTATATATATAACTGCCTTTAAGTTGTTGATTTTAAGATCAAAAATTACACATTTGTTTTTTATGCAAAAACAAAAATACAAGAATACAAAAGTGAAGTTAATTAATATGTAGTAATTAAAAATAAAGCATTACTTTTTAAAAGCTTGGTACTTTCTGGAAATTTTTATATTATAATGTAGATTTTCATAATTAATATAATATTAAACAAATTCTTATGACTCATTTTTTTTGACTTTGTTATCCTAAAATAACTAAATACAATCAATATGAAAATCAAATTTATATTCACTTTAAAACTGTAAGATTCATTATAATGTTTAACTTTTTTTTTGTTTAAGAAAACAATATAATTAATCACAAATAGATTAGTTATTAAGAACATAATATTCATATCTCGTATTTGAAAAAAAAATTAATATATTAGACTAAATAATGTAAAAAAATAGAAAACTACCAAGTATAGCCAATATGCATACTTCTTATTGTAATATGAGATCTGAAAACACGACTATTTACTTAAAACACAGCCTTTAAACATTCAAAAGATTTCAAAACAAGTTTAGTGTTCATTATTATCATATTTTAATTAAGATTATATTTTCAGTCTAGTTTTAAAATTAGATACTAAAAAAAAATAGAAATTTAACAATGAACAACAAATAACAAAGAATTAGAAAAGTATTAATAATCAAAAAATAATTAACTATCTAGTTTAAAAACCTGAATAAAATTGAATGTATTATTTTAAATAAATTTCATTTTATGGAAACATATTCTCATTTTATTTTACATAACAAAAAGTTTAAATGTCAGTAAATATTAATATTTTTAGATGAGTAATTAATTTAATTCACTTGATTTAATCTACTTAAACAGACTTAATAGATAATTAATTTAATATACTTAAACAGACTAATATTTCAAAAAGTTTTTGGTTAACTTTACAAAAAATTATTAAAAGTAATTAGACTTAATAGAAATTTTTCTATATTAATTTTTCTTATTATAACATAATAAATGTTTTTGTTAATTTTAAGCTACTATTATTGAGCTTTTGTATTTAAATATTAATTAGCTTTAATTCCAGTCTGCTTACATAAATTAGTCAAAAAAATTAAACATAACATAAAATTTTTAATAATTATGAATAATTCTTAAAAGTTGTATTTTTAATCTTAAACTCTTTTATTTGGTAAATTATTATCTACAGTTAGCCAAAATTTATGGAGTTATTGAATATTTAGTATTTAAGGTTGTAACAGAACTCCTTATATTAAAAATAAAGATATCTATAGTTTTTTATCATTTGCTGAAAAACTATTTCAGATATGATTGGTGAAAAATGTTTTATAATATAAAAGTATATATCTTAAAAAAAATTAGCAGATGCAAAATAAACGAATTTGTTTATAAAAAAAAAGATACAAAATATTAGCATGTCATAATATAACAAGATATAAAATTCAATAATCTTAAAACCTAAATTTTCTACAAATAATAAGTCTTTCATTTATTATATTCAAAAAGCTTTTAATCTAAAGATCTTTATTAATAATATGAAAATCAAGAATTAAGAAAGGAATCAGTTCTTTTAAATATAATTTATTAGTATATATATTTTTATCTTTATATCTTTTTTAAAAGAAACTTTTTAAATAAAAGTTATTAAATATAAAATATTTGCTTATTAATTTTATTTATGTATAAACATGTTTTAAAAACCTTATTCTTTTGAAACATTATTTATATATATTTGTAATATCTATTTAAATTAACATTTTAATTAACCAAGTTTACTTAAAATAATTTCTTTTTTTTTGGTTTATTATATCAAATATAATATTTTACATTTTATCAATAGATATATTTTAATAAAATTGTAGTTTTTAAATGTAAGCCAAATATTGAAAGTATACAATTAAATTTATTTTTTGATTTGTTTTCATTTTATTTTTCATAAAAAACACATCAAATTAATATTAATATAGAGAATTTATGTATGTATTACAATAACTTTACTTTTATTTTAATTAATTTTTCAATAATATTATATATATATAAACTATTATAAACAAATTTTAATTTATATAAATATTAATAAATATTATTATAAGTAATAAAAATTTTTATAATTAACAAATTTTAATTTATAATAATTTAAATATTAAATTTTTATTACTATAATAAATTATATTTATAAATTAATTTATAATATTGAACTCTAATTGTAATAAACAATTAAAAAACTGGATTTTAATATTACATAAATAAATTATTAATATATTTTTAAGAAAACAATTACTTGAAAAAAATAATTGCTAATCAATTTCATTTTTGATTCTTTTTTATTTTTTTCTATTGTAATATTTATCTAACTTTTTGAAAAGCTTAAATAATTAACAAGGTAAACTATTTTTTTAAATAATTAAGTTAATCTAAAAGATTCTAATTCCTTTTTTTAACTCCACTACATTTGATAAAAATTTTTTTAATTGCTTACTGATTAGGTAATCAAGAGGTTTGTTTTTTTAACATATGCTAAATCTTTTCTTTAAATCAAACTAAGCAAAGTTTGAAGAATAAAATGATATTATAGCTTTCTAATTAACTTATAAATAAAACAAAATAACTATATAATTTTTAATAAATTTACAATCCTTAAAATTTTATGTCATAATTTTTTGGATCTTAATTTATAAAATTAAAAAAAAACCAAGTTTTATTTATATTTTATTTAGAAAGTATCAAATAATAAAGCTTATAACTTTTTCGATTATAACAGTTAAATCTTATTCTAATTTTAAATATTACAAGTAAAGAAAAATTAAAACCACAATGTATAGGTGCTAAAAAAATCAAGTTAATTTATAAATTTATCTTTCTAAAATATTCTAATTTAGATTATTATTAATTTTTGGCTATATTAAACAGAACATAAAAAATAAGTTTTCAGCATTAGCTTATTTTAGTTGAAAATATTTGAATATAATTCAAATTTATTCTTTTGTAATAAAAAATTAAAATTATGTTTATTTTTAACATAGTTAAAAAATTACTTTTTAATAATTAGAGTAATAAATATATAGAAAAATTCAAATTTAAAACTGTTTATTTTTATTTTCAAAAACTGGTCTTTACAAAATATTAATAAATACTTATTAATTTATATTTTTTATTATATATAAACTATAACTAATTAAATATTAATATAAATAAAATTAATATAATTTAATTGCAAAAGATCTCAAAAAGATTTGTCACCACTTTTTGTATTTAATTAATTACCATATTTTACAATAAAAATTTGAGAATCCAAGTATTTTTTCTAATATAAACAGTAAATTTTTTTATGTAATATAAAATGCATAAATCATTTATTTAATTAGAAAAAATATAGTAATAAATCCTTGATGTTTTTTTTAATAGTTTAAATAAAACATATTTTTCAATAAAAATTACAAATTTTATTTAAATAAATATTTTTTGAAATTTAATATAAGTTTACTATATTTATTAAATAATTTTTGTTTATAACTTAAACATAATACATTATTTTATTATTTTAAATATTAAATATTATATTTTTAAAATTTAAATTTTTTGAAAATTTTGTTTAATATTATGCTAATTTTTTAATAAAAAATTTAGATTTTATAATATATTTTTTATTATTATGTAATAATAAAACTCATGTTTAATTACATGTAATCAGCTATCTGAACCAGCTATACTCTAAAGACCAACACATTAAAAAACAAATTTGAGATTAAAAAACAAGTTCTCAAGAAAATTAAATTTCAAATCAATCTTTTTAGCAAACCAATCTTATAAATTGTTACATTATTAAGCAAAAAAGCCGAATTTTTAACATTAGAAATTACAAAACTAACATTATTAATTAGATTTCTCTTCTTACATTTTGCCAGATCAGATCTCTGTAGGCCACAACTTAATCTTAAATAAGATTAATAATATATAGACCAGTAATATTAACCTGACCAAACTTATAAACAGATTCAGAAAACCAATCCACAAATAAATTGTTTCAATTAACAATATTTTTAATAAATTTCAAGTTTTAAGAATATTTATTAGTTAAATTTAAATTACAAAATTTATTTTTTGAAATGCAAACTGAAGTTTTGAAAAAACAAATAGTTATAAAAAAACTTTTAATTATATTTTTTTAAATATTAAGAATTTTAATTTCAATAAAAATAAAAAAACAAAATTAAGTATTTCGAGTTTATTAAAAAAAAACTTCATTTTAAAAAATACTGCATCGAAAATATCTATTTTATTTAAAATTATCTTATTAAATATTGATTTTAGTGTATTTTTATTTTACTGCCTATAAAAAACCAAACTTTATCTAATATTAATTATTTTAATTATCTAAATAAAACATAATTATATATTATAACTTTATTATTTAACATAAAGTAGGCTATAGAATATTCTGCCAATAAAAATTTTCAGAATAGGATATTACTTTTTAAATAATATATAATTGAATTAAATAAAATAAAATTTATTTATTTTTAATATAAAAAATTTTATACTTTTTGACATAAAAATTCACCTGCTAATATTTTAAACCAAGCAATATGACAGACTTATAATCTGTTTTTCTAAATAACAACACTCTAAAAGAAATTTAAATTTGTTAAACAATAAAATATTTCTCCAAAAAAAATCTACAGTCTTATTAATTATAAAATTTTTTTTATCAACAAAATTGCTAAATATAGTATTTTTAGTTTTGTTATCTTTAAAAAAAAAAAAAACTTTTTTTCTATTTAATCAATTATTTCTAAAGTCTTACAATTATAAATTATATTTGTTAATAAGCTGGTTAACTTTTTTTACTTTAATTTCACTTATTGTTATTCTTTTATTATTACATAATTGATGAAAATCAGTTGAGATGAATTTTTTTAACTGTATTAAAGTAACAATTTAAACTAATTTTTAAGTTAATATTTAAAAGAAGTATTTTTGGCTTTATTTAAATTTAATTATCTAACTGTTTTATATTATCTAATTAAAAAAACTTTGAATTAATATTTAATTATTATAGCAAAATATTTACATAATTATTTAATATAAAATAATATTATTAAAGATTTTTATATAAAGTTCTAAATAAGATATTTAAATTATGCTAATAATTTATAAATACTATTAATAAAATACAATTTAATAAAAGTTTAAATAGATATATTATCAAAATATAAAATTATTAAAATCTCATAAAAATCAATAAAAAACCTACTAATTAATATTATTACTAGTATTTATTCAATTTATGTTGAAGATTTTTTATAAATTATTACTATTTAATTAATTAACAAAGCACTTAGTAGTTTAAATTGTTTATTAAAAATAATTTATTAAATAATTAAAAAAATTATATATATTTTAATTATTATATAACAAGTAATATTTTGGCTTTAATTTAAATATGATAAGAAATTGTATTATTAACCAAAAGT
This sequence comes from Geosiphon pyriformis, assembly GCA_016748015.1. NCBI lineage: Eukaryota > Fungi > Glomeromycota > Glomeromycetes > Archaeosporales > Geosiphonaceae > Geosiphon > Geosiphon pyriformis. The sequence continues at coordinate 115,380 of JAAOMT010000590.1, read as the reverse complement.
AATATATGCCAATTTTGAATTTAAAAGTCTTTATTTATATATTTAAGTCATGTTTTCTATATATTTAAGTACATTTATGCTTTAAAATTGAATTTGTAAATCATATATAGATTAAAAATATTAATTTTTTTTAGACATTTTAGATTTTTTGCATGTCCAATTACTAAAGATTACAATTTATGAGATCTAGTAAATTTTATAGCAAAAAAAATTATAATTCAAAATTTATTCTATAAAAAATCTAATTAATTTAATATAATAATATATAACAATAACAATTAATAAATATAATATATCAATTTTTTTCTTGTATTTTAACATTTTACTAGTGTTTGATTTAATTTTATATGAAAAAATAATCTTGTTTCATTAGTATTATATATGTTAACAAAATTAAATTTGGATATAATGGGTTTTAATTTTTTTTATTTTTCTAATAAACTTTTAGTTGATATACTTTCTGTTTTACCATAAAATTAGTAAACATTATTACATATAAAAAAGAGAAAAAAATAATACATAATTAAAAAATAGAAAAACACATGATTATAAAATTAGCCAATTAGAATAAAGAAAAAAAAAGAGAATTTTTCAGGAAATTTTGAATATTTTAGGAAATCCAAAATTATGCAAGAAATCCAAGATATTTCAGAAAAGTTGAAAATTTTTCAGGAAATCCTGGATATTTCAAAAAATCAAGAATTTTGCAAGAAATCTAGCAAAGAAAAAAGATTTCTTATGTAAAAAAAATTATGTATATATAGTAATAGTATTAGAAACAAGAAAAGTATTTATTCCAAAATAAAAACCTTTATTCTTACTTATTTATTAATTACTTCAAGGATAATTACTATCAACTAAAGTGCAATTATCAAATATTAAATAAAATATAATTATTATTATCTAATTTATATTATTGCCATTTGTTTGAAAATCTCATCACTATTTTTTTTATCAACACTTATTGTTGATAAAACCCAAACCTTAAATCATACTAAAACAATAATTCTTGATCATGGCTATTAACAAGATACTAATTATTCTTGCTTTGGCTTAATTTCTTTATTTTCTTTATTTTATTTCTTTGTTTGTTTTCTTGTTGTTTACTAATTGATTTAAGGATTACATATAGATTAATTGACATCAAGAATTGTCTGGTAAAAGATTTTTATGAGTGGGTAGAACACAAAAAAAATATAGATTGCTTATTAGAAGAGTACTGGCTACTAAGCTGAGAAAAAAATTAACAGAATTGCAATTCTGAAAAGTTATGGATAAACAACACTTAAATCTTTATCCATTATACAAAGAACTCAACCAAAACTTTCAGATTACCAAAACTTAAATATTACCAATTAAATCCACTATTAAGCACCAAGTTATGAGTT